>JAQNBH010000004.1:17934624-17957124 GCA_028752905.1 Cladorhizidae sp. MBARI D1340-BT2 | reverse complement strand
TTATTATTATTATTATTATTATTATTATTATTATTATTATTATTATTATTATTATTATTATTATTATTATTATTATTATTATTATTATTATTATTATTATTATTATTATTATTATTATTATTATTATTATTATTAATTATTATTATTATTATTATTATTATTATTATTATATTATTATTATTATTATTATTATTATTATTATTATTAATTATTACTATTATTATTAATTATTATTATTAATTACTACTAATACTACTACTGCTACTACAATAACAACAACTACTACTACTATTATTATTATTATTATTATTATTATTATTATTATTATTATTATTATTATTATTATTATTATTATTATTATTATTATTATTATTATTATTATTATTATTATTATTATTATTATTATTATTATTATTATTATTATTATTATTATTATTATTATTATTATTATTATTATTATTATTATTATTATTATTATTATTATTATTATTATTATTATTATTATTATTATTATTATTATTATTATTATTATTATTATTATTATTATTATTATTATTATTATTATTATTATTATTATTATTATTATTATTATTATTATTATTATTATTATTATTATTATTATTATTATTATTATTATTATTATTATTATTATTATTATTATTATTATTATTATTATTATTATTATTATGTATGAATTTGTTGTTTTATTTATTTGTTTATTTATGTATCTACATTTTTATTTGTTGTTCATTTAATTTTATTTATATATTAAAAAAAAAATTCATTTATTTATTTTATTTATTTAATTTATTAATAATTTTTACAACCGTGTGTACTGCCACGTGGTGGATAGGTAGCTACTGGTATATAACAGGCTCACATGAGCCTTAGCGTCACATTATTCCTGATGAAGACAAAACATCTAGTCAAAATGTCGAGAATGAAAATTGAAGTTGATTACTGAGAAGGTGATTTTAATGTCACCTAACAGGTATAGCATGGAAGCAAGTCAGCGTTGTTCTCTGTAACTAGCGATCATTTATACTTGAGCCAAAAATTGATTGTAAAATATTTACTACACCCACAGAGATCAGAATGCTCACTTGGCTTCCATTAAGCTCAAGTGCACTGTCCCTGCGACATCCATCCATGTGAAGGGACTCTAGCGATACACAGCTGAACTTTACAATATATTTGTTTCAACATGTCCTTCATCTCTGTCTGTTCTTACTTAATAGGAGGTGAGTTACAGTATTCTATGGCTAGGATGACATGATTTGTACAACTTCAATTTATTTGAACATGTCTCTTGATTCTCTGTGTCCAACCTTCATCATGAAATCATCATAGTATGTAAGTTACAGTATATCTAAATCTAGGATTACATGCCTTGATCAACTTTAATTAATTTACATGTCTCTTGACTCTCTGTGTCCAACCTACATGTATTTCATGAAACCATCATAGTATGTAAGTTACAGTATATCTCAATCTAGGATTACATGTCTTGATCAACTTTAATTAATATTCATGTCTCTTGGCAGAAGGCTACATATTATTATTATATAAAACTTTATTTCATGTTCTGCTTTATGTGAGTGGGCAGAGGAAGTGATAAAAATATAAAAATAATAAAACTTACTGACAATCACAAATTGCCATCATAAACAGACTCTTCCTTACCTTTACTGCTGTCTCTGCAAGCCAATGAAAGCTGTATAGGCGCCTGGCTAGCCTGAAATCTCTCAGAATCTCTTCACTCTTTATAAGAAGATCCACTCCTGCTTTGATTTATGCAGCGGCATCTAGGAGGGCATGGCATTGTAGGTGCTAGCTAACATCAGGAGGGAATTAGTTACGCTGTACAGGCTTCTTCTGGTATAGTTGGGCATTTGTAATTAGTGTTTAATGAGTAGTAACAGTTCCAATGTAACTAATGTGCCCATTTTTACATGAATGAGCGATTCCAGACAGTTTTTCCTCAAAACGCTCAAAAACGTCCCAATTGGAGAAAAATAGAGCTTCATTCGGTTAAAAGGGGGAGATTTATCACCCAAGAGGTTTTCTGTTTAAACGATAGTAAATTTTTTTAGTGAGAAATGTTCCATTTTTAAAGCTATCTATCATTTGCTCCAATTGGGACGTTTTAGAGCGTTTTTAGGAAAAACTGTCTGAATTCACTTAATCTTGTCAAACTGGCACTAGCTTCCACTTCAGCATTATCGAACTTTTTCTACACTTTAAATTACAGAAAACATCTTTTGGTGAGAAATCACCACTGTTTAACCGAAAGAAACTCCAATTGGGAGGGTGTTTTTTGGGGGGGGTGTTTTGAGAAAAAAATGTCCATTCTCAACAAAATGGGCACATTAGCTTCCTTTTCAACATTATAAACTGTTTCTATGAGAACTCTTCTGTTTTTAACCGAAAGAAGCTCTATTTTGCTCCAATTGGGACGTTAGAGCATTTTGATGAAAAACAGTAAAATCTCTCAATTTTGTAAAAATGGCACATTAGCTTCCTTGTCAACATTATGGAACAGTTTCTACTCTTTAAATAACAGAAAACATCTTTTGGTGACAAATCTCCACTTTTTAACTGAAAGAAGCTCGATTTGGCTACGTTTTTGAGGGAAAACAGTTTTCAATCGCTAATTTTTGTCTTTTTTAGGGTTTTGAGAGAAAACAGTTTGAAATAGCTCATTCTCATCAAAATTGGGATATTAGCTTCATTTTCAACATTAAAGAACTGTTTCTATTCTTTAAATGACAAAAACATATTTTGGTGAAAATAAATCTTTAACAGAAAAAAGCCCTATTTTACTCAATTTGGGACGTTTTTATGCGTTTGAGATAAATCTCTGATATCGCTCATTCTTCTCAAATGGCACATTAGCTTCCTTTTGAACATTATAGAACTCTTTAAATGACAGTAAACGTCTTATGGTGAGAAATCGGCTCCAATAGCGACGTTTTTGAGCGTTTTGAGGGAAACATTTCTCAATTTTGTCAAAATGGCAAATATGCTTCTTTTCAAGTTTCTAGTTTAAATGACAGAAAACGTCTTTTGGTGAGAAATCTCCCATTTTTCACGAAAGAAGCTTTATTTTACTCCATTTGGGACTTGAGGAAAAACTGTCTGGAATCTCTCAATCTTGTCCAAATGAGCACATTAGCTTCCTTTTCAACATTATTCTACTCTAAACGTCTTTTTGTGACAAATTTCACTTTTTAACCTATATTTTGCTCCAATTGGTATGTTTTTGAGCGTTGTGAGGAAAAACTGGCTCAATCTCTTCAAAATGGTACATAGCTTCCACTTCAACATTATGGAACAGTTTCTACTATTTAAATTACAGAAAACTGTTGCTAAG
This sequence comes from Cladorhizidae sp. MBARI D1340-BT2, assembly GCA_028752905.1. Taxonomy (NCBI): domain Eukaryota; kingdom Metazoa; phylum Porifera; class Demospongiae; order Poecilosclerida; family Cladorhizidae; species Cladorhizidae sp. MBARI D1340-BT2. The sequence goes on along the minus strand of JAQNBH010000004.1, from coordinate 17,953,751 downwards.
CACTCGCTGCTTTTGTGAATTTCATTATTTGGAATCATGCTTCTCTATTTTCTTCACTATTGGCTGATTAAGAAGGGTGGAGGGGCGAGGCCTGTGACTGTCAGTTTCACCCTAATGAGTTGGCAGGCATATGTGTACAGGAAGTGGGAAGTCATCTTTGAGTACTAACTTCTATGGTCCATTTTTATTGTTCTTTGTGTGAGATGTCCACACCATGGTTTGTTAACCCCATTCATATTGAACATGGTCATCTTGAGATTTGGGTATACCTAAACTGGTTGAGCTAATGGGCACCAAGTATTAGCTTATGAGGCTATATATGAGCACTCAGGAGCATTGACAAACATTTATAGCTTGTGTAGCTCTAGTTATTGTGGATGAGCAACTCTAGGCCAATTAGAACCTGCATCCCTTTATTTTGTGCCTGCACACCAGAGATGTTTGTATTGTTAATTATATCATACTCTGCGAACATGCTGGTAGCAATTGACAGGTTGGCTAATCCACGTTTGTCTGCCCAAGGTTATCACCTGTTACTGTTAGGATAAATCTTTGTTAAATGTATGTTTTATAAGTGATAAAAAAGGTATTGTAGAAAAGCTTCTTACTCATATTAAATATGCAATTGTAAGCTTGTTCTAAAATTTCTTGTAAACTAGGGTTGATAGGACAACCCGTTGGGTTTATAGTTACTTATAATTATGTCTTCTACGAATGGATTTTGGTTGATTGATAAATTTAGAGACTGAAAAATTTCAGCCAAATCTTGGGAGATCGAAAGGATCTTCTTAGCCACAACCCTCTGCCGCTGTGAGTCTGTTCTATTCCATTAACTTGCTTATTGATGTGGATAATTTACTCATCAGAGTGAATCCATTTCTGATTAAGAAGCCTATGAAAATCCTGGTATGTTTGATTGATTATGGATATGTTTATAATTAATGATAACATGTTTCTATGGCATAACTATTTGTAAATGTAACTTTTTCCCTCATAAGTCCATTAAAGCTATCATCGGTTTGCAAATACAATAAGCTGTTGTTTTGTAATAGAAGTAACTCATTGAGGTGAGCAAATAAAAGCTACATTGCAGATAGATTTGTAGCAAATTGTTCAGAAATCCCTCCTACCTAGAGATTGAGCATGAGTTATAGGTGGACATCCCTCACTGGATATTTAGTGGCAGTCATAATAATCCACGGCATTTAATCATGTATCTGAGGGGACAATGGCATTTTTTTATTTTTTTATATTTTTTTTACTTATGGTTATCACTTTAGAGCTCCGTAAATTCTGTTTGTAAACTTCATTATATGGACTTTATATATCGCTTAAAAGATAGGTCTCTCTGTGTGCTCTCTTTTGATACCAAAACAGTTTTTATAGGTATAACTATAGCCAAGTTACTAGACCTAAAGTAGAGGGAACTTCAAAACCTGAATGCCTGAATTGGCAGCATAAATATCTCCAGATTGCAAAGTGCTAAAGATTTGAAATTAGCATCAGTGACTAGAGGATCTATTCAACGAGTGTTTTCATTCATCAGAGCTAGAGTAAGGACTATGGCTAGTATTATAGTTAGGCCTAGGGCTAGAGATGACTAAGGTTGGGGCTGAGATAGGGCTAAAGCTAGGAGTATAGTTGGGCTTGGACTAGAATTGGGGCTAAGGCAGGGATAGAGTTAGGTCAAATGCTAGCGCTAAAGTTAGGGCTAATACTAGAGCTAGGCATGTTTCATGATCCCACTGTACCATGACTATATCTCCTCCTGTTCCACACCAAATATTTCTTCCATCGCTGATGAGATGTCCACACATGACACCCTCCAGCTCCTCTATACAGCAGTTCAAACATCCTTCATCACTTACCTAGCCCTATACACATAATTATGATACATACATTCATGGATTGATTGCATCTGCACTTGGGCACTGCTTCACAAGTGGTTGTATTCATTGTCCATATTCTTGCCTACTAATGCTACAGGTATTCTATATAATACAGGTCCTCTATTGCAAAGGTGTAAAGCTGCAACTGAAGTTTCCTCTCCCGCTCCCACTTTCCCTTCCTAGATTTGGGGAGGTGTGTGTGGTTGGCAGTGTTTGTCTATTCTTGCCCCCACGCAGTACCTCCCTTGTATAGCTGTTGTGATAAAGTCCTGCTTTTGTTTATTGTGATATTCAGCATATGATGAACGCATCGACTCACATCACATGCAACTGATTCAGTGGATTGGCCCGAAAGGAGAGGGACGAGAATTACGACTTTATAATGAGCTAGCGGCAGATTGGAATAAAGCAGCAGAAATAATTGGTGTAACTGCAACGAGGCTAATAGCATCCATGTATATAGGCAACCCTGAGAAGTGCATGAAGGCCATTGTGGAGAAATGGATGAAGTCTACACCGACAATGAACATCCAATGCACATGGAGGGGCCTGTGCAAATTGTTAGTATGCGTGGAACTTAGTGAAGTCGGTAAAAATTTGAGAGAGGCACTTGACGCTGACCACACTGACTTGAAGGACAACTTTGAGAGATCTGAAAGTGAGCTAGTATTATTGTGTTGTTGATCTGCACAGTAGAACCTTCCTTTCTCTTGGGCTTCTAACTATAGGAGCTAGTGATATTGTGTTGTTTATGTGTCAGTTAATATCCCTTACCCTTGGGTTCCTAACTATGGGAGTTAATGGTATTGTGTTATTGATCTATGCAGTGTAACCTCTCTTACACATGGGCTCCTAACTATGGGGGCTAGTGGTATTGTGTTGTTGATGTGCCAGTGGACCTTGGGTTCCTAACTATGGGAGATAGTGGTAGTGTGTTGCTGATGTCTGCAGTGGAACCACCATTACACTGGGCTTCTAACTATTGGAGCTAAAACTATTGTGTTGTTGTGTTAGAAGAACCTCCCTTAGCATTGTGCTCCTAACTATGGTAGATAGTTGATGTGTGCAGTTGTACCTCCCTTACACTTGGGCTACTAATTATGGGAGCTAGTGGTATTTTGTTGTTGATGTGTGCAGTGGAAACTCCCTTACACTTGGGCACCACCTAACTATGGGAGCTAGTTCATGTGTGCTGTGGAACCTCCCTTACAATTGAGTTCTATTTGTGGGAGCTAGTGGTATAGTGTTTTGATGCATACAATAGAACCTCCCTTACCTTGTGCTCCTAATCATAGGACCTAGTGCATATGGGATGTGTGTTTGGCCAGACCACTTTTTACAGAGAGAATGCCACACCCACAATCATGACCTACCAAGTTTATTTGCATTTTCCAATAGGCGTTATAGAGAAAAGATTGTAGCATTGAGTATTTTCCAGAAGACTTGGTACTCTTCATAGCGGAGGCTTCATTTTGATGAATGGATAGTCAAGTTCACTGTCATTTTGCTTGAGAGCTACAGAAATGTCTACAAAGAGTGGAACCTCTGATGCTGCATTTTAAGCTAGCATATAGTCTATATATATTGTAATTCCTGAGATGCAATAGTTGCCTTCCTGCGAGGGTACCACAAGCGTTCTGTGGAGTAGTATTCACTCAACCTGCAACAACATGCAATGCTTAGTATGGGGCGGCACTGGAAAATTTGGAGTGATCTGGCTATTGTGGTAAGGAATATGATTAACACCGTGTGTTTACATTTTGAAAATCAGTTATCTTGTCAATCTTCACAAAATTATATGTGATGTATTTGCTTACAAAATAATTAGTCAATAGTCAATGGCATTATATTTTCTTGCTTAATGGTTAAAATACATTCTCCTCTATGTATATACTTAAAGACCATTTTCTGGGAGCATTGGTTGCAGACATCACAAAATAAACATTTGCATAATATTCTGTATCTTACAGGTCTCCAGTAATCCTTATACACAAGCCAATAGCTTATCCATACATTGAGGACTGAAGTAGTGTTCAATTTTTGGCAAGCCAGTATGCTTAATTCATCAATTATATCTTGAAAAAACTTATATCTTGGAATCATCCTTCCTCATCAACTTCAGCAGCTTATAAAAATTTCTATCACTCCTGGTCGTTGTGGCTACTGATTGCATATCCCGATCTAGCAAAGAACTTGAGGCACGAAATGATTTTCAAAATGTGGTGATGGTTAGTAGCCATTGCTATGACAGAGAACTGCTAAGTATCTCTCTTACATTGTGTGTTGTTGTGAAAGTAGTTAGTACTATTCCACAGAACTCTTGTGACACTGCCTCTGTTCATGCTGCTTGAAGGAAACGATTGCATATTTCAAATTACAGAAACCTTTGGATAGCTACTAGTATATTATTACCTACCAGCCTGTATGTTTGCATAAAATTATCCAGTTAGCAATTTCATACTTACATACCAAGCATCAGAGATTAAAGCCTCATAGATTTTCCTTGTCACAAGTTTCAAGCAAAGGTAACAATGCACCCGACCTTCCAAATGAAGCCACCACTTCGAAGAGAACCATGTCGCCTGGATTGAACCTAGCAATACTGTCTTTTCCATAAGGTTGCTTGGGGGGGGAAATAGCTTGGTTGCGAGGCTCATTATTGAAAGGTGAGGATCATTGTCCATGGGAAGCATTAAAAAAATGTTAAGAAATATTGCCAGCCATACTAAAACATGAAAACACGATCTCAGACTGCTGGTACTTATCATTGCACAGCGAAGCACTAAAGGTAGAGCAGTTCAATCGCGATTGTGCACTTCCCTGGCTGCTGGGTAGCCACACTTGAGAGCCTAAATTTGAACCTATGAAACATAATTTTTCTATATTCAGTTTTTATCACCCCAAAAATGGAAAAGAAAGCAAAAATTTATATTTGTCATCAATAGGTACCTCTAGCCCTAGCCAACTACTACTACTCTAAAGCCCTAGCACTTCTAACTCTTGACAACATGAAGAATTGCCGAGAAATATATATATTGAGTTTTGTTTTTTATCTGTCATTTTACTCAGCTTATGATTATTGTGTATTAGTGCAAAGTTAAAAAGAAACTTGGAGCTCTGGACTGATAGTGTATTAGGATGTAGGTGGTGAAAATGGAAATCATTGAACTCCTTTTAATGTCATATAATTCTGACGTTCCACTCGTTCTTTATAATATGCACTACAATTTGCTATTTACAATACCTTTATACAGCTGTGATTTATTGTCCCTGCATAATATGAATGCATTCTTGGTATATTTCTTCAAACTTTAGTTCCTGGATTGACTACAAGTGATGGTACAAAAATTGGAACAAGATCCACACAGGTGAGCAATTTTCTACTGTTGTGTTTGCTTGAATTAATGAATGTTTTATTTTTCAGACTCCATCCTTCCCTGAACAAGCTAGTCAGAATTCTGGTATGTGTAACTTAGTTTGGAATACTGGATTTTATTGAATGTGTTTTTTTCCATGTGGAAGAAATTGGTCCATACAATAAAAGTGCCAACAGCAAATTAATCAACAAACACAGAGGATCAACAAACACAGAGGTTATATTTTTCTTCGGGTTATCCAAGATAATGGATCTACTTTTTAGGTCTATAATTTCAAAATTAAATATGTACCAAAGGAAGTGAAACATGAAATATTGTGTCTATTCATATCCTATTTTTCTCAGCTCATGTTCAAAGATGTAAGTCAAGAAAGTAGAGTGACTCTTACAATTTTAAGATTGTTGTTTTAAATCTGTTTTAAATGCACACAGCACTCTTTTAACACCCGTTGGGGGAAAGTGGGTATTAAAACTACACCACTCCAGTATGGCACCAAACATTGATTGTATTACACAGTATGAATGCATTCTATGATCACACATTTTTTTATCCAGGATTGCCTACAAGTGCTGTTCCAAAAGTTGGCCTATCAGGAGATCTTCCAGCCACACATGTGAGCCAACACTCTATTGTTGTGTTTGTTTGCTTAATTTAATCTGATTTTTTGTTAATCCTACATGCTCAATCCTTTTCTGGTGAGCAAGTCTATTAAATTCCTGGTATGTGTTACTTACTTTGCAATACTGCAATACTTTTTGTTTGAGTTGTTTGTGGGATTTTAGGTACTGTTAACAAGATCCTCTCAGAATAAATAAAGAAATTATGTAACATCCTTGACATAAGAAGCCTAACACTCCAAAGGTTTAGCTCTATTAGAAAACATGATTTTTTATATTAGTGTGATGAACACATGCCGATAATTATGTCATATTAAATGTTGTGTCTGTTCATGTCCCATTTTTCGTGGCTTATGTTACATACATTAAAATTTTCACTTCAGTCTGCCTTAAAGTCAGCACCTTCCACATAGCAAGTGCCCATTATACAGTTTTCTCTGATCTATTATTTGACTTGTTGCTTGAAGAAACTGCCCAGTGCATAATAGGATAGCAGGTAGGATAACAATGAAAATGCATTGCTAGACTTGGATGAAGCTAAAGTTGACAACCTGTAAGCAGTTAAAGAGAGGTACTGGGTAGACTTTTGTTAAAACCATGAAATCCTCACCTAGAGCTAACTAACCTCTAACTTCAATACAGTGGTAACACAGGGTGTCTATTTGAAATAACCGTGCAAATTACATAACGCAAACGCCCATCCATCAGATATTCAAGGTGAGTAGCTAGTTCAACTCCCTTTATGTCCTTTAGGGTAGATATTACTGAGTGGCAATGCAGTGGCATAAGTGCATGTGTGTACAGCCAGGTATTGCAATAGTACTCTCTATATTGGCACATTTTAAAATAGGTTGGAAAAAAATCATGTCTTAGCTGAAACTTATTTAGGCATTTTTTAATCATCCTAAAGGTGGTTTCTTCAATTTTTGGCTCCAAATAGAATTCCAGCTTACCATGAATTCACTATGGTAGTACCTAGCAGATATAAAAAATTAAAAACGGGTTTCATTTTTAAAATATATTTTTAAGTCCATTGATAAAGAACTGAAATTGGTAAAGAACATCAACACTATAATTGACGTGCAATATTTAGCTAAACTGAGCTCAATTGGCAGCTACATGTTGCATGCTTGCAACTAGCACCATTCTATGCTTGAATTGCTTGACTCATATTCTATTCTTGCTCGGTTGCAATGCATCGACTGCAATAATTGTTTGTGCTCTATTATGCTTTATTTGAGTTTCAGCTATAGAATTAAAATTTATTAGAGCTGTCAGAAACTGCCCTTGCATGTAGGAGGTGTCTCACATACTTGGAGAAGCATAAATGCCTCCAGCTCGTGAATGAGTCAAACTAATCTTCATTATAAGATGCATCTGGGTGAGTTCCATACATATTCGATTCGCTCAATACATGGAATTATGAACTCCTCCGGAACTTTAAATCTGAAATTCTAAACTAAGCTCACTCTCTAACAATGGATAGTGAAGATGATGGTCATTTCTACTCCAACGATGAGAAACTCAACCAGCATTTGCTTTTTGTATGAGGAAGAGCAACATGTGGAGATTTTGTCTTTTTTGGGGCATAGATTACAGTTAGCTATATGGATCAGTCCCACAACTTCTCCATGTATGTAGACACCTTCCGAACACAAGAAAATTTATCACAGCCTCAGTCATCCATTCAGTAAAAACAAAAGCACATCAAACTCAAATAAAATATGCCAAATATTTTGCAAACCAAATTTACAGCTGTTCTGCTGTGACAAGTATATTCTGTTGTAAACTGTGATTATATAAAATTTAGGTCCTGGATTGCATACAAGTACTATACAAAAATTAAGGACATGAGGAGGAGGTCTTCCACTCAAGACACCCGCACAAGTGACTATTATTGTATGAGGTTGCTTATTATAATAATGATTATCTTCTTCAGCTTCAACCTTTTTCTGTTGAGCAAACTGATGAATATCCAGGTATGTGTAAGTTACTGTGGAACACTGCTACGGAATTTTGTTTTTACCATATGAATTATGCAAAAGAATTATACAAAAGAAATCGATTTTGTTTTAATCAAAAGGAGCCACTAACCCATGCTGCATACAGTTCTAGCGCTCTAGTATTTTCGAACTTGTATAATTTTTTTCAACAATCTGATGATGAAGTGCCGAGAAATATGTATTATAAGATGGCGTCAGATTATGGTCATTGAGTATTAGTGATTTGGTGTAAAGTTTGATAGCTCTGGACAGATGTTGTATATCCATATATCTAGGTGAAAAATGGAATGCTATCACCTCCTTTTAAGGTCATGTATTTATGACGTTATGTCCACTTGTTCTTAGTAATGCACTGCAATTTAATATAATACAGCTGAGATTTATTATCCCTACATATATAGTATGAATGCATTCTTGATTTATATTTTGAATACTGAACTTTAGACCCTGGATTGCCTACAAGTGCTGGTACAAAAATTGAGACATCAGGTCATCCAATTAAAAGATCCACACAGGTGAGCCAATCTTCTATGGTTGTGTTTGCTAGATTTAATGAATGTTTTATTTTACAGACTCTATCCTTCTCTGATAAACAAGCCAGAGATAATCCTGGTATGTGTAAATTAGTTTATTATACTGGATTATATTTATGTGGATAGTTTTACAAAAATTGGCCCACACAATGAAAGTTCCCACATCAAATTAATCAAGAAACACAAGGGTTATTTTTAACCTTGTGTTATCAAGATAAAGGGATCCACTTTTTAAAGTTCTATAATTTCAAAATGAAATATAATAATATCAATTGAAATGCAATATGAAATATTGTGTCTATTCATATCCTATTTTAATCAGCTTAGTTCAAAGATGTAAGTCAAGAAAGTAGGGTGACTATTACAATTTTAACATGTGCTCTAAAAAAATGCTTTAAATTATCACAGAAAATGTGAAAAGTGGGTTTTAAAAGTACACACCACTCTAGTATGGCACCAAACATTGATTGTATTAGCATAGCAGCTACCACTATGCAATATGAATGCATTCTCTGATTAAACATATTTTTTATCCAGGATTTCCTACAAGTGCTGTTCCAAAATTTGACCTATCAGAAGGTCTTCCATCCACACATGTGAGCTAATACTCTTTGCTTGCTTATTTTAATGTAATTTTTTGGTTAATACTACAGGTTCAATCCTTTTCTGATGAGCAAGCATATGAAATTCCTGGTATATGTTACTTACTTTGGAATACTGTTTGGGTGTTTATGGGATTTTATGCATTGTTAACAAAACCTCTTGGAACAAATAAAGAAATTATGTTATGCCTTTGACATAAGAAGCAGCTAGTTTAGAACATATGTAATTTTTTTACATCAATATGACATGCAGAGAAATATGTCATGAAAAGTTGTGTATTGATAACCCATTTTTCTCAGCTAATGTCATGAAATTATATTATATTTTCAGTAAGCTTATGATCATAGTCGGCACCATCTACAATGCAAATGCCAACTTTGCAGTTTTCTGTGATGATTTGACTGGGTGTATATAGCAACAAATATAACATGTAACAATGTCAAATAACAATACCAATGCCAATTAACATTAATAACATGTAATAATAATTATACCAAATAACAATATAAACAATATGCCAAATAAAAGTAATAACATGTAACAATATGCCAAATAACAATAACATGCAACAATATACGCCAAAATAACAATAATAACATGTAACAATATACCAAATAACAATAATAACATGATTGTATAAACAATATGCCAAATAACAATAATTACATGTAACAATAATAACAATAATAACATGTAACAATATACCAAATAACAATAATGACATTTATCAATAAGCCAAATAACAATAATAAAATGTAACAATATGCCAAATAACAATAATAACATGTAACAATATAACAATTTGCCAAATAACAATAATAACATGTAACAATATGCCAAATAACAATAATAACATGTATCAATATACCAAATAGCAATAATAACATGTAACAATATGCCAAATAACAATAATAATATGTAACCATATGCCAAATAACACCGTAGGTGTCACAGGAGATGTGGTATTCACGTAAGAGCTCAGTTCTTACTTTTGGGTAGTCTTTCTGCTGATCTGCAGGCATGGAGGCGACACCAGTGATACCTGCACCGGAGAGGGAGCTGCGTAAGATGATGGCCCACTGATTACGTGGCCATTAGCCAGCCTCAGCCTTAGCCTCAAATGCCTCAGGTAGGCCCCCATACCCGTCTGTCCATTCGGTAAACTTAGGGATGGATAGCTTTGGCATGGGAGGGGGTCGAGGTGCAGTAGGGAGAGGTCTGGACAACTCGGCCAACATCTGCAGGAACCTCTGCTGCTGCCGAGCCTCTCTCTCCTCCTGCCTAGCCTAGGCCTCCCCCCGCCTCTGGGCTTCTCGAGTCTCTCTCTCTTCCTGTTTAGCTGGGCCACCTCCCGTTTCTGTGCCTCTCGATCTGACCGAGTCTGGTTGATTTGGATCCACTGCTGGAGGAATCTGTCCATGGAACTGATAGGAAAGTTGGCCTCTGGGGTGTCCCAATGACCTCGACGGGATTCTTGGAGCATCCATCTCTCCTTCTCCTCTGACATGTCAAGTCAGGGCGATAGGGAAGAGAGGAAAAAATTTAATTCAATACAAACTACAAAACCTCTTCCTGGGTACTGAAGGGTCGGTTTTCAACCCACAAGGCCATGCCCTGGTTGTCTCCAGCTAGCTAGCTACTGGCTGGTCCAGATCTCCTTTTTACAAGAGATCCCACTGCTGCTGCCACTGTCGGGGAAATTTCACCCTTATCTAAAACCTTTCTGCCTCAATAAGAAAATGGTACTGCTGTAGCTCGAGCAGTTAGCTACCTCTGGGTGAATACCCCACGATGCCTAGGTACTCCAGGCATTGGCTGCTCCATCAATCATCACCCTACCTAGACCACTGATCTCCTTGACCCAAGTCTCAGTCCTCTCTACTTAGGACCTTACTCCAATGTCACCCCTCAGGTTGACTCTCTCTATCTCTTTGTCCCTGTCAGGGAAGTACGCATGCACCTTGATATACTTACAACTATCAGACAAAACTCCAGAGGCCCACTCTGGTGCCTTACAATACAGGTATTTCTTAACAGTCACCTGATATGCATATTGCTCTAACCCAATGCCTCCTTGGGATTGTGGTGGTGTAGTGATACATTAGCTGTTGGTTGTGGTTTCTGTGGTTATGGTGGGTTATTGTTTGAAAAGTCAAGGAGTGGTCCTGATGATTTCCCTGACAGGATCCCATCCAAAGACCCATCCATAGATGATGCAGTTGAAGTAATTTTTGTAATGTTGACGAAAGATGAGAGCTTGATGGAGAAGACTACACTAGGGACTGACAGGATTTCTGAAATGTTGGAATTGTGCCTCAAATCCACCTACTTCAGGTTTCAAGAAAAATACTATTAGCAACAAGCGGGTGTAGCAATGGGCTCTCCAGTATCTGCAGTGGTAGACAACCTTTATGGGAATTCTTTGAGAAATTGGCGTTCACAACTGCCCCACTAAAGCCAAGAGATACGTGGATGATACCTTCTGCATTTTGAAGAAGGGAAGTGAGCAGGACTTGTACACCATCTCAACAACAACAGGCCATCCATAAAATTTACCATGGAGCTTGAAGTGGCTGGATCGTTGCCCTTTCTTGACTGCGTTATACAAAGGAAGGACTGCAACCGTCTAGAAAACCCATGCATACCAACCGATACCTTGATTATATCCACTTCAAAAGAGAAGTGGTGAAGAGCTTGTATGATATACCCAGAAGAGTAGTGACTGAGAAGGAGGACCTTTGGAAGGAAGAACATCATTTGAATAAGGTCTTCATCGAGAATGGTTATCCACAAGCCATCATGAACCGTTCACCTGCAGAAACATCTAAATGCAGAATGGAAGATGATTACCACAGTACAGGCAATGAGGGTTCTAAAAAAGAAGGATCCTATGATAGTGATTCCTTATGCAGCAGGGATGAGTGAAGACATCAGGAGGGTCTGCAGGAAATTTAACATAAAAGTCATCTTCAGATCGGGAAGACCTCTGAGGACACAACTGAGCAGAGTCAAGGATGTTTTACCAGCTAGAAAGCACTCATCTGTTGTGTACCGCATTCCTTGTAGCTGTGGGAAATACTACATAGGGGGGACCATTTGAAGACTGGAGACCTGAATGAACGAACATCAAGATGCCTGTAGAAATTGTCATAAAGAGAAGTCTGCAATTGCTGAGCATGCATGGGATAATGGACATCCTATTTTGTGGGAGGAAGCCACCATCTTGGACCAGGCCAGAAGACAGAAGGAACTGCATTGCATATTGGCCTAGTACCAACGTGTGAGCGGTTCAATCATGACTGTGGAATGGACTTGCCTGGCTGCTGAAGAACTACTCTGAAGAGCCTGAACTTGAAGCCACGAACATCATAATTACATTTTTAATTTTTTAATTATTTTATCATTTTATTATAATAATTATTCTTGTTATTATTATTATTATTATTGAAATTATTATTATTATTATTATTATTATTATTATTATTATTATTATTATTATTATTATTATTATTATTATTATTATTATTATTATTATTATTATTATTATTATTATTATTATTATTATTATTATTATTATTATTATTATTATTATTATTATTATTATTATTATTATTATTATTATTATTATTATTATTATTATTATTATTATTATTATTATTATTATTATTATTATTAATTATTATTATTATTATTATTATTATTATTATTATTATTATTATTATTATTATTATTATTATTATTATTATTATTATTATTATTATTATTATTATTATTATTATTATTATTATTATTATTATTATTATTATTATTATTAATTATTATTATTATGATTATGATTATTATTAATTATTATTATTATTATTATTATTATTATATTATTATTATTATTATTATTATTATTATTATTATTATTAGTATTAATTATTATTATTATTATTAATTATTATTATTAATTACTACTAATACTGCTACTACAACAACAACTACTACTACTATTATTATTATTATTATTATTATTATTATTATTATTATTATTATTATTATTATTATTATTATTATTATTATTATTATTATTATTATTATTATTATTATTATTATTATTATTATTATTATTATTATTATTATTATTATTATTATTATTATTATTATTATTATTATTATTATTATTATTATTATTTTTTTATTATTATTTTTTTATTTATTATTATTATTATTATTATATACATAATATACATAAATACAAATATATAACATTATATATATATATATATATTTTAGTTTAATAAGTACTATATATTATTATTATTATATTATTATATTATTATTATTATTATAAGTTAATAGCCTAGGCACAAGTGCCTAGGATAGCAGCCGTATTTCCCCGCTGTACCTCCACAGCTATTCTCTGTCGAAGGAAGTGAGAAGACCTGGGATCCCCAGACTGTGAATGGATCCTTTTCCCAAGACTACATAAAAAGGACATGGCTTCCGAGCCAAAGACCCCTGATGTCTCAATAGCAAGAGGGATGAAAATATGGGTTCGTTCCAGATGCCTGTATTTCATCCTTTTGTGATGCTCTGCCTCATTGGCAACATTCCCTGCTCCAGCAGCTGCCAGAGACACATGCGACGGGGCAAAAGTATCAGGGCAAGTCACATCCCAAACCATTGCCCGGCCACACCTCCATGGAGTCAGTGTTACCCCATCAGGTCTTCTACCATCTGATCGCGAGATGCCACTGGGTTCTAGACGAGAAGGGATTTTTGCAGAATCCAGCGCCCTCTTAACAACTGCATTAAGAGAGGCATGACGGGAAAAGCGCCCTTGACTCTTACGGCAGCTGAGGCCATGGGTGCCTAGGTGGTCCACCTGAGTACCACAGTGATTGCATACGTGTGGTTGACACAGGGCCACACCCAAACGTAAACCAGAGGCTATTCTTATCTCATTGTCCTCCATCCTCAAACCCAAAGAAGATATTGGAAGAGCCTGTAGCCATGCACCCGATTCCTTCTGGGAAGCAGCGAGTAGACGAGCTCTACTAGGATTAGACTGGGCTTCTTCTAGAAGCTGATCAAGTGCAGCCTTTGCAACTGGTGCATCCCAAACCTTCTGTTTGAAAGAGTCTGGCTCAGAAGGGGGTGCAACAGTGTGGCTTTGGCTCCACTGATCAACAGCATTGTCAAAAGCAGGGCGTGGTACATCTAAAAGCCTTGTTGGGAGGAGCTGGTGAACTAGTTCAAGGCTGGCAGAAGCAGATGCTAAAAAAGCTGATGATGACAGTTCCACAGCGCTTCTGATCCCAAGACCGCCCAATGACACTGGAAGGGAAGCCTGTAACCAAGCGGAGTCACTGATGTCAATGTTAATGATCTCACTAAGAATTGATCTCTGGAGGTCATCAAAAGGGTGGAGATAAGAGGAGAGGAAACATGGGGAAGTGCGTAGCACATACAATAGCTTTGGGATGGAAAAAGCATGGCGAAGAAGACAAAGAGCATCATGTGAGTGAAGGTGTCCTAATCTCTCTCCAAGGATCTTCAAAACTCTGATCTTATCCTTGATCACAAGATCAACACCCTCAGAGCTTCCAATGGGTGATCCAAGTAAGGTGGAGATCTTGGGATCAGTTACAGACAGGCCCGGAATCTCTGAGAGAAAGGCATCAATGATCCCCGTATTATTGGATATAACCTCAGATTTGGTACGATTTAGACATAAACCCAGCTCTTCAGCTAGAACCTCGATTGTCCTGAAGTCATCTATGACATCCCTAAGAGAACCACCAAGCACAACGTCATCGAGGTAGAAAACATGAAACTCAGATTTTATCTCGTGTACTATTGAGTGGATCGTAAGGCAGAATAATAAAGGACCCAAGGGGTCACCCTGTTGCACCCCCTCACATGAATCAATCACCGAGCCACCAAAGAAAAGTGAAGAGGGAGAACCATATGCTGACAAAACCAAGGGTAACAACTGTGGCAAAAACTCCGTGACGGCAGAAAATAATTTATCACGGCGAAGGCAGTTAAAGGCATTCTGAAAATCTAATTTAAGAAGGAGACTATCAGATGGCAAGTTCTGTAAATATGTTCTAGCTGCATGGGCAGCTGCTTCTGCACCATTTGGAATGCCAAAGCCCAACTGGTGAGGGGCAAGCAAAGAACTAACTGACTGCTTGACGTGAAAAACTGCACATTTAGCTACTAATCTGTGGAGTGTGCATCCAATAGCAATGGGCCTTAACCCACCATCCTTCTTTGACAGTGCAATCAAAGTGGCTCCAAAAAGAAAAGGGCGGATAGATTCTGGTGTCTTCCCTTGACTAACAAGATTGATGAAGGATGTTAAAGATTCAAGCAAGAGTGCACCTCCTCTACCAGCACTTGGCCCAATCATATCCTTTAAATGCTGTGGTCGCAGACCATCTGGGCCACCAGATGAAGAACTTGGAAATGATTTAATGGACCTTGAAACTTCATCAACTGAAAAGTCCATAAGTAAATCAGAAGGCATGGATGGAACAAAGAAATCAGGGTGTGAAGGTGGATGTTTTCCCTTAAGTATTTCCAGAGTATCATTAGTGAAATTACATAGTGTATCATCAGAACTAGCTATACGAACTGCACCTCTGCAATCACCTTCTTCCAATCTCGAGGCTACTCTATTGGCAAGATTATCAATGTAGGATTTAGTGGACCTTTTCCGGAAACTTGGTAAAGCATCATCAACCACTATACTGCTTTCTGCATTAATCTGTCCGTTAACTTTGATAGCTAAGCTCCCATGGCGATCATTTTTGTTTGGAACATGGAAACAGCGGGAAGGGAAATGAAGCAGTCTAGACCAGGCTGAAATATCATTAAATTATTATATTATTATTATTATTATTATTATTATTATTATTATTATTATTATTATTATTATTATTATTATTATTATTATTATTATTATTATTATTATTATTATTATTATTATTATTATTATGTATTTTATATATGAATTTGTTGTTTTATTTATTTGTTTATTTATGTATCTACATTTTTATTTGTTGTTCATTTAATTTTATTTATATATTAATTTTTATTTTTATTTATTTATTTAATTTATTTAATTTATTTAATTTATTAATTATTTTTACAACCGTGTACTGCCACGTGGTGGATAGGTAGCTACTGGTATATAACAGGCTCACATGAGCCTTAGCGTCACATTATTCCTGATGAAGACTAGAACATCTAGTCAAAATGTCGAGAATGAAAATTGAAGTTGATTACTGAGAAGGTGATTTTAATGTCACCTAACAGGTATAGCATGGAAGCAAGTCAGCGTTCTTCTCTGTAACTAGCGATCATTTATACTTGAGCCAAAAATTGATTGTAAAATATTTACTACACCCACAGAGATCAGAATGCTCACTTTGCTTCCATTAAGCTCAATTGCACTGTCCCTGCGACATCCATCCATGTGAAGGGACTCTAGCGATACACGCTGAACTTTACAATATATTTGTTTCAACATGTCCTTCATCTCTGTCTGTCCTTACTTAATAGGAGGTGAGTTACAGTATTCTATGGCTAGGATGACATGATTTGTACAACTTCAATTTATTTGAACATGTCTCTTGATTCTCTGTGTCCAACCTTCATCATTAAATCATCATAGTATGTAAGTTACAGTATATCTAAATCTAGGATTACATGCCTTGATCAACTTTAATTAATTTACATGTCTCTTGGATCTCTGTGTCCAACCTACATGTATTTCATGAAACCATCATAGTATGTAAGTTACAGTATATCTCAATCTAGGATTACATGTCTTGATCAACTTTAATTAATATTCATGTCTCTTGGCAGAAGGCTACATATTATTATTATATAAAACTTTATTTCTTGGTCTGCTTTATGTGAGTGGGCAGAGGAAGTGATAAAAATATAGAAATAATAAAACTTACTGACAATCACAAATTGCCATCATAAACAGACTCTTCCTTACCTTTACAATGAAAGCTGTATAGGCACCTGGCTAGCCTGAAATCTCTCAGAATCTCTTCACTCTTTATAAGAAGATCCACTCCTGCTTTGATTTATGCAGTGGCATCTAGGAGGGCATGGCAGTGTAGGTGCTAGCTAACATCAGGAGGGAATTAGTTATGCTGTACAGGCTTCTTCTGGTATAGTTGGGCATTTGTAACTATCGTTTAATGAGTAGTAACAGTTCCAATGTTGCTAATGTGCCCATTTTGACATGAATGAGCGATTCCAGACAGTTTTTCCTCAAAACGCTCCCAATTGGAGCAAAATAGAGCTTCTTTCGTTAAAAGGGGGAGATTTATCACCCAAGAGGTTTTCTGTTTAAACGATAGTAAATTTCTTTAAGTGAGAAATGTTCCATTTTTAACGCTATCTATCATTTGCTTCAATTGGGACGTTTTAGAGCGTTTTGAGGAAAAACGGTCTGAATTCGCTTAATCTTGCACTTAGCTTCCACTTCAGCATTATCGAACTGTTTCTACATTTTTTAAATTACAGAAAACATCTTTTGGTGAGAAATCACCACTGTTTAACCGAAAGAAGCTCCAATTGGGAGGGTGTTTTTGGGGGGAGTGTTTTGAGAGAAAAAATGTCCATTCTCAACAAAATGGGCACATTATCAACATTATAAACTGTTTCTATGAAAACTCTTCTGTTTTTAACCGAAAGAAGCTCTATTTTGCTCCAATTGGGACGTTAGAGCATTTTGATGAAAAACAGTAAAATCTCTCAATTTTGTAAAAATGGCACATTAGCTTCCTCGTCAACATGGAACAGTTTCTATTCTTTAAATAACAGAAAACATCTTTTGGTGACAAATCTCCACTTTTTAACTGAAAGAAGCTCGATTTGGCTCCAATTGATACGTTTTTGAGGGAAAACGGTCTTCAATCGCTAATTTTTGTCTTTTTCAGGGTTTTGAGAAAAAACAGTTTGAAATAGCATCAAAATTGGGATATTAGCTTCGTTTTCAACATTAAAGAACTGTTTCTATTCTTTAAATGACAGAAAACATATTTTGGTGAAAATAAATCTTTAACAGAAAAAAGCCCTATTTTAATCAATTTGGGACGTTTTTAAGCGTTTGAGATAAATCTCTGATATCGCTCATTCTTCTCAAATGGCACATTAGCTTCCTTTTGAACATTATAGAACTCTTTAAACGACAGTAAACATCTTATGGTGAGAAATCGGCTCCAATAGCGACGTTTTTGAGCGTTTTGAGGGAAACATTTCTCAATTTTGTCAAAATGGTAAATATGCTTCTTTTCAAGTTTCTAGTTTAAATGACAGAAAACGTCTTTTGGTGAGAAATCTCCCATTTTTCACGAAAGAAGCTTTATTTTACTCCATTTGGGACTTGAGGAAAAACTGTCTGGAATCTCTCAATCTTGTCCAAATGGGCACAATAGCTTTCTTTTCAACATTATTCTACTCTAAACGTCTTTTTGTGACAAATTTCACTTTTTAACCTATATTTTGCTCCAATTGGTATGTTTTTGAGCGTTTTGAAGAAAAACTGGCTCAATCTCTTCAAAATGGCACATAGCTTCCTTTTCAACATAATGGGACTGTTTCCACTCTTTAAATGACAGAAAACATCTTTTAGTGAGAAATCTCACCTTTTTAAACGAAAGCTCCTTTTCGCAAATTTTTGGGTGTTTTGAGGAAAAACCGTCAGAAATCGGTCATTCTTGTGAAAATGGGCACATTAGCTTCTTTTTCAACATTATGGAACTCATTCTACCCTTTAAACGACAGAAAATATATTTTGTTGAGAAATCTTACGTTGTTAACGAAAGAAGCCCTATTTGGCTCCATTTGGGACGTTTTAGAACGTTTTGAGGACAAACTGGCTTTATCTTGTCAAAATGGCACAATAGCTTCCTCTTCAACATTATGGAACTTTCTACTCTTTAAATGACAGAAAATGTCTTTTGGTGTGAATTCTTCCGTTTTTAACCTATTTGGGATGTTTTTAAGCAAAAACTGTCTGAAATCGCTCTTCTTGTCAAAATGGGCACATTAGCTTCCTTTTATAATTATAGAACTGATTCAACTATTT
>JAQNBH010000004.1:17474624-17929624 GCA_028752905.1 Cladorhizidae sp. MBARI D1340-BT2 | reverse complement strand
CCAATGCCTGGAGAACCTAGGCATCACAGGGTATTCACTCAGAGGTAGCTAAACGCTCGGGCTACAGCAGTACCATTTTCTTATCGAGGAAGAAAGGTTTTAGATAAGGGTGAAATTGCCCCGACATTGGCGGCAGCGGAGTGATCTCTTGTAAAAAGGAGATCCTGGACCAGCCAGTAGCTAGAGAAGAGGAGTTGCTTAGCTAGCTGGAGACACCCAGGGCATGGCCTTGTGGGTTGAAAACCGACCCTTCATTTGCCAGGATGAGGTTTTGTAGTTTGTATTGATTTAATTTTTTTCCTCTCTTCCCAATCGCCCTCACTGGACATGTCAGAGGAGAAGGAGAGAAGGATGCTCCAAGAATCCCGTCGAAGTCATGGGGGCACCCCAGAGGCCAACTTTTCTAACAATCCCATGGACAGATTCCTCCAGTAGTGGATCCAAATCGACCAGACTCGGTCAGATCGAGAGGCACAGAAATGGGAGGAGGCCCAGGCTAAACAGGAAGAGAGAGAGACTCGAGAAACCCAGAGGCGGGAGGAGGCCCAGGCTAGGCAGGAGGAGAGAGAGGCTCGGCAGCACCTGCAGATGTTGGCTGAGTTGCCAGACCTCTCCCTACTGCACCTCGACCCCTTCGAAGCCAAAGCTTTCCATCCCTTAGTTTACTGAAGGGACGGGGGGGGGCCTACCTGGAGGCATTTGAGGCTACGGCTGAGGCTGGCTAATGGCCACGTAATCAGTGGGCCATCATCTTACGCAGCTCCCTCTCCGGTGCAGGTCTCACTGCTGTCGCCTCCATGCCTGCAGATCAGCAGAAAGACTACGCAAAAGTAAGAACTGAGCTCTTACGTGAATACCACATCTCCTGTGAGACCTACGGTGTTATTTGGTATATTGTTACATATTAATATTGTTATTTAGCATATTGTTACATGTTATTATTGTTATTTGGTATATTGTTACATGTTATTATTGTTATTTGGCATATTGTTACATGTTATTATTGTTATTTGGCAAATTGTTATATTGTTACATGTTATTATTGTTATTTGGCATATTGTTACATGTTATTATTGTTATTTGGCATATTGTTACATGTAATTATTGTTATTTGGCATAATTATTGTTACATGTTATTATTGTTATTTGGCATATTGTTACATGTTATTATTGTTATTTGGCATATTGTTAAATGTTATTATTGTTATTTGGTCTATTGTTACTGTAATTTGGAATACTGTTACATGTTATTATTGTTATTTGGTATATTTTTAAATGTTATTATTGTTGTTAGGTATATTTTACATGTAATTATTGTTGTTAGGTATATTTTACATGTAATTATTGTTATTTGGCATATTGTTCATACATGTTATTGTTATGTTATTTTATTGTTATTTTGGCGTATATTGTTGCATGTTATTGTTGTTATTTGGCATATTGTTACATATTGTTACTGTTATTTGGCATATTGTTTATATTGTTATTTGGTATATTATTACATGTTATTAATGTTATTTGGCATATTGTTAATGTTATTTGACATAATTGTTACATGTTATATTTGTTGCTATATCCATCCAGTCAAATCATCACAGAAAACTGCAAAGTTGGTATTTCCATTGTAGATGGTGCCGACTATGATCATAAGCGAACTGAAAATAAAATATAATTTCACGACATTAGCTGAGAAAAATTGGTTATCAATACACAACTTTTCATGACATATTTCTCTGCATGTCTTCTTATTGATGTAAAAAAATAACAGATGTTCTAAACTAGCTAGACATAAAGATTATTAGGCTTCTTATGTCAAAGGCATAACATAATTTCTTTATTTGTTCCAAGACGTTTTGTTAACAATGCCTAAAATCCCATAAACACCCAAACAGTATTCCAAAGTAAGTAACATATACCAGGAATTTCATATGCTTGCTCATCAGAAAAGGATTGAAACTGTAGTATTAACAAAAAATCACATTAAAATAAGCAAGCAAAGAGTATTAGCTCACATGTTTGGATGGAAGACCTTCTTCTGATAGGTGCAAATTTTGGAACAGCACTTGTAGGAAATCCTGGATAAAAAATATGTTTAATCAGAGAATGCATTCATACTGCATAGTGGTAGCTGCTGTGCTAATACAATCAATGTTTGGTGCCATACTAGAGTGGTGTACTTTTAAAACCCACTTTTCACATTTTCTGTGATAATTAAATACAATATTTTTGGAGAGCACATGTTAAAATTGTAATAGTCACCCTACTTTCTTGACTTAAATCTTTGAACTAAGCTGATTAAAATAGGATATGAATAGACACATTATTTCATATTGAATTTCAATTGATATTATTATATTTCATTTTGAAATTATAGAACTTTAAAAAGTGGATCCAACACAAGGTTAAAAATAACCCTTGTGTTTCTTGATTAATTTGATGTAGGCACTTTCATTGTGTGGGCCAATTTTTAAAAAACTATCCACATAAATATAATCCAGTATAACAAAATTTACACATACCAGGATTAACTCTGGCTTGTTTATCAGAGAAGGATAGAGTCTGTAAAATAAAACATTCATTAAATCTTGCAAACACAACCATAGAGGATTGGCTCACCTGTGTGGATCTTTTAATTGGATGACCTGATGTCTCAATTTTTGTACCAGCACTTGTAGGCAATCCAGGGTCTAAAGTTCAGTAATCAAAATATAAATCAAGAATGCATTCATACTATATATGTAGGGAAAATAAATCTCAGCTGTATTATAGTAAATTGCAGTGCATTACTAAGAACAAGTGGACATAACATCATAATTACATGACCTTAAAAGGAGGTGATAGGATTCCATTTTTCACCTAGATATATGGAAATATACAACATCTGTCCAGAGCTATTAAACTTAACACCAAATCACTAATACACAACGAACATAATCTGACACCATCTTACAATACATATTTCTCGGCACTTCATCATCAGATTGTTGAAAAAAATTATACAAGTTCTAAAATACTAGAGCGCTAGAACTGTAGGCAGCATGGGTTAGAATGAGGGCTAGTGGCTCCTTTTGATAAAAAAATCGAATTCTTTTGCATAATTCATATGGTAAAAACTAAATTCCGTAGCAGTGTTCCACATTAACTTACACATACCAGGATATTCATCAGTTTGCTCAACAGAAAAAGGTTGAAGCTGAAGAAGATAACAATCTTTATTATAATAAGCAACCTAATACACTAATAGTCACTTGTGCGGGTGTCTTGAGTGGAAGACCTCCTCCTCATATCCTTCCTTTTTGTATAGTACTTGTAGGCAATCCAGGACCTACATTTTATATAATCACAGTTTACAACAGAATGTACTTGTCACAGTAGAACAGCTGCAAATTTTATTTGCTAAATATTTGGCATATTTTATTTGAGTTTGATGTTCTTTTGTTTTTACTGAATGGATGACTGAGGCTGTGATAAATTTTCTTGTGTTCGGAAGGTGTCTACATACATGGAGAAGTTGTGGAACTGATCCATATAGCTAACTTTAATCTATGCCTCAAAAAGACAAAATCTCCACATGTTGCTCTTCCTCATACATAAAGCAAATGCTGGTTGAGTTTCTCATCATTGCAGTAGAAATGATCATGATCTTCACTATCCATTGTTAGAGAGTGAGCTTAGTTTAGAATTTCAGGTTTAAAGTTCCGGAGGATTTCATAATTCCATGTATTGAGCGAATTGAATATGTATGGTACTAACCCAGATGCATATTATAATGAAGTGGAGAAAGATTAGTTTGACTCATTCACGAGCTGGAGGCATTTATTCTTCTCCAAGTATGTCAGACATCTCCTACATGCAAGGGCAGTTTCTAACAGCTCTAATAAATTTTAATTGTATAGCTGAAACTCAAATAATGCATATCAAACTCTAATAGAGAACAAAGAATTATTGCAATCGATGCATTGCAACCGAGCAAGAATAGAATATGAGTCAAGCAATTCAAGCATAGAATGGTGTAGGTTGCAAACATGCAACATGTAGCTGCCAATTGAGCTCAGTTGAGCTAAATATTGCACACATAAACAAGTCAATTATAGTGTTGATGTAATTTACCAATATCAGTTCTTTACCAATTTCAGTTTGTTATAGATGGACTTAAAAATATATTAAAAAATTAATCCACGTTTTAATTCGTTTATTTTTAATATTTGCTAGGTACTACTATAGTGAATTCATGGTAAGCTGGAATTTTATTTGGAGCAAAAAATAGAAGAAACCACCTTTAGGATGATAAAAAACTGCCTAAAAAAGTTTCAGCTAAGACATGAGTTTTTTCAACCTATTTTGAAATGTGCCAATATAGAGAGTACTATTGCAATACCTTGCTGTACACACATGCACTTATGCCACTACAGTGCCACTCAGTAATATCTCCCCTAAAGGACATAAAGGGAGTTGAACTAGCTACTCGCCTTGAATATCTGATGGATGGGCGCTTGCATTATGTAATTTGCACGGTTATTTTAAATATACACCCTGTGTTACTACTGTAATGAAGTTAGAGGTTAGTTAGGTTAGAAATCATCACCTAGCTCTAGGTGATGATTTCATTGTTTTAACAAAAGTCTAGCCAGTGCCTCTGCTTTAACTGCTTCCAGGTTGGCTTCATCCAAGTCTAGCAATGCATTTTCATTGTTATCATACCTTCTATCTTTGCTATCTTTGCTATCCTATTATGCACTGAGCAGTTTCTTCAAGCAACAAGTCAAATCATAGATAAGAGAAAACTGTATAATGGGCACTTGCTATGTGGAAGGTGCTGACTTTAAGGCAGACTGAAGTGAAAACTTTAATGTATGTGACATAAGCCACGAAAAATGGGACATGAACAGACACAACATTTAATATGACATAATTATCGGCATGTGTTCAACACACTAATATAAAAAATCATAGGTTATCTAATTAAGCTAAACCTTTGGGGTGTTAGGCTTCTTATGTCAAGGATGTTACTTAATTTCTTTATTTATTCTTGGAGGATCTTGTTAACAGTACCTAAAATCCCACAAACACCTCAAACAAACAGTATTGCAGTATTGCAAAGTAAGTAACACATACCAGGAATTTCATAGGCTTGCTCACCAGAAAAGGATAGAGCCTGTAGGATTAACAAAAAATCACATTAAATTAAGCAAACAAACACAACAATAGAGTGTTGGCTCACATGTGTGGCTGGAAGACCTTCTCCTGATAGGCCAACTGTTGGAACAGCACTTGTAGGCAATCCTGGATAAAAAAATATGTGTGATCATAGAATGCATTCATACTGTGTAATACTATACAATCAATGTTTGGTGCCATACTGGAGTGGTGTAGTTTTAATACCCACTTTCCCCCAACGGGTGTTAAAAGAGTGCTGTGTGCATTTAAAACAGATTTAAAACAACAGCAAACTATATCTTAAAATTGTAAGAGTCACTCTACTTTCTTGACTTACATCTTTGAACCTGAGCTGAGAAAAATAGGATATGAATAGACACGATATTTCATGTTTCACTTCCTTTGGTACATATTTCATTTTGAAATTATAGACCTAAAAAGTAGATCCTTTATCTTGGATAACCCGAAGAAAAATATAACCTCTGTGTTTATTGATCCTCTGTGTTTGTTGATTAATTTGCTGTGGGCACTTTTATTGTATGGACAAATTTCTTCCACATGAAAAAAAAAACATTCAATAAAATCCAGTATTCTAAACTAAGTTACACATACCAGAATTCTGACTGGCTTGTTCAGGGAAGGATGGAGTCTGAAAAATAGAATATTCATTAAATCAAGCAAACACAACAGTAGAATAATGGCTCACCTGTGTGGATCTTTTGAATGGAAGACCTGCTGATGTTCCAATTTTTGTACCATCACTTGTAGGCAATCCAGGAAC
Source organism: Cladorhizidae sp. MBARI D1340-BT2 (assembly GCA_028752905.1). Lineage (NCBI taxonomy): Eukaryota > Metazoa > Porifera > Demospongiae > Poecilosclerida > Cladorhizidae > Cladorhizidae sp. MBARI D1340-BT2. The sequence continues at coordinate 17,923,686 of JAQNBH010000004.1, read as the reverse complement.
TAATCTTTGAAGAAATATACCAAGAATGCATTCATATTATGCAGAGACAATAAATCACAGCTGTATAAAGGTATTGTAAATAGCAAATTGTAGTGCATATTATAAAGAACGAGTGGAATGTCAGAATTATATGACATTAAAAGGAGGTCAATGATTTCTATTTTTCACCACCTACATCCTAATACACTATCAGTCCAGAGCTCCAAGTTTCTGTTTAACTTTGCACTAATACACAATAATCATAAGCTGAGTAAAATTAGAGATAAAAACAAAACTCAATATATATATTTCTCGGCAATTCTTCATGTAATGGTTGTCAAGAGTTAGAAGTGCTAGGGCTTTAGAGTAGTCGTAGGTGGCAAGGGCTAGAGGTTCCTATTGATGACAAATATAAATTTTTGCTTTCTTTTCCATTTTTGGTTTGATAAAAACTGAATATAGAAAAATTATGGTTTCATGGGTTCAAATTTAGGCTCTCAAGTGTGGCCACCCAGCAGCCAGGGAAGTCCACAATAGCGATTGAACTGCTCTACCTTTAGTGCTTCGCTGTGCAATGAAAAGTACCAACAGTCTGAGATCGTGTGTTCATGTTTTAGTATGGCTGGCAATATTTCTTAACATGTTTCTAATGCTTCCCATGGACAATGATCCTCGCAACCAAGCTATTTCCCCCCCCAAGCAACCTTATGGAAAAGACGGTAGTGTTACGTTCATTCCAGGCGACATGGTTCTCTTCGAAGTGGTAGTTTCATTTGGAAGGTCGGGTGCATTGTTACCTTTGCTTGAAACTTGTGACAAGGAAAATCTATGAGGCTTTAATCTCTGATGCTAGGTATGTAAGTATGAAATTGCTAACTGGATAATTTTATGCAAACATACAATCTGGTAGGTAATAATATACTAGTAGCTATCCAAAGGTTTCTGTAATTTGAAATATGCAATCGTTTCTTCAAGCAGCATGAACAGAGGCAGTGTCACAAGAGTTCTGTGGAATACTACTAACTACCTTCACAACAACACACAATGTAAGTGAGATACTTAGCAGTTCTCTGTCATAGCAATGGCTACTAACCATCACCACATTTTGAAAATCATTTCGTGCCTCAAGTTCTTTGCTAGATTGGGATGTGCAATCAGTGGCCACAATGACCAGTAGTGATAGAAATTTTTATAAGCTGCTGAAGTTGATGAGGAAGGATGATTCCAAGATATAAGTTTTTTCAAGATATTATAATTGATGAATTAAAGCATACTTGTTTGCCAAAAATTGAACACTACTTCAGTCCTCAATGTATGGATAAGGTATTGAAAATAATGGCTCGAGTATAAGGATTACTGGAGACCTGTAAGATACAGAGTATTATGCAAATGTTGATTTTGTGATGTCTGCAACCAATACTCCCAGCAAATGGTCTTTATAGAGGAGAATGTATTTTAACCATGAAGCAAGACAATATAATGCCATTGACTATTGAATAATTATTTTGTAAGCAAATACGATCAAAGATAATTTTGTGCAGATTGACAATATCACTGATTTTCAAAATGTAAACACACGGTGTTAATCATATTCCTTACCACAATAGCCAGATCACTCCAAATTTGCCAGTGCCCCCCCAGACTAAGGATTGAATGTTGTTGCAGGTTGAGTGAATACTACTCCACAGAACACTTGTGGCAACCTCTCTCTTTATACTGCAGGAAGGCAACTATTGCATCTCAGGAATTACAATATATATAGACTATATGCTAGCTTAAAATGCAGCATCAGAGGTTCCACTCTTTGTAGACATTTCTGTAGCTCTCAACCAAAATGACAGTGCACTTGACTATCCATTCATCAAAATGAAGCCTCTGCTATGAAGAGTACCAAGTTTTCTGGAACATACTCAATGCTACAATCTTTTCTCTATAAGGCCTATTGGAAAATGCAAATGAACTTGGTAGGTCATGATTGTGAGTGTGGCAATCTCTTTGTAAAAAAGTGGACTGGCCAGACACACATCCCATATGCACTAGGTCCTATGATTAGGAGCACAAGGTAAGGGAGGTTCTATTGTATGCATCAAAACACAATACCACTAGCTCCCATAGTTAGAGCCCAATTGTAAGGGAGGTTCCACTGATAGCTCCCATAGTTAGGAGCCCAAGTGCAAGGGAGGTTCAACTGCACACATCAACTATCTCCCATAGTTAGGAGCACAATGCTGAGGGAGGTTCTTCTCACACAAAAATACAATAGTATTAGCTCCAATAGTTAGAAGCCCAGTGTAATGGTGGTTCCACTGCACACATCAGCAACACACTACCACTAGCTCCCATAGTTAGGAGCCCAAGTGTAAGAGAGGTTACACTGCACAGATCAATAACACAATACCACTAACTCCCATAGTTAGGAACCCAAGGGTCAGGGTGATGAACTGACACATAAACAACACAATATCACTAGCTCCTATAGTTAGAAGCCCAAGAGAAAGGAAGGTTCTACTGTGCAGATCAACAACACAATAATACTAGCTCACTTTCAGATGTCTCAAAGTTGTCCTTGAAGTCAGTGTGGTCAGCGTCTAGTGGCTCTCTCAAATTTTTACCGACTTCACTAAGTTCCATGCATACTAACAATTTGCACAGGACCCTCCATGTGCATTGGATATTCATTTTTGGTGTAGTCTTCATCCATTTCTCCACGATGGCCCTCATGCACTTCTCGGGGTTGTCTATATACATGGATGCTATTAGCCTCATCGCAGTAACACCAATTATTTCAGCTGCTTTATTCCAATCTGCCGCTAGCTCATTATAAAGTCGTAATTCTCGTCCCTCTCCTTTCGGGCCAATCGACTGAATCAGTTGCCTGTGATGTGAGTCGATGCATTCATCATATGCTGAATATCACAATAAAGAAAAGCAGGACTTTATCACAACAGCAATACAAGGGAGGTACCGCATGGGGGCAAGAATAGACAAACGCTGCCAACCACACACACTCCCCAAATCTAGGAAGGGAAAGTGGGAGTGGGAGAGAAAACTTCAGTTGCAGCTTTACACCTTTGCGATAGAGGACCTGTACTTATATAGAGTACCTGTAGCATTAGCAGGCAAGAATATGGACAATGAATACAACCACTTGTGAAGCAGTGCCCAAGTGCAGATGCAATCAATCCATGAATGTATGTATCATAATTATGTGTAGAGGGCTAGGTAAGGGATGAAAGATGTTTGAACTGCTGTATAGAGGAGCTGGAGGGTGTCATGTGTGGACATCTCATCAGCGATGGAAGAAATATTTGGTGTGGAACAGGAGGAGATATAGTCATGATTGATGCTTAACCAAAGTAGAAAAGTACTATTGTGGATTATCCACAAGTAGATTCCATGTGAGAGTATAGGCTCCAAGAGGAAGTAGAGTTATTAGTTTCTTTGGGATGGCCAAATCCAAATAAATTCGAGATAAAATAATTTAATTTGCAATCAACGAACTTTCAGTTGAAAAGCAATTAAATAACTTTCTCAATAGATGAATGCTAGAGCGTCTAGCACAAATCACGAGAGTAAAATTTGAAGTTGATTATTGAGAAAAGTTATTGTAATTCTAGAAATACTGAAGCTTGTGTTGGGGTCTATACAGAAGTAAATATAAATATAATACACACTCACACTCACAATATAGCTTGATGTAAATTTTTATAGAAAATTTTCCTAGGTCAATACATAGGAATCTGCATTTTGTGTGTGTATAGCATGCATGCATGCAGTGTATAGGCTTGGCCATCTTTGGCTTCCATACACATGTCTATAAACTGCCCTACACTGGGAAGGTTTTGGACCCTGGGAGTCCTTAGTGAATGGCCGAAAACTTTAAAACAGACATTACAGCCAAACTAAGGCAGATACATGGTTCAACTGAGTTTTAGATTATGGTCAACTTGGGGAGAGGCAGGATCAAGCATTCTCTGGAGGGGTGTGTGGATGGGAGAGGGTGGGGTGGGAGTGATGAATTTCTGTTTGTCTCATAGAGGGCACTATAAACACCTAGAAAATTGTAACTATACGTTAGCATGTAGACAGACAACCATTGTGTCTTAAAGCCTATGTCTAGGGCTAGAGCTAGAAAAGAACTAGGACTATTATAGAAGGCTTGCCACAAATACTACAGTGGGATCATGCAACACGCCTAGCTCTGTATTAGCCCTAACTTTAGCGCTAGCCTTTGACCTAACTCTATCCCTGCCTTAGCCCCAATTCTAGTCCAAGCCCAACTATATTCCTAGCTTTAGCCCTATCTCAGCCCCAACCTTACAACCTTAGCCATCTCTAGCCCTAGGCCTAACTATAATACTAGCCATAGCCCTAACTCTAGCCCTATCTTTAGCCCCACCCCTATACTGTATGTTAAGTGTGCCTACATGCACCTCACTTTCAATGGGTTGTTAAGGATATATTCATACTCCATAGTTTTTATTCTAACGGCTGGTTCACAATATGACATGAACCATCCTGAAATATTAAGAATTCGAGTAAATACCCCGAGATATTTTTAACAAGTACAATAGACAGGAAGAAGGCAAGCAGGCTCTGCAACACAACCAAAAATTATAAAAATGCTCCACAAAGCTCAACATATTTAAAAACTGTACATGTCCAGTTATTTATCTCGGTGTTATTGGGGCATGAAATGTAGCTAGCTCAACTAGTGTTTTGCTAATGTGATTAATATTCAGCACCAACCACCAAATGTCAATCTTATTCCTTAAACCATTGCACTGCTCTCACCTGTAGATTTTTGCTGAGCATAGTAGTTTGGAAAGAGCTGCTCGTTGGTACACATTTGTGGTTTGCCAAAAAAAAAGAGTCGGCCCTTTGAAGCTGGTAATTACCGCGTTGCTGTTGGGTGCTCTCAGCTGGGCTTCCTGGTTTTCTTCTAATTATCACCTCAGATAACTTAACCAACCAATATATGCGGAGAGTACAACCTTCAGAGTATTGTATGTTCTGAAAGAGAAAAACTCGGCAGTTTGACCAAGCTACAAATTGGAAACTGGACCATCCAATAGCACTTCTGAGGTGAGTTTGAAGTTTTAGTTAGAACCACAACACCTATGTAGTGTCCCTTAAGCATGAACTGGACAATGCTGAGAGGCCTAAAGGCATGGTGCACTGCCACATCACCATCTTGGATGATACTGTTTTCACCTGAAATATTGATGTACGATTATGTACACATAGCTAGGTAAAAGCACTCGATAGCTAGCTCTAGTTTAGAACTTTAATTAAATATTGTTATACTTTTCTTGCATGTTTTTGTCTCTTATAAATCTATAGCATGACATGACCTTACAGCTGTAGAAAACCTTGTACTTTATAGCCCCAGATAGCTATATAGGTTGTAGAGAAACTTTCTCACCATCTCTATATTAATAATATTTGCTCTCGAGAGTCACTCATTTTTGGGGGTCATTTATGTTGCCTGGTTGCCTTTGTAGCCATTGATTAGAGATGAACAACATCAACTTGCCTAAGGCAGGTGATTCATTTGTCAAAGACAAGTAAGGAACAGTCAGGTTTGTTATTGTGAGGCTATTGTGGAGGCTGTGAGGGCTATATAGTTCACATTTCTTGTAGTGACAGATGCTGCCACACATCGACACCCTGATGCTACCCACTCCCACCTGAATTTTATAGTAGTATAGCAATAGTAGTTGTACTAGTACAATGATCTTCTCGGTAATTAAATAGGAAATTTACTCTCTCGACATTTTGACTAGATGCTCTAGCCTTCATCTGGAATAATATTAGGAATATTAATACTCAGCCAACTCTCAGTTGACAGTGTAGACTTTCTCGATGATCGACTTAAATTTACTCACTCAATGTTTATGCTATAGATGCTCTATCTTTGATCAGGAATAATGAATAATTATTACAAGAAAACAAACTTTTCCAACAAACTGCTAAGAAAGAAGGGAGCAAAAAATCTATATAGCCACGTACAGTTTGATGACCCAGTAACATTTAAATCATCATGCTAAAATTTAATGTATAAAACTGGTGAGCATAGTTTTCAGTGTTAAAAGCTCACACGGTTAAATGTGCTATTTGCCTTTGCTGCTTGAGGGAAGTGCTAGTGCATTTGCTGCTCGGCACAAACCTACCAACTTAAGCTGGCTTCACCCTACACAGCTGGAACCAGAGCCTAGCAACACTTCCGGGACAGAGCCAAGCATGGATTGCCAATGGATATCTAATTGTTTTGGCTAAATGCAAACCAAAAAACAATCATTGGTCATGCACACCAAAAGCATATCGAGTCTGGTCAGCACAAGTGGTAGAGCTAGCAACTTCAAAGTTAGCTAATTGGGCAAGGTTATTATAAAATGTACAATCACCAGTGCCTCACTCTAACTACATGTTGGTTGTATACTCATACATGAAACTTCCCCAGTCAAACTTAGGATCCTTGCAAGGGGTGGAGGTAGCATGATAAATCCAGAGCTAACTAACTCACATTCTGAGTATTCCTTGTCAGACATTTACAAGAATGCAAGTGCTTGCAACCTGTTGGCACGCACCTAGGGACAGCACAATATAAAATATCCACTGCCAGTATTCCAGTTTTTCCAGTTCCATGTGTTGAGCGGTGGAAATGGAGTGAAATTTTATCCTTCATTCTCATGCACTGAAGTCTTTTCATGAGTGAGCAAGCGAGATCCAATTTCCACTCCCTGAATGCCTTACTACCCACACACACAATAATCTGGAAAAAACATACCTGTATATCAACTAATTTAGTAATAATGCCTTCATGACGGTGTAATTGATGTCATAGTCAATGTCATATTAGCACCACTTTAATGATTTTCCATCTTCACATGATGTCATGCATGTGGATCCTTGCCCTAGCCTAGCATACAGTCACCATTGATTCTCCCGTGCCCTAATCTCAATCACTTTTTTTCCCTTGCACTTGCACTAGGCTCTTGGTAACGTCATACCTTTGCCCTTGTAGTAGGCTCTTGGTAATGCATACCTATGCCCTTTCCCCAGTATTTTCAGAACACTTTTCTTGAACTTGATATCAAGTTGGTGGCATATAACTCTAGAAATATTGTGTTGAAATTTGTAATGATAATTATTAGCAGTGAATATTTAACTTGCAACACAATCCTTGCATTCATTTGTAGTATTTTTTAATTAATCACTCTGGTGATGTGAGGGTTCAGTTTATAATGAAGGTGAATGTCATCATGACTACCAGATGAATAACGCTTAAGTAGTGTTGTTCTTGATCCTCTCTTTCTTTAAAACTTCAAAGTGGTCGACTTAAGTTTCGGCCAAGTCTACCTGTAACCGACCGAGTTCGGTCTATTCAACAAGTAGCTACTGCTAGAGCTATTCAACTTCAATAAATGTTCAACTTAGTACAATTCTAGACAAATAGCTAGACTGTTAAGAGCTCAGATAGGTTTAAATATATTAAAGAGGATAAATAAATAAGATATAGAAAACACAGCAAAAGAGAAAACAACTCAACTGTTCCCAAACAAGTTACTGCGACTGCTACTGTTCTGACATGCATACAATTTGAATAATCATACATCACTAAGACTACAGGTAAATACATGGTATTATACATGTTATAGCATGCCAGTAGCTAACTAATTTTTACTACATGCCCACATACAGCTGATTAGTTTTGGACTAATGCACTTGTCCCTCTGGCTCTGCCAAACTACCAATGTATCTACATCCCTACTTGTCTCCTTTCATTGTTATTTGTCACATGATATTATGCACTGGGCAATCACTACACACACCCACTCAAATCATACATCAGAGTAAACTCTATTGTGAGCATTTGTTACATACAAAGCACAATTATGTTGTATACACAGACTGAAGAGACACAACCATTCATTCTCGGCAAGTGTTCATCATATTGACGTAAAAACATTAGTGTTTTAAATAAACTTGTAGAGTATTAGGCTACTTATGTCAAGGGAATTAATTTGTTAACAGTGTGTAATATAACATGAACCTCTCAGTATTCACATACCAGGATTTTCATAGACTTGTTCACCAGAAAAGGATTGAGTCTGAAATTTAAAACAATCACTGTAAAATTAAGCAAGCAAACACTACGATAGAGTATTGGCTCACATGTCTGGATGGTTGTGATCCTGATGTCCTAAGTTACCACCACTTATAGGCAATCCAGGATCTAAAGTTTGAGTATATATCAAGAATGTATTAATACTATGTAGGGACAATAAATCAGAGCTTATCCTTGGCACTATAATCAACAAAGTACAGTGCATATATAAAGAATAAGTGGAAAAACTGTCAATATTATATGACTTTGAAAGGAGATAATTGTCTTCCAACTTTCAAATACCTCCATTCTAACACACTCTCTGACCAGAGTTGTTTTAACTTTACACCAATACACAATGAACACCAACTGACTACTTCTTATACTATATATTTATCGGAACTTCTTCATCAGAATGTTGGGAAAAAATTATACAAGTTCTAAAATGCTACAGCTGTAGAGCAGTAGGAAGCTAGAGCATGTAGCTGCTGATTCAGCTCTCAGATTAGCTCCACACATACAATTCAATTATGGTGTTTATGTTCTTTACCACTTTTAGTTTGTTATGGATAGACTTAAAATAAATTTCCGGGGTTTTTTTTAATGTCCACCAGGCACTACCATAGGAAAGTATCATGGTAAGATGGAATTCCTTTTTGAGCTAAAGATGGAAGAAACTACCATCAGGATGCTAAGAAACTGCTTAAATAAGTTAGAGCTAAGACATGATTTTTTTATATCAACCTCCATTGAATATAGAGAGTACCAGTGCAATACCTGGCTATAAAGATACATACCTACCCTAAGGGAAATAAAGGGAGTCGAACTACTCACTCGCCTTGAACATCTAAGGTGGGTGCTTGAATTATGAAATTTGAATGTTGATTGAAAATGCACACCCTGTGTTACCATTACAATGAAGATAGCAGTTAGTTAGGTTTAGGTGAGGATTTGCTGGTTGTGTTACCATTGCAATAAAGTTATACGTTAGTTAGCCCTAGGTGAGGATTTGCTGGTTGTTTCAATGTCTAGCTGGTGCCTCTACTTTAGCTAAGGTGTTATTGATCCCCTCATTGATTAAAACTATCAAGTAGTCGACTTCAGGTTCAACAAAGTCTACCAATGGATTTTTATTGCTAACTTTCCTTCTATATTTGCTATCTGTCACATAACTATGATGCACTGGGTGGTTGCAACAAGCATCCAGTCGTCAGAGAAAATTGCATAGTGGATATTTGTAATGTGGAAGGTGCTGACTATGTTCCTATGCAAACTGAAGTGCAAATTTAATGTTTGTGACATGATCTGAGAAAAATGGGTTATCAATAGACACAATCTTTCACATGATATATTTCTCAGCTTGTATTATTCATATTGATGTAAATCTCACAGATGTTCTAATCAAGCTATCCTATACATTATTAGGGTTCTTATGACAATGACATTACAAAATTTCTTTATTTGTTCTGAGAGAATTTTGTCATAAACACCTCATCTAAACAGTATTCCAAACATACCAGGAATTTCATAGGCTTGCTCACCAGAGGATTAACAAAGCAACACATAAAAATAAGCAAGAAAACACAATAATAGAGTATTGGCTCAACATGTATGGCTAGAAGACCATCTCCTCAGAGGCCAAATGTTGGAACATCATTTGTATGCAATCCTGGATAAAAAATGGGACATTTTACAATGCGTTTATACTGTGTGGATACTGAGCTAATACAATCAATGTTTGGTGCCATACTAGAGTGGTGTAGTTTTAGGACCTACTTTTCCCATTGTGTTTTAAAAGAGTGCTTGCGCATTTAAACAATGTTTTTGTAGAGCATATGTAAAAATTGTCAGAGTAATCCTACTTTCTTGAGACTGACATCTTTGAACATGAGCTGAGAAAAATAGGATATGAATACAATTTTTTATGTTGCATTTCCTTTGGCATTTATTTCATCTTGGATAATCTGAGGAAAAATATAACCTTGGTGCTTCTTGATCCTTCGTGCTTCTTGATTAATTTAATGAAAGCACATTTATTGTATGGATCAATTTGTGTAAATATTATTCACATGGAAAAATAAACAGATTGAATAAATCCAGTATTCCAAACTAAGTTACACCTACCGAGATTCTCACTGGCTTGCTCATCAGGGAAGGATGGGGTCTCAAAAATAAAAATTTCATTAAATCAAGAATATACAACAAAAGAGTATCCACCTGTATGGATCTTTTGAATGGAAGACCTCTGATGTCCCAATATTTGCACCAGTACTTGTAGGCAATCCAGGGTCTAAAGTTACAGTAATCAAAACATAAATCAAGAATGCATTCAGCAATAATTTATATATCTAAAAAAACCTACGTTAATACTCCACATACACAAGAAATTTGAAATCCGTAAACGTCCAGGAAGTAAGAGAAAAAGACGCGATTCATTGGGTTAGTCGGTTGAGCCACGCCCCCGAACATGTCCGAAGATTTATTACTCTTGAGGAAGTGCTTGCTGAGGTTGCAGACTACGATATTGCCCTTTCTGGGGATGAATCTGAGGAAGAAGAGGGTGAAGGCATCTATGCTTACCTGAAAAACGCGAGCTCCAAAAGGACCGCCACGGAAAGCTTGGCCATGGAGGCAGGCTGGGTCTGATAGCGATTTCCTGCTCTCTGACGAGGAAGACATGGGCCAGGACGACCACGAAGGCTTCCCAGGTTTGGAAAAGTATATATGTAGCTGCAGTAATGGATTAGCATGTGGTTCACCGTTGGAAAGATTTTTTTGTTCAAATTCAAGTGTAAACTTTGTGCTAAATACCTATTCCAAGTGATTGTTCTTACTCTAACTCTATCATCTTCATCTCAGATACTCTAAACTTTCTCTAGCACTGTAATAGTTATCTGTAGAGTGTGTGTGTCCTGTAAAACAAAGGAAAAAAGATGTTCTTGTATTGATAAAACAAGTTATAAACACTATAATCTATATAATTATATTCATGTCTGTGGTTTTGTTTGTGGTTTTGTTTGTGGTTTGAGAATTTACCACAATGTTTGTAAACAATGGTGCTATCACATACGTCAATTACAAGGGGCACATGTATTCCTGATTTTATATAGATTTTTTACTGAAATTGTTATTTTCTTTCTGGAATCCATCCATGAAAGGGTTAAAAGAAGTCAATGATTTCCATTTTTTACCACATATATCCTAAATACATTATCAGTCTCCAGAGCTCCAAGTTTCTGTTTAACTTGACACGTATACACAATGAACATTAGCTGAGAAAAATGAGAGATAAAAAACACATCTCATGGTATATATATATTTCTTGGCAATTCTTCATGTGATGTTTGTCAAAAGTTATAGAAGTTCTAAAACTGCTAGGGCATTAGAGTAGTAGGCATCTAGGGCTAGAGGCTCGTATTGATGACAAGTACAAACTTTGGCTTTCTATTTCAAAAAGGTTGTGATAAATAACTGAATACAGAAAATTATGCTGATCTTGGTGGTCTTGGCTTCAGTTCAGGCTCTCGAGAGTGGCTCACTAGCAGCCAGGGAAGTCCATTCCGATTCAACTGCTAATATTCTGGTGCTAGGCAGCGCAATGAAAAGTACAAGTATTCGGAGATTCTGTGTTTGTATTTTAATATGGCTGGCAATATTGCTTAACATGTTTCTAGTGCTTCTATTAGATCTGGATCCTTGCCTTTCCATAACGAGCCTCACAACCAAGTTAATTTTTTGGCCCAAGCAACCTTTTCGAAAAAGACAGTGTTAGGATCATTCCAGATGACTTAGTTCCTTTCGTAGCAGTGGCTTAATTTTGAAGGTCGAGTGCCCTGTGCTTGACAGTTGTGACAAGGATAGTCCATGAAGGCTTGAATCTCTAATGCTATGTAAATAAGAATGGAATTGCTAACTGGATAATATTTATATCTTTATGCAATCATACAGTCATGTAGGTAATTATTACTTGTAGTTATGTATTTGGAAATATACAATAGTTTCCTACAAGCAGCATAAACAGATGCAGTATCACACGCATTCTGTGTAGTATTAGCTACCTGCACAACAACACGCAATTTAACTCTTAGAACCCGAGCGGCCCATTTTCGGCCGATACCTAGAGTGGTATATACCCCAGCGGCCGATTTTTCGGGGTTTTTGGGGGGGGGGGGGGGCATTATAATCAACTTTAAACTTTTTTGTAATTTTTTTCTCCAGGACCACAGGGTGGCAGGCACGCACAGATTAGGGAGCATAGGGTTCTAAGGGTAAAATAAGTGAGATGCTTAGCAGTTCTTAGCAATGGCTACTAAACCATCATTCCTCCAATTCTTTCATAGACAGGGATATGGAATCAGCAGCCACAACGACCATAATGATAGGAATTCTTATAAATTGCTGAAGTTTACGAGGGAAGATGATTCCAAGATATAAGCAGTAAAAAAAAGCATGCTAGCTTGTAAATAATAGACATTGTTGTTAGACAGGTCTCCTTATTTTATAAGTTTAAAGCTACAAGTCAAGTGCCAATGTATTTGAAGGCCTGAATGATAATAACAAAGACAAAACTTTGTTTAATTTATTGAAATCCAGTAGCCATTCGCTTCATGAGCCAGACTCTTTACTGAATCGCAGTTATAAGGTGTCGTTTTTATCTAATCTTTTTTTCAGGATGAGAATGACTCCTGCATACTTGGTCATTATCGGAGAGTGGCTTACATTGAAGAGTTTCATACTATTTTAAATAGAGTGCACTGTGATGTCCAAGGTCATATGGGCTATAAAAAGACTCTAGCCGAGGTACAGAATGTCTATATAAAAACATATTCTATGCATGTGATCTTGTGTTTGAAATGTAGCCCTTGATGAATGCTCTCATTTTGGCACTCAAATATTGTAGGTACAGTGTTAGCTCTACTGGTTGAACACCTAAACATTGCACCTGAGATTGAAAATTGTGACTGACTGTCAGTTATATAAGCTGTGCATAATATGAGTATAGCTCATGTCAACCATAAAATGTTTTGAATCAGGTGACCATGAATATTTGAATTGAGGTCCTGACATAAGGTTGCTACCTCTAACTTTTATATGGTTTTGGTAAGTGCAAACATACAATTTGTCATATCCAAATTCAATTGAGTCCAAGGACAGTACAGCGCAGCATATGAGTAAAACACTACTATTGTAGTAACCTCCAATTCACTTTTAGTGAAAAATTGGAACACACAGCAAGTTACATTTTGGACACAACATAAAACACTCTCTATGTAGTATGTTGACGTTTGGATGTTATGAATCCTTATGTTGCACCCATTACCTATTTTATATCGGTTTGACCTACATCCTTCTAATAGTAGCCAAAAAAATGGGTATGTGCATTTAGATTTACATTGTACGTTTCATCCACTAGATACAGCAAGCATCCACCTCTCAGCTTTTTAATGTGAATATCTAAATACCCATGGGTTAATCCTGTTGTTTTAGTATGTGGTAAACAACCAGCGACATTTTATAATAGTAATCTGTTTTGGTTATCAATGCAAAATGCTGGTAATTCAATTCTCTGTCTTCACCATACTCCCTCTAGATTTCTTCGAACTATGCGTGTCTACCAAGATCTGTTGTGGAGAAGTACGTTCAATTATGTAGTGTGTGTAACCTTCAGAAGCCACAAATCAACAGTGCCCCACTTAAACCTATCATTTCTTCTGGGTTTATGACTCGAGGATAGGTAATATTATTAGTACCAAATATGTTGGTATTTAGTATCGTCTTATTTAGGTGGATTTGATTGACGTGCGACATAGACCAGACTACTGCCATAACTGGATTGGCCACTACATGGATCATTGGTCCAAATTCCATGTACTGTTTGCTCTTGAGCACAAGAGTGCAATTGAGGTGGCTAAAAACTTGTCCAGTCGTGTTTTTGCATATTTCGGTGTTCCCAAGGTTTGTGTGATCCATAATTGATTATTAATGGTTACAGCATGCTTGAGTGTTCCTATGTATAGATATTCCAATCTGATAACGGAAGAGAATTTGTCAATCATATCATAGACAAACTGCTGAAGACCTGGCTGGGGGAAGCCACCATCATAAAGGGTCGACCCAGACACCCTCAATCACAGGGTCTAGTGGAACGTGCAAATGCTAAAGTTGAAGAACTTCTTTCATGTCGGTTTGAACAGAATGAATGTGATATGGCATGGTCACATTGGTTACCAGAAATTCATTGTAAGTTTGATTTTCATAGTAGTGATTCATAAACAATAGTGATTCATAAACAACTATAATTGGTGACTGTATTATATTATAAAAGAAGATACCATAAATATGTAATATAGCTGAACTTTTCATGGTAATGGTGATTGATAGGTTATGGACGAGTGTTTAGTACAGCCATTGTAGTACTAATATGCCTAATACTGGCATCCTGATGGCAGCATGAACTTCACATACTTGGTTATCTCTGCTTTTTTTGGGTGTGTGTGTGTATACTACTAGATCAACTGAATACATGTGTTCATGAAACCATGAAGTGTACTCCATACGAATTGGGGAACGGACAACCACCACGTAGTGGTATATTTCCAGGTACTAATCTAGGGTCAGTAATGGAGGAAGATATCGCAGACTTGATCAATGAAACTGAGCCTATGGAACATGTATCAGCAGACAAAAGTTCTACTCCTCTACCTTGTTCAGATGATCCAAGCTCTGCTTAACACTCCTCACCATCTGTCCCTCACTGTAGTGAATCTCATTGCACATAGAGTGATATCAGAAATAAGCAAAGTAAAACAATTTTAAATCTTTTAATATTTCTAATCCAGGGTCAGTAATGGAGAGTAAAACAATTTTAGACATTCTATTATAATACCAAATAAACATTGCACAGAGATTTCCTTCTGTTGAGACTTGAGAGTGAAAACACAAGTAAATTACTTTTTCGCAATCCCATTATATAACATTTTGATGATGTAATAAACATTTTATTAAATATTTCTTCAGGTACTCCATTGGCAACACGCCAAAAGCATAGCAAACGAAGAGAGGAAGCAGATAGAAACTATCGATTGAATGCTGAAAGAATGGAGAAACAATACAGTAAACGGAAACGCCATGCTGTTGAATCATTTGCTGTTGGGATTTAGTCTCAGCATTCAAATCCCACGAATCGACAGAGCATCAACTGATTTTGGACGGTTACCATGTGTAATAGTTGTTGTCTCTGGTACCAAGAAACCTGTGTATCGCCTACATTGTCAATATGGGGTATTGAAAAACTGTGCATATGATGGACAACTTGAGCGGTATTCTGGCAAAGTCGAGCTTTCACCAAATGACTGGAAAACGGAATCCTTTTTGTCTCTACACTACTCTTTAACCCTAAGAATGCATATTATGGTAACTCATGTGGTTGCAAAGGTGGATGCAAAAACTCTCATTGCTCTTGTAAGAAAGCCATAAAGTTGTGCACGAAAAGATGTCATACTGCTTTAACAGTGACAAGAAAGGATTCGATGATGGTGTTTTTTGTGGGTAGTGCCATCACCAGAGCTACTGGGTTACCTGTGGGGAAAAAAGTTGTCGATGATGTCGAACTTGTAGGTAGTTCTGTAAGTGGATACAAGCCTGATAGTGGGTGGTACTGTCAGTAGAGCTACTAAAGACCAATTTTTTCCCGATGATGTTGAACTTCTAGATAGTTCTGTCAGTGATGATAGAAAGCCTGGACTAGTTATTGTTGATCACTATCCTGATATACCAGTCCCACCAATGTGGATCCCAGACCTAGTGTTGTATAAAAAGATCGTGACATGATTCTTATAGTGGATTCACATATGTATGCCTCTCAGAAACTTCTCAAAAAAGTATTACTCTCCATCAATGGATTGCAAGCTACTACTGTGTTCTCTAATCTTTGCAGTGAATTTATTTGGAGTCATGCAGTCCAGATTTTGAACAGTCAAAACAACCACTGGATCTGCATTGAGCTGAGCAAGGAAGATAATAGTGAAGTTAAGGTATACGATAGTCTTTACAATCGTTTGCCTCTATCAACTTCTGAACAGATAGCTGCACTTGGATTTTCAAGGAATAAAACGATCACAGCAAGGTTTATGAACATTCAGCAGCAGACCAATGGTAATGACTTTGGAGTTTTTGCTATTGCTTGTGCAGTAGACCTCTGTTATGGTGAATATCCAACCAAAATATGCTGGGATATCTCCAAAATTAGATGTCACCTCGTAAATCGTTTCGAGTCACGTAAAATGTTACCTTTTCCTGATAAAACTGTTACAAACCTCTCTCCGGCAATCGAACCATTTCAAACAATCGAACTGTACTGCATCTGCCGAATGCCATGGAACAAAAGTAGGATGGCAGAATGTTCAAAATGTGGGGAGTGGTACCATGACAAGTGCATCAAAATTCCCAGAATTGTATTTCGATGAGAAGATATGGATTTAACATGTATTAATTGCTAACGGAATTGGACTACTCGGTTATGAAATTTGTACGAATTTTGTATGTACAAGATTTGGCCTTTATGAAATGCAACTATCTTGTCAGAATGAGCAACTTTTACCTGTTTCTAGAGCTAATAATTCTATGATAAATCCTATAAGTGAGCAACTTTTACTGCTCCTATTAACATTCTTGGATTTGAGAGCAGATTGAGGTTTGAGTTTGACCTATCGTGATCCAAGGATAGTGTGCGCAAACCTTGGATCCAAGGTTTCTTACCAGAATAAGCAACTTTTACCTGTTCTATTGAGTAGAAATTCTATGATTAATCCTAGATTGAGCAACTTACTGTTATTACCAAATTCTTGGTTTTGAGAGTGCAGATTGGAGGTTTGAGTATGACATTGCGCAATCCTAGAATTAATCAAATTCCAGGTTTGCGTGTAACATATATATAGTGTAGACTGCATGCTAACATAAAATGCAGCTTCAGAGGTTCCACTCTTCGTACACATTTTGTTAGAACTGTCAAGCTAAAATAACAGCACACTTGACCTTCCACTTCATGATAATGAAGCCTCTGCTATGAAGAGTACCAAGTCTCCTGGAACAACCTCTATGCTACAATTTTTTTCAATAAGGCCTCTTGGCAAACAAAAATGGTCATGATTGTGGGTGTGGCTAACTCTTCTGACACTACCAGGCCCTCTTCTTCTAACTTGTCCAGTACATATAATCTATGATCTGTATCAATAAGAAATGGCTATGGCTAGCTAACACCTTGAAAATTGTAACTATATCTCAGCACGCAGATGGACAACCATGGTGTATTATGCTCTAGGGCTACAGCTAGGGCTAGTATAGAAGGCCAGCCACAAATATATCAGTGGGATGCCTAGCCCTATTTCTAGCCCTAGCCTTAGCCTTAAATCTAGTCCAAGCCTTAGCCTTAACTATAGTCCAATCCTTAGCCTTAACTCTAGTCCAAGCCTTTGCCTTAACTCTAGTCCAAGCCTTAGCTAGTCCAAGCCTAAGCCTTAACTCTAGTCCAAGCCTTAGCCTTAACTCTAGTCCAAGCCTTAGCCTTAAATCTAGTCCAAGCCTTAGCCTTAACTCTAGTCCAAGCCTTAGCCTTAATTCTAGTCCAAGCCTTAGCCTTAACTCTAGTCCAAGCCTTAGCTCTAGTCACATCGCTCTAATCTATGTTAAGTGTGAATTGGTGTTGATTGAACCTCACACTCCTTGGGTTGTTAGGGTCACATTCATAGTCCTTCTAAAGGCTGGTTCACAATATGACGTGAACCATCCTGAAATATTAACTAGAATGCCCTGAGATATTTTTAACAAGTAAAATAGCCAGGTTAAGAAGGCAAGCAGGCTCTGCGCCATAACAAGACAGTGTATGGCAAAGCAATGAAATTTCAGTTACCACTTAATGTGATTTCGCATAAAAATAATGGCATACTAAATATAGAACTCTTCATTAGTGGCACAAGAAGCTTGACTACAAAAATTACTCCCATGATAGATTGTACAAACTGTACATAATGAAAAGTACAATTAGAGTATCTCTATTTCTTAGTAACTTACTAGATATATGCACATCTCTGCTCTGAAGATGAAATGATAAAATAATATTAAAAAAGGATAAATGTCAAATGCGTGTGAATACTCTAACTTCAGCTGATATCTGACATTGAGAAGTTCCTTTTTGGCTTTCTGTGTTGTCAAGACGACCTACAGTTTCAAAGACACACTATCAAAGTAAGTTTATAACATGAGCATATTAGAAGTCAAACAAATGTTGTTATTGCTTGTAGAGTAGCATGCCCTATTTGGTTTGACTCGTATTTCTAAATGTCGGATGGCAAACTCATAAAGCTCATATCTCAACAGGATTCAAGGCTTACTAGGAGTCTTATTTGAACCCAAGCAGCAGATGCTGTTTTAGGACTAGGCGGGTTACACATACCTAACAAGTGCCCATTGGAAATTGAAAACTTTGACATTACAGTAATCCTGAGAACAAGAACAACCACATGCATCAGCTTCACATGCAAAATTTTGCTTCAAACTTTATTGCAGATTAGCAATGTGTATGTGAATAACATGAGTGGGCATCATTTGGAATAAACAGCTTCATGATGAAAGCACCTACAATACAAACTCTCGGGTTTTAATTGCCCATGGGCTTGCAGTATAGAATTACAGTAATGTAAATTGTTTGAACATATATGTAAGTAAGCACGATTCTCTAAGATATAATTTCATGCAAATCTTTTTATGAATGCTAAAAATTATTTTTTACCCCAGTTCTAGCATACTCACAATGAAAATGAACAGACAGGCAAAATATAAGAAAGACGTTAGTTCATAACTATGCACTTGAAACAAGTCTTTCCTCAGATGTTACTTATGAAAAGCAGCATAATGGGACACAGACCCTCCCCATTGATCATGACTCTTCAAAATTGAATGATGAAACATACCTAATAATCTGCCTACCAAGTTTGGCAATGATCCTCCGAGACAGTCATACATACAAATGCACAAACAAACATGAGCACAAACAAAACCCTGCCATGCATGCTTGTGGCCATCACCTCCCACATATGCACATACAGAAATAAATGTCTGGACACCATGCCATATATAGTATGATTGCTTACCATATCTTGATTCATAGTGTATCAAGTCCTTCTTCAGATCAGTGATAGTGTGAGAGTTCTCCGAAACTTGCTCCTTCAGATCAACGACATTTTGAGAGCTCTCTGAAAGTTCTTCCTTCAGATAAATGACACATTTTTAGAGCTCTCTGAAAGTTGCTTCTTCAGATCAACGATACTTTGAGAGTTCTTTGAAAGTTGCTCCTTCAGATCAATGACACTTTGAGAGCTCTCTGAAAGTTCTTCCTTCAGATCAACGACACTTTGAGAGCTCTCTGAAAGTTGCTTCTATCAAGGACTCTTTGAGAGCTCTCCAACTCCACTATTGAAAAACTCAGATTAATGTGGTTCTTTGATCATCAGTATGAAGCTCACTTTCGAGTCGCTTTCGATTTTCAGTAGTACGGTCACGTTTATGTTGCTCTGCCTATATCAAGTCCTATCATGAAAAGTGTGTCTTTTGGTTATTGTATACATCTATAATCAGTGAATTGACAGTTACATCATAAAAAATATCCATACACTCTGCACACATGTTGTTAAATGGAGCTGCTTACTATCAGTGACTGCTGGAAAAGAAGTACTTAATTATAAAAAATAATTGTAATACAAGTGAAGAGTTAAAGAAATACATAAGGGAGAGGAGCACCAGAAATAGATATCGTAAAAAAAGGTATTAGGTTGTACAGTTCATGAAATTATTTCTCTCTAACTGTTTCATATTTTACATCCTTTCTGCATACTGAGTTTATTTTTCCATCCTTGGTAAGTCATCTACAGATCGTTCTAGATATTGGGATCCTTTAGCTATAGTAGAGTAACTTCTTCGCAGTTGCATTTGTGATGGTTAGGCATTTATAAAAGCAAGCTGTTCTATGCACACAAAAATAAGCTAGTTCCTACATATTTGGAGCTGGTTAGGGACCTGCTGTCCACACTGGCATTAGAATTGTTCCTTGGTAAGCCACAATAGTGGACTCACACATGTTTGTTCATTTGCCAATCATGCGCTTCTGTTTTTGCTGTCTTTAACATGTCAGGAGAGAACAGTAAAGTTGAGCAGTAGCATCTAGATAAGCTGATGAGATGCCAGGAGGTAGCATATACATAGCCAAGTATACTGCTGAGACCATAGCTTTTTATGCTAGAATTGTTTGTTACACAGACTTTCTCGACAATCAGCTTAAATTTACCCACTCAACATTCTGGCTAATGCTCTAGCCTTCATCAGGAACAATGAGATGCTAAGACTCATAAGGAATCTTAGCATCTTATTATTCCTGATTGAGGTTAGAGCATCTAGCAGGAATGTCAAATGAGCAAATTTAAGTTAATAATCGAGAAAGTTATATCTACAATGTAAACTGAGAATACTTTGAAAGCTACAATAGTTTTCGATTAAATTAATCATACATTGATATCTATACTGAATGGAATTTGAATTAGTTCTGGGACCATTCCAGTTGCAAGATATGGTCCTCCTCACTTCTCTCTATGCAACTAGTTATTTTGTAAATTAATGTCACAGTTGACATTTCACTGTAAACCTTATCGTCTCTCATCACATGAAAAGGGGGATAGTTTGAGAGAAGCATTTTTGGTGAACAACAATACACAAATTCCAAAATGAATGTTTGTAAATATTGTTGACTAATGCTGAGGAGAGTTGCCTAGAAACAAATCTCATCAATGATTAACTTTCATAGAGCAAGTTAATATATAAATAAAACATGGATGAACACAATGTAACAGTACCAAATACTACGAGTAATATCTATATCTCTATGGATAATCAATAGGCTCTTTATGTGCATCTCCACTCTCTGCAGGAAAGCAATAAACGGCTCCAGGAAAGTCATAGCTCGGCAACTATTATTGCTATCAAGCAAGGTAGACTCAGATTGACCTCTCTTCACAATGCTTTCACTGCTCTAAGATCTCAACTAAGCTTGCATGTATGCATGGATTTCTTTTCCTTGATATTAACTGCTTTCACCTTCAGAATTATGCATTGCATGTCCTGAAGCTCGATCACAATCTTTCATGCCTTGTTGACCAATTCTCCACTGTTGTTGGATGTCACTGTTATGCCAGCTCTAAACTCTGCCTCTCATGTTTTATTTCACCAAAAGTTGTTTAGTATACATGTCGTTAACATCCATATGGTCGATTATGAAGTGTGCTCTTGAAATAAATATCAGCTTATGAGCATGTGTAATAAGCTTCAACATTTGGCTAATGTGTTTCAGAGAACATTGCGGCAGGAGTTTTACTAGCATTACCAGGCCTGTTTATAGCTGCAAATGTCTGTAGCTGTCCACAGTTTCCTAATGAGTATCTTGCTGCTCTTATGTTAGTTAAGTAGCTAGCTTCCAAACATCATAACCACAATGGAGAAAATCTTAGGGCATGGTCAGATATGTTGTATATGTGCACAGCAATACAGGATATATTTGGGGGGGAATTTTATTCCCAAGAGCACATCCTCACTCTATACTATATGGCAAGTGATGTGATGAGAATGTAGAGCAAATATTTAACTATTGTGGCTATACTACTTTAAATTTATTCTAGTGCATGCAAACCCAATTACTTCATATAGTTAGGGCAACTCAAGACTTCTCAAGTTTCAGGCATCTTCTGGGAAAGTCTAAAACTTCCATTTGGAACTCGTCTCATAAATACCCAGACATAAGAAAAGATCTAACTTTTTTTCGTGAGTACCATCACAGAAAGTAACATTAATAATCTCCTGCAAATTATGAATTTTGCGTCAAAATTATTCTTCTACCAGCCTTCTTTGGGTGCATGCGGTACCTTCCACTCTCTGCAATGTTTACTAACATAACACTTATTAGCTGTCTCTGTCACCAATCATGTCGCTGCCCCATATCCATGGCAACCAATCATAGACCTAGGATTGCCTCATGTGTATGGTTAGGTATACGACCAAACAAACCAAAGTTTGGTGACAATATCATTAAACTTGATCTGCAACCTGAGTTCTCCACACCTTTTGGGCTTACGACGGATTTTTCTCTTTGGTAATGTTGATGACTGATATCAGACTGCTGCTATGAAGTAACGTGCTTTGCACTTCAATAGGTCAACATCCCTAGTCCAATGTGGAGGGATTTCATAGAGCATTCACTAGTCTGGCATGTTCTAGTCTAAGCAGAGAGTATGGCCACACCTATTCAAAAGACAAAAAGAGTTTTCCTTAATATCAATGTTGAGCTCAAGATCTGTGATATTACGAAGAACTGGATAAATTTAGCTTGAGTGGCAGTGGAATGCAGTATAGGAGAATGGATTGCCAATGATTTTATGTGGAGCTAAAAATAGCTGAAGATCTTCGACACTGAAGTTCAGTTATCGATGATTTTCAATTATTAGAACTCCATTTGTTGGAATAATTGGGCGGCTACAATACATATGCAGCTTAATAAAATCAGGCAGATCATTCCTGAGAAGAAACTGACCTGCCAGCATTAGCTAGAGAGCTCCAATATAGCACCAGGATCAGAATGAGTTTCTGTCAGCTTTGGTGGGCCTGCATTGTCCAAGCATAGAATAGGGGGAGTATTGGTGTTGGGAAGTGATCTTAATTCCAATGCCCCACGATGATGGGAGTGTGGAATATTCTTGTCAGGAGGGCAATGGTATTAAGATTAACTACCACAAGCATAGAAAATCCCTCACATCATGGTGAAGGAACTGTTTCCATTATTGATTGGGCAAGCTTTATGGGAAAAAATAGTGGTGGGCATAAGCAGCTAAATACTGGTGTAGCAGTTTTCTATTGGTGGTCATCCTGATATTAGGTGGTAGAAAGGTTTTCAATAATGTGATGTACCTCATGAAAAGCCTGTTCTTCTTTTGCTCTAATATAATCTGCTAATTATAAGCCAGCACATCCCTGGGAGAGAGAATAGAGCAGTGGATAATCTGTACCAAAATGATGTATCATATTTCTGTGCCCGGTCCCTTCAGCCATCAGAGAACCTGATGTCATCTCACAAGAACTGTAAGTAACTCTAGTATCTAGCTGGCCTAACTGGGCTAAAGAGAGGTGAAGAAACTTATTGATTAGGAATGGCCAAGGTTACATACTGCAGTAGTCAGTAAAAATACCAGGAATTATAAATTGCAGGGGGGCTTCAGGCAGTTCAGCAACAGAGATTGGGTGCCGTGCAGCTTCATGTCATAGATTGCTGGGTCAGGGTTAACCATCATTCCATCAAGTATACTTGTCAGCAATCTGATTTCTCTACATCGCTGATGGCAAGAAAGACCACTTGGAGCCTGCCCATCAACATCTACAATACAGTCTGCACGGAATCAAATGGTTGCAAGCATACCAAGGTTGGGAGAAATGACAGAAATTGCCATATATCTCCTGATATTCTTATAAAGCTGAAAGGAGGTGGGGGGGGGGGGGGGGGAGGGGACACTCATACCATTGTACATCACACATTGGGATGCATGCTGCTTTGACCTCTGTTGCTTTCCAAGATCAGGAGAAATGAAATGACAGTCTATCAGAAGCCTCTATGAACCAACATGCCACTTGTCTTGCTCAGCTATAGCAGTGGGTCATCCGTCCAGCCAGGACATCATAAGAATGACTATTACAGTCGAAGATAGACAATTTTCATCACGGAATCCAGCTCTTCATCGGGAAGAAAAAGTCTGATATCTGTCCAGTCAGGACTCTGCTTAACCTCAGGCCCACTCTCTGTGTTTCGAGACAGCACATATCTGACATGTCATTGGTTAGTGGTTGCATGACGGTCCCCAGCCAAGGCAGGGTTAGATGCATCTGGGTACTGTAGACCCAAATGCATTCAACGTATTGGGATCTACACTATAGTTCGGATAAGGGAAAACTTTGGATATTAGTTTTGTGTGTGTTGCAGACTTTATGAATAATAGAATTCAGATATTTTGATTGATTGTGCAAGTATTGTTCAGATAATGGAAAACTTTGGATATATAAAAAGCAAGCAAGTCATTATAAACTTGTCGATACTGACTCGGGTGTTTAATAATTGCTAATATCATTAGCGATTTTAGTCTGCAGGGCCATGGAATGTGAGCAGATTTCTTCCGAAGGAGAAGCAGCTATGTCCTCAGTAGCAGCCATGCTGTCTTATACACATATTCATTCATTTACAGTATTTTTGTGTATATTTTATACGAGAAATTGTTGTTGATTACTACATTCTGTACAATAACACTATTTACTAAAATGAGATGCAAGAGTTATTTGCTTCAGGTTATCATGCCTCTTTGTGCATGCCAGATTTCTCACTCCTTTAGCAACCACCAGTGCTCTCTCGGAGGATTCAGAATTGCCTGCAACACTTGGTGATCTGTCTCATCATGCCAGTTTGCCCCTAGCAAATGGTGTGCTTCTGATACTCCTTCATGTAACTTTTCATGGAATTCCACTGAGACTGGATGCCTTGGCCCCTTTTCTGATTGAAATAGAAATATAGGGTGCTTCCAAGCTGGTCGTCTTTAGCAAGGCTCATGACATGACTTGAACTCTCCACTGACTATAAATGGTGCTGCTAACTGTCGAAGTTTTGTTTCATTCTTCATGATCTCTGTTAACGTTGCATTTCTACTGCCATACTCTTGTGATAGTCTAGCTCAAGTGGTTCCTTAAAATATCTTGCCAAACACAGCCAACTATGACTCATTAGATAAAACTGTGCTCTTCCTTTTGCAGGCTTAGCAAACTGATTTGACTTTCACCTGCAAATCTCTAGCCCTCCCTAATGAAATCTCCCATTGATGATCATTACCATGCAACTGAGTTTGAATAATCCGACGTTCTGATACATGAAAGTCTACTGTGCCACAGCTTCAGTATAGGGGCAGCCACAAGTCACAAAGAAGGGCATGGAAGATTCAGTGATCTAGAAACCTGGAGCTTGCAGGAGCTTGGCATACATAGAGTACATTTATACCCTAAGAGAACAGCTAGCCAGTTACTGCAGGGTGCCAGTGTCATAAAGTACCGTAATTACATTTCAATATGAACTATGGGTACAATAGCTAGTGATGGGGAATGGTGTGCAACAGTGATTGGTGGAAAGGAATGGAGTCAATATGTTGCTTTACTGGTTGGGCCAGATGCTGGGCCTCACAGCACCTCTAGCACTTTGTTAATGAGGGGTTTGGTTTCTAATCCAGCATCCTGGCAAGTCCTACATGGCCCTGGCAGTTGAGGCACTAGCAAGAGGTAGGTAGAGTTATAACATCAAGGAAGAACACAAGTATTTACAGATATATTGTGTTGATATGTTATTTTTACTTATAACTTTCCCCATTGGCATCCTTAAACTCTTAGAATGCGAAGGGAGTTACCCAGGTAATTTCCCCTGCACGCGGACACTTTTATTGGAATCACCTGTTTTTTTTAATTACCTGATGTTTTTATTATTATTTTTTTTTTTGTTGTGTGTGTCTCGTTGAGGTGAGTGTTCATTGATATTCAGACTATCTCCTAACTTTCTACCTAACACGAGGCTAGAAGAATCTTTAGAGATTGCAAGACAAGTGAAGCTAGACTCCAAGTAAGATTATTATGTCGATGAGCTAACCAGTTTGTTACATAGTGTGCTCGAAGTTAGTTTTAGCTAGATAATTTGTATAGCTAGCTAGTTAGTTGTATATTGGCTATCTTTTTTGGTAGCGCTCAAGGTAGCTAGCTGTAGGTCATCTTATAGCTAGCGCTCGAAGTAGACAGTTGTAGGTCATATTTATATAGCTTAGCTAATTAGTAAAGTAAATAATTGTAGGTCATCTTTGGATAGCAAAGTTTCTAGCTCTCGAGGTATAGTAGTTTAGGCCATCTTTATATCTAGCAAAGTAGCTAGCGCTTGAAGTGTATAGGCAGTTTTAGCTGATCTCTATAGCTAGCAAATTAGAAGTTGTCAGTTTTAGATTATCATTATAGCTAAGCTAATTAGCTAGCGCTTTAAGTGTCTAGGCAGTTTTAGCTGATCTTTAAATAGCTAGCAAATTAGCTAGCGCTTGAAGTTGGAAGTTTTAGATGATCATTATAGCTAGCAATTTAGCTAGCGCTTGAACTGTATAAGCAGTTTTAGCTGATCTTTATAGCTAGCAAATTAGCTAGCGCTTGAAGTATGCAGTTTTAGATGGCTAGGAAATTAGCTAGTGATTTAAGTTGGTAGTTTTAGATGATCATTATAGCTAGCAAATTAGCTAGCGCTTGAAGAAGGCAGTTGTAGCTGATATATATACCCAGGAATAGCTAGCACTGGAGGTAGCTAGACAGCCAAGCAAACCATGGTATTCTATAGCCAGCACTAGTATGTATTTCAGCTCAGCTAGCTTTGGGATGATCTAGCAACAATGCATTTATATTACATATCCACTATAAATATTATTCATAGTCATAGTTGTTTGCATACATAGGATTGGTAAAAGTTGTGCTACTGGAAGAAAAAACAATCAAGAAAAAGTGAAGAAAGAAATTAAAAAAAAACGAGTTATGATGTGGATAGTAAGTGACACAGGACTAACTTTTGTGAGGTATAGTTCAAAGCCAGGTGTAATACATAAAGCTACTTTACAAATCTTACATCTAAATGAAGTTCTGACTTCCTTTTTTTGCTGCTGCACAGGTAGCAAGCACACAGGGACCTTTTGCCATTGCTATTTGGGGGAAGGTGCTCTATGAAGTGCCTTCCTGTAAGTCTGGCTGGTTCAGCCACTGGATGATTGTGAAGGATGGACACTTCAAGCTGAGCTTCTGTCAGGCCTGCCTCCAGAAGAAATCCAACAGCAACCTTCACTAAGAAGGACTGGTGTGTTACTCTTCGGCCAGTCGAAGGTGTCCCTTTATATATTATGTATGTATTTACCAATGCCAGGTTGAGGAGATGAAAAGCTGCCCGTTTCCACCATTTCTGTGTCCTATGTTGGAAGGTATAGTAACTCATCAGCTGATTGGATTTGTCAACCCCACCCATGTGACTATTTTACTCGACAATGGCTGTTGGCTTTATGACCTCCTCCATGCCAGTTGCTGACAGCCTAGTCCTCTTCCTCTTTGCTATAGTGCTATCATCGTGGATAGTACTCAGAATGGTCACAGCTCTCTTGTCCTCAATTTCAAGGCAAGGACACCATTTGTACTTATAAACTTGATGTCACCCTTTTTCATTTTGTCTTTGGCCTTGATACATGCAGGTCCCCCCTCCTGTTCACCCAAACTGCACCACATGCACCGAAGCCACTACCTTTTAGGGTGAGGAACAAGTCTGGACTTGTGTACAAATGGTGTCCTTTATTCTCCATCCCTTCCACTAGCTTCATCACCACGTCATGTATTCTTCTGTAGCAGAGAGGCTCTCATTTCTCTGGGAGACCCCCAAAAAAGAACAAGAACTGAAAAGGAAAAAAGCAGGAAGGAAAGGGGATAATGAAGAAGAGCGAGAAGGAAGTGAAAAAAAAAGAAAAAAGTGGGGGGAAAGACTAAGAAGTGAATTATATTTATTATACGTATATAATATTATAGTATTTTTCTACATGGCTATTTTTGGTGTATATATATATATAAAGTTTCCTCACCAGCATAGAGCTTCCAACTGTACATATATCCACCGGAGCCGTCTGCCAGGACATAGGCTTTCATGGCCCACTTCATAGGCTTCATTGGCATGTACTGGATAAACCACAGCCGTCCCTTGAAGCCTATCATATATTCATCGACTGATATTTCTCTGCCCAGCTGGTAAAAGGTTTTGAATTTGTCTAGTAAATGCTCCATAAGTGGCCGTATTTTGAACAGGGCATCATATCCTGGCCGACCCTAGGTACATCTTCTCTCCATCATTTAGGTGAAAGAAGTGCGAGACAAAATCGGTCTCCCGATGATAGAGGAGAAGCATGACGTGGTGAAGTGCCATTTCTTGTACCAATAGTCCTCAATCCGATGCTTATTATCCATGCTCATAGCAATAAAGGGCAAGAAACTTTACCATTTCACTGACTGAGCACCTTTTCCACTCTCTGACTCTTGATCGAAGAGGTAAGTCTTTATTTCCAGCCATAAATTGCTCAGCATACAAATTTGTTTCGTTCACAACTCTCCTCAGGATATTGTCGTCCAGAAAAAGCTGAGCAAACTCCAAAGGCTCTTTTCCTTCCATGTCAAAATTACACCCAGATGCCTGGCTAAAGGAGATTGAAGAACTGGAACAAGAAGTACTGGCACCAGAACTGCTACCACTTTAGCTACACTCACCACCACTTACACCATCACTAACACTATCAGCTACCTCACAAACTCCAACATCCTCATCATCCTCACTATAATTTTTCACTATGAAGCCATCAAAATCATCATCACTCTCATCTTCCAACATACACAGCACTTTATCAGTCTCACAATATTTAGCCATAGTTACACCCCACAATATTTAATTTAACTTGCTATCTGTTGTAATCTGATAATGCCAAACTGTACAAAGCTCTTAACTAAATCAATAGCTCCTCTATCTAAACAACTTAGACTACAGCTGTAAAGCAACCAGCTGCTCAGTACCCACTTGTAAAGCATTGCATCTTCTGGGGACACTATAGTATCCCAAGTGTGAAATAGATTTTTTCAGGAGGACAATAATACCACATGAAACATGCCAGGAAGCATCTTGGAATGTCATAGAAGCAACCTAGTAAATCACACAGGAGGCTGTTTACAAGATAGCTGATCCATAAAAAAATTTTTTGGAAAATAATCCAATTTACTTTCCCAAAAAGTAGCCCAGAGCTTTGTTGATAAAATTGGTTATCTATCCAAGATCTACAAGTGTGCCAAGTAGAAGAGCCTGAGAAGCTGTCCAAGTAGGAATAAGGCTAGTTTAAGAAGCTTATCAGCAGGGGCGTACGCAGACTTTTGAAAAGGGTGTTTATGTATATATGTCGGATGTGGCTGAAAGACATGGTGAGGATATATAGTGCAAGAGGGAAATATATATGCCCCATCCAGCACAAAGCCCCATCCAGCACAAATCATGGAAACACCAAAAATATTTACAGAGATGATTTTTATTAAGCAACCTTCAAAAATGTACAGACAAAATTACTGAAATAATAAGCTAACATTGAATTCTGCATGGATGTTGTTCTACGTAAAGTTTGCAACAGTATCGATCCATTCCAGTATTAATGCTAAGGCACTGAGTCTTTCCTCACTTGTTTAAACATCGAAGTGTGGAAGCAGATCGTTCATAAGTACAGGAACTGAGTGGGAGTGTAGCAAAAAGGTTGAAATGGGAAATTTGGAAGGGTTTTGGGGCAGCAGAGTTTAAGCAATTCACTCAGAGTTTGAGGACGCTCATCTGGTTAAATTTGTAGCCACCTTGACTTCCAGCGATGTAACCCTTCATCAAGTGTACTCACATTTGGTAGATCTTCAGAATAGAAAGTAACAGCAGGTTCAATATTAACAAAGGATGAAGTAGTGATGTGGATGGGCAAGAGGTATTGCAATGAAGCTACCTGGTTGGTATGCTTAGTAAATCTTGATGTATAATGTGGTCAAGAAAAGGGATGACTACAGCCCATTTAAAATAATCCTCAACTGAATTAGTGAATTCAGACGATGCTGCTGTCGCTGAGTTGTGCGTGGCATCAAAATAGTTATATTGGACTGAACTACCCATCTAGAACAATGCCGAAAGATACGCTGTGAAAAATTATCAACATCTGCTCTCTCTCTTTTTAATTCATTGCAACAGTCTTGTACTATTGTCACTCCAGAGGTAAGGTCTTGGCACTTTCTTGTAATTTAACAACAGCTCCTTTAATAGACCTATAGAGAGTGAATAGGGAATACAAAAATGCAAAGGACTTCAACGTTTTTATGTATGCAAGAGCATTTTTCTTATCATCAGTAGTCCAACCATCTTTAAATTTCAGAAATTCACTATTTCCATAGAGTACTATCTCACACAGTTCAATTAGAAAAGGATGATATAGACAGAAACACTCCCAGCCATTGATGTTCTCTACCCATCGAGTAAAGCAAACGTTGATTATTGAAGACTGATTTGTGCCAATCTGAGACCTCTTCTGAATGATTGCTTTAAGGAGGCCCTAGCTTTTAGCTGAATCCTTAATCCATAATGTGAAACCTTTTATCTGACTACACAGTTTCTTATAGGTGGAACAGAACAGGAACTTATGATAGCCAGATTATGGAATTACTTGCACAATGGGTGTACAATGCCTTGGGATGCTTCTCTCGAAGTAAGGCCTGCACACCAGCTATCTCCCCACTCATTCATTGAGGCCCCATCATACCCTTGCCCTTGCAAATCACTCAGTGATAAGCCAAGCCCTTCCATGGTCTGTATAATGGCATTTGCTACATCAGCTGCTCGGACTCTCTCAAGTTTTACAAATGAAACAAACTCTACTCGAATGTCACCATGGCCATCAACAAAGTGAAGGCATATGTGCAAATGCTCTACATTGTGACATGAAACCACATCAGCTAGAACGGAAAAATATTTTGCTTCTTTTATCTCAGATATTGTTTTGGCAAGAATCATATCATAGCCTATAATATTAATAATTACATTTTGAGTCCTTGGTGATAAGTGTGTTGCATTCTTTGCCTTGGTACAATAAAGATGCTCATATAAAATACTGTCTGTCCCCGCAAAAGATTTTAGCAGTGCTACAAAGTTTCCAGGATTCTTTGACGATGCAACATCCTCTAACTTTCCACGAAATACCATACCCCGTTTGCCTAAAAAAAGAATTGCTCATGCCTCAGTATTGCCTTTTTTCACTAATTTCCTTTTGAACAGCAGTGCTTGTCATTACATTTACTCGTGATGCTGGATTTTCAATTGTGCATCTGCTTGCTGCAAACAATCACGATGGTATTGAAGCTTCGCATGATTACTCAGAGTGCAACTCATCTTGATCCAGTTAGAAAAAGGTTTAATTACCAGGTAACCTTTATCTTTACATTGGCTAGATGGAAGAAACAGAGCACAAGGCGTACAAAATACACCATCTACCTTAGAACAGTAGCCACAATAAAATTATGTTAAACTTTTGGTGATAGCTATGTAATAAGGTGCCAGTAAGGATACTAGGCAATTGTACATCATGGTGACATAAGAGAGAGTCTAGCACCACTAGAAAGCTCATTAATTAAACAAGCAGCATCATCAATAGACCTATTTGCAGATAATAAACATATAATTCTGGTCCTTCGGCACTTCCACTTGAGCATTCATTAACTACAGTAACTTCATCTTCATTTCAGCTTTCCAGAGTGGTACTGATTTCAGAATGATCCAGATCAGACTGAGGTTAACTAGAATCTGAATAAATGAGATTGGTTTATCAAGTGTACAGGCTTCAAGCTAAATAACTAGCAATAAATGACCTGATGTCCATATTTTGGCGTTATCTCTTCATGGCAGAGTTGTAGCTCAATAGTTCCACAACTACTATTAATGCTCACTACATGTGCATGATGTGTAACTGTGCAATGATTAGCTCATTAACCGGTCCAAGGACAAATACCAACCAATCAGACAGCCCCTCGGTGGGACCCGAGAACCCTGACAGATTGGTCTTATTTGTATGGGGGGTTTGTGGGCTTTCTTTAGAAAGTACATTCGTTGGGTTCTCATTTTCCCCTTCCCCATGGTCAAGTGCTAGGGCTAGGGCTAGGCCTAACCCTTTATTGTAATTTTGTTTCCACATTATTTAACACTATCAATGTACCTATGTATAATTAAAATTATATTAATGAAGTGTGCCAGTGCCTGAAATAAAATCAGAGAGGGCAAAACACACACAAACACATTCAAATGAATATCATCAAAATGAAAGGGGGGGTCTGCAGAACGCCCAGAAACCCCCCTGCATACGACCATGATAAGGGCTAGGTACCACATCCAAAGCTTTAGTGGATAAATTATCTAAGCCTGTCATTATCTAGTAGACTGTAATAGTAAATGAACAGCAAGATCCACACCTTTAAGAGTTCCCTTTAAATATATCTAGCTTCACTGCTGGATGCTGCCTGTACTAGAGCAAGAACAAACAAAACATATAACGCATCAGAAATTAGCTTCGCTGTTGCTACTTCCCAGTATAGAGCTCATTCAACATAGCGCTCAAGTTCCATGCAAAGACAGCTGTTGTTGGTCTAGTTTTAACTTACAGAGGAAAATGTACCCATAGCATCTAGATTTGTGTGTAGCATCCTGAGCACATTATGACACCATGTTAAGAGAGTTGGGATATAGGTATTATTACCACCAACAATAAGTAGTTGTATTATGCACATTGCAAGATGTTGGGGATAATTATTGTAGATTCAATCAAATACTCACCAAATGTGAGGAGAGTCCGAACATCAAGAGGAGGGAGATGAATATCAGGTTACATACAAGAAGGTAAAACATGTAACATTACATCATAATATTATGCATAATAACTAGTACACTTCTAAATTTATTCAAACTTGTACGATTAACTCTCAGCTGAACAAAAAGCTGATTTAAATAAAGTTCTAGTATATTATTATAATGAGATTTTGAACTGCAGAGAACTAATTACTCACACAAGAACTGGAAAAAAGAAAGAAAATAAAAGTGCCACACAAGGTTAGTTTTTGTCTGTCGGTATCAATTAGTTACAGAGCAACTTACCCTAAGCAAATTCAAGGATTCTATTTAACAAAATCTTTTTTTTAGTCCTAACAGTTGAATAGAAATATTTCAGTCTTCATCAGAAAGAAGAAAGTTTTGTCTGAAATCTGGCTAGCTAGTCTGTTACAGGTATAGAATTGTCACAATCGCAGCTGAATTTGCATTTCCAAATTAATGGACAGTTCTAAGGCACTTACACAGGATTAAATCCTCACTCAAATCTATACTTAACCTGTGATAGAATCACTCTTACAAAATATAAATATCACCAGTTCGCAATGAGTTAACTGGGAGTTTGTCAGGGATGACAGTTGAATTTTTTTTTTATAAAAAACAACAACTTGTGGTTACCATTTTATAGTTCCATAGATTCTGCAAACTTCATGTTATGGACTTTATATAGAGCTGAAAAGATAGGTCTCTCTCTGTGCTCTATGTTGATTCTAAAATATTTTTCATAGATATAACTATAGCCATGTTACAGGAGCTACAAGTGGAAGGATCCTCAAAAACCTGAATGCCTGATTTTGGTGCCTAAATATATCCAGGTTGCCAAGTGCTAGAGAGTTGAAATTAGCACCAGTGGCTACAGGAAGCCCTACTCTATACAATAACAGATTTGATTAGGCGCTGAAATGTGGGTGGAAAATTTATGAAATTCATAAGTCTCTCAAGCCAAATTAAATTAAGTACCATGACTCCTGAGATGATGTAACGACCTATAGATGGTCTATCCTGTATTCTTTGCAATTGGTTTTATTCAGCAAAGTATATTCATCTATAAAACCATTTGAAGATCAGTTATCATGAAATATGCAATTGTTGTGACAGGCTCAATGTTGATATCCTTTACGATCCAGTTATACCATCATTGAGACATTGGAGTTTTTTGGGGAAATTTAGAGGACGTGTAGGAGGAGCTGCCTGTGCTACTAGATCACTTGGGAAAGGTTGCAAATCTCATGCAATGGAGCAGCAAGATACTCGTTAGGACAGTTACAGAGGGTTGCTGCTAGAAATAGGCCTGGTTATGCTATTACAATTCTTGCCTCAATGTTCTGGGAAATATGTTACACTAATCATGAAGCTTGTTCACATGCTCATAATTGGTGCATGTTTCAAGGACTTTAAGAACAGTGCTTCATAGCAAGATAACATAACTTAACTTAACAACATTAGGTAACTAAACATGAGAGGCTTAACAACCACAGTTTAGGTAACTAAAATATTTTTATAGACAAAAGTGGTAGAAGTTAGGCCCTCTAAATGCTACTTAAAATAGAACGTCCAGCATTTGACAGTCAAGTACATGCACGTGTGTGGGAGGTGTCTCTTCATTGATTGTTATTCCAAGCTCTAGTATGGTGGCTGCTTTGTACCAGCAGCATTAGAACAACATTAGTTATCCTTGCAGCATTAGGGGGTGGAGTATGTACAGGTGCCTTTTAATACTCTAGCAACATACAAGAACTGATCTAAAATGGTCTTAAGGCTTTTAAAATCATAACTTAATCAGTTTTGCAGGCATGTATAAAGGATGTGAATGGAAAGACCCAAACCTACCTAAAGGAAAGGTGGATAGGGATAAAATTTCTATATATTTTCTAATAGCAACTGCAGATAATATTTACTTCAGTCCATCTACCTGCAATTTCTATTTTAAGGGTGGTTGCAATTGAAAGGGAGGTTATTATTAACAAGTCTGGTTTGACAAGAAAAATGCTGTTAGCAATCGCTGATCGCATCCACTGTCCTCGAAGGAATCTTTATGGGCATTCTGCTGTTTTAGCAAGCTGTTTTTCCTACACTAGGCTACTTGTGCCTACCAGTAAACTCTCTCAATAGTTTAGTCATTGACAAATGAGTTAGTGTCCTTTGATACATTGTTTACAGTCTTCTGCTGACTTGGGCCATGATATAGCAAGATCTTTGCAGTGGCATCTGGGATGTAAAACTTGTGAATGTTTTAACACCAGAAAGGATAGCATTAACTTTCAATAGTTCATCCTGGATACCGTCCCACGGACAATGATGGATGTCGCAGGGAGAGTGCATTTGAGCTTGATGGCAGCTAAGTGAGCATTCTAATCTCTGTGGGTAATATGATTTAATCAATTTCTGGCTTACATAAGTATGTTGATAAGGGATCACTAGTTACGGAGAAGAAAATGCTGACTTGCTTCCATTGAGATTAGTATGCTACACTTGTTAGTTGACATTTTTGTCTTTGGATGGGATCCTGTAAACTCTAGTAAAGGTAATGCTACCCTTACTGCTGTCAGAACAGCTAGCTACCCAACTTTTCCAGGAGAAACTTGTAGAGGGTAACTCTTTGCCTCGTGATATTTGCTAGCACCTTCAATGCATAACCAACCTAGATGCTGATACAGAAATCCAACCAGGAGTGCATTTTCTTCTAAAGAGAGAAGATATTCTGAGGGATTTCAGGCTAGCATAGGTGAATATACAGCTTTCATTGGCTTGCAGAGACAGCAGCAAAGGTAAGGAAGGGACAGTTTATGATGGCAATTTTTGGCTTGTCAATCAGTTTTATTCATTTCTATATTTTTATAGCTTCCTCCACCCCTCCCACAAACTAGAACAAGAAATAAAGTTTAATGTAATAATGGTGTAACCTTCTGCACATGTCCAGGTAAAAATCTGGTTTTTAGCACGTTTTATGATGAATGTCCCAATTTGAAGATATCAGCTTAAAGAGGTGAATCACTTAATGAAATATGGTATTACATTCAAAATTGAGAGCTTCTTTCTCCATCATAACACATCACAGACGGTGTTACACGACACATAAACCCTGTATATCCTTACACAAAATATTACCCAATGATTTGACTATGTTTCACAACACTTAACCTGTGATAGAATCATTCTTACAAAATATAAACATCAGTTAGCAAATAGTCAACTGTGAGTTTGTTAGGGGTGACAGCTGCATTTTTTAATTATTTAAAAAAATTGGTGGTTACCACTTAATAGCGCCATATATTCTGTAAACTTCATGGTATGGACTTGATATATAGCTCAAAAGATTGGTCTCTCCGTATGCTCGCTTTGATATAAAAAATTGTTTCATATGATAATTATAGGCAAGTTACTGGAACTAAAGTGGAGGGAGCCTCAAAACCTGTATGCCTGATTTTGCCACATAAATATCTCCAGATTGCCAAGTGCTAGAGAGTTGAAATTAGCACCAGTGGCTAGAGAAAGCCTTACTCTATTTTTATTAGGCGCTAAATGAAAGTACTGGTGAAGCAAGCGCACAGGTGGAAAATGAATTTTATGGAATTTTAACAAAATTCATTTTACAACCGAGCATTTGACCACGTACTTACGTAGAGTAGGGCTTGTTCTAGTTCACTGGTGTTAATTTCAACTCTCTAGCACTTGGCTATTTGAGATATTTATGCGGCAAAATCAGGCATTCAGGTTTTGAGGATCCCTCCACTTTAGTTCCAGTAACTTGGCTATAGTTATACACATGAAAAATATTTTAGTATTGAAATAAAGCACACAGAGAGCGCTATCTTTTGAGCTATATATCAAGTACATACCATGAAGTTTACAGAATCTATGGAGCTATAAATGGTGCCCCACTTGTTTTGTTTTTTTATTAAAAAATCCAACTGTCTCCCCCAAAATTAGTCATTTACTATACTAACAAGACCTACACTCAGAACCAGTAGGGCAAGGGGGTCGCTCTAAAATGAAGTTAGTAGAAGCCTTCAACAGTGAGATGCAGTACACAACTAGCTCCACAGATGTGGCATGAGAAAGAGGGATTCTATATGAGGTTGGGTAGAATCAATCATGGAGAGGAGAGCAAACAGTAAACTACTCACAATCACTAGCATTGTGTACATATGCACAATCATGCGCTTTGCTACAGATCACCAGTTACATCACCTCCCTAACCACAGGCAGCTGCAACAAGCAACCTGGGGTAAAGGAAGTCAGCCAACTGGTATAAGTAAGCAGTGTATAGACCCACTATGCTTGTTAGTAACTGTCATCACTGCAGTCTACTTTTAAGTACTATTCAGGGCTGCATTTATGATTGAGTTGAGGGGGAGGGAGGGGGCACATATTTATCAACACTATACAATAATAGAATACCGGTATATCAAGATCTCAAGAGGGGTGGAGGATCAGCAGTTTACCTTTGCATATGCATGCCTGAATGTGCTACAACCTGTTACTATGATAATTAATGAACCAGAGAACAGACAAAGGGCTCTTAGCTCAACTGGTTAAGGACACCACATTCCAGCTATTATATCTGATGATTCTAGGGGGGCTAAAGAAATCTTTGACCCAAAAATCAACCTCATAGTTGGTTGCATTCTGGAGTTATTGCAGTCCTGTCAAAATCAGGTGTAAAGTCCCCCACTACTTTAAGGACCATTTTACGTTTATTATTTGTCTAGTCTTGTGGAGTGCTTGTAGACATACTTGGTTGTTGCAAATTACCACTTATTATCACCTATCAAGTTATGGACAATATAACTAGTTCTTTTCTGGCGTACCAAATGCAAGAAATCTTCACCTTACCAGCTGTAGAAAGCGTGGACTATGCAACAATAAAATGTTATGCTCTATGATATTCATATCTGGCGCTGTCACATAATGATATTGGGATAAAACTGCTATATCTTCAGCTAAAAAGTCAGTAAAATTGCGACCATCATATTTTTTAAATTTCTAGGCAAGTACCCTAATGGACGACCAGCATTTGAACTTTCAGATGAAAATTAACCCACTGATCCTCTACATGTATAAGGCATGGTTCCTTTATATTAATAAGGTGTGGTCAATAGAGGGTGTTGTGCCACTCCTTTACATGTTTAAAGGCTTGGCTGCATAATGTGAGGCCTATTGCTCTTCCATAAGGCAAGGTTGCATGAGGTAAGACGTCTTGCCCTTCTAAAGGTCATGGTGGCATGTCATGCTTGCATAAGGCATGAGTCCCAGCCCTTTTATTAATAGTTTACAAGTATGGGGTGTGGCCTCCTACCTTTCTTTAGATGCTGCCCCTCTTTACTGTTGAGCTCTCTATTATATAGTCCATACAATGAAATGTACATAATCTATGCAGCTCCAAAACTCACACCCACAAGGTGCTTCTAATATATTATTTAGAAACCTCCTCACATGAGCATAAGTTCATTTTAAAAATTAATAAAAATGGGATTCAATCTGTAGTGTTTGTGGAGCTCTATAAATCAGAGTTGTTATAACTATTCAAGAATAAGCGATGTACTGTAAAAGGAGTTTCATGTGTGTGGGAATCTACTTCACATTCCAACCTGCAGTTCCAAAAAACTACATTAAAAAATTCAATCAGAAAATATACAGCACAGGCTGCATTTTCATATATAAACAAGGACCATTGCTTGAATGTGAGCATAAATATGGTTCA
The DNA here is from genome assembly GCA_028752905.1 of Cladorhizidae sp. MBARI D1340-BT2. Classification (NCBI taxonomy): domain Eukaryota; kingdom Metazoa; phylum Porifera; class Demospongiae; order Poecilosclerida; family Cladorhizidae; species Cladorhizidae sp. MBARI D1340-BT2. The sequence goes on along the minus strand of JAQNBH010000004.1, from coordinate 17,885,292 downwards.
TACACATAAAAGCATCATATTCAGACAGTTCTTCACCATACTATATAGTATATATTGTACTATTCTTCTTTGAACAGAAATGGCAATGTTATGTTCTCAGACCAAAAAAAACCCGGATGCTGGGTCCTAATGCTCTCTGCTAGAGAGAAACTGGCAACAATTCTCTATAACACCAGGCACACAGGGAGAGGGGGATGATGTTATGAGTATTTTACTTCAAATTCTTCAAATTCTTGTATGAACATGAATTGGGCAAGTTTTTCCTCACAGATTTCCTGTGTGCCTTAACCCCCCCTCAATTCCACTGGTTGAGCCAATGAGGATGGATCGGAGGTGCGGTTAAGAGACTAGAGGATGGGGTGGGGGGGAGGAACAATCTAGCATGTGGTTCATCATGAGGGGGTGGTTTATCTAATGCTCAATAGAGAGGGAGTGGCTGGTGGTGAAGGTGTTGTTTGCAAATTTGAATAACGACACGTTGCAAAAGAGGTAGTTGCTTCGCATTGAGTGTTTATGCTCTATAAACAGCCAATAAATCAATTTACAATAAATTATACATTACTAAGGACACCTGTTAATATTTTAGGGATAATCACTGAATATTTCAAAGTGGTCTTTCTAGAAGATTATTTTAATAGTTATCTTCTGCAAATATTTCACACTTCAAACCCTTTCTCCCTCCCCCCAACTACCGTGCTAAGTACATATTTTTATAAGTGGACACTACAAAATCCCACACGCTAATCTTCGCTTCAGCTTTCTTCTCCACCACCTAGAAAAAATGCATTACGTTGAACAGCTTCCTCTCAATCTTGCTGGAATCCCTTACACAACATGACTCTCTCCCGACACAATGTATGAGAAGACCATTGGTTGAATGGACCGACTTGCAGGCTGCCTAAATGATTGGCTGCTAATCTTTGGAGCATAAAACATGTGAATTATCTGCATTTGGAAGAATAGGCAAAAGAGGGACCCTGAAAGATCAAGTTGTCCCTAGAGTATTGCTAGGCCAACTAACAAATGTTGAAGATGCCAATTGATGTTATCACTATGTAATACTTCATATAAAAAAGTGTTTTCAATAATGAAAGTCCACTAGCACAATAAACAATTCATACCCTATTGTATGTGGACTATAAATAACTTTTGTGATGAACCACCATCCCTCGCTCAGTACTGTATGTATGTTCTTCACATGAGGAATAAGTAGCGTACATATATTTGTCCTGCATTTGTGTTCATTATAAGGAGCGAACAATAAGCTTTGTATATATGAACTGCATGTATGTTCATTGCATGCAGCAATAAGTGGCCTCCTTACTTATACTGCATGAATGTTAATCACATGAATCAATGAGATGCCTCCATATAATTATACTGAATGTATGTTCGTTAAATGGATGAATGAGTGGCTTCTGTATGCATGAACTGCTTGTATGTTAATTAACTGGATCAATGATGGGCCTTCGTATAATAATACTGCATGTATGTTCTTTATTTAGTGAGATGATTTTGTGTCCCAGGTGGATACACTAGTCATGTAGTACCAGGTGGCTTGGATACACTGGTCATGTAGTACCAGGTGACTTGGATACACTGGTCATGTAGTACCAGGTGGCTTGGATACACTGGTCAAGTAGTACCAGGTGGTTTGGATACACTAGTCAGGTAGTACCAGGTGGCTTGGATACACTGGTCAAGTAGTACCAGGTGGCTTGGATACACTGGTCATGTAGTACCAGGTGGCTTGGATACACTGGTCATGTAGTACCAGGTAGCTTGGATACACTGGTCATGTAGTACCAAGTGGCTTGGATACACTGGTCATGTAACCAGGTAGCTTAGATACACTGGTCATGTAGTACCAAGTGGCTTGGATACATTGGTCATGTAGTACCAGGTGGCTTGGATACACTGGTCATGTAGTAAGTACCAGGTGGCTTGGGATACACTGGTCATGTAGTAACAGGTGGCTTGGATACACTGGTCATGTAGTACCAAGTGACTTGGATACACTGGTCATGTGTCATGAAAATCCAGCCTTCTCCTAGTACGGACACTTTAGCTGGCTGAGCAGATCCCTGGTCTTCACGCGACGCCTGATCTTTGATTCCCTGTCTGTCCTACTGGCAATCCTCAGAACAAGCCAAACTCAGCAACTCAACAGAATTGCTGGATTCCCAAATATAACTACAGATAGTTATAATATTATAATTATGAGAAACATAAATACACCAGCCATGACAAGATAACACAACACAATATCAACCACAATAACAAAGGTTCAGAGGGTTCTTATCTAACAGTTCTTAATTGATGGTTGCAGCAGTCTTTCAGGTATCTGCTAACTACTCCCTAGCTGTTTCTTATATACTGTTCGAACTACTAGGTTTGATGACATCAGGTCATCATGGCACCGACCCTTGGCGACCAATCCAATGTCTTGTCTTATCAGGTGAGGGGTGTGTAGATCTTTCCTCAGGCAGGTGGACCACATCCTTTATAGTGTCTGGTGGTGAGGTCCTTCATCTGTTCCCCCACTCGCTACCAAGGTTTCCACACATCTGGTGTACGGCATGACCACTAGCTGCTGGTTTGGCTTCATCCCGGGATGTTGTGAACTCAGTGAGGGAGATAGAATTCCCTGACATCATGTAACCAGGTGGTCATGTAGTACCAAGTGGCTTGGATACACTGGTCATGTAGTACCAGGTGGCTTGGATACACTGGTCATGTAGTACCAGGTGACTTGGATACACTGGTCATGTAGTACCAACTGGATACACTGGTCATGTAGTAACAGGTGGCTTGGATACACTAGTCAGGTAGTACCACGTGGCTTCGATACACTGGTCATGTAGTATTAGGTGGCTTGGTTACACTAGTCAGGTAGTAGTACCAGGTGGCTTGGATACACTGGTCATGTAGTACCAAGTGGCTTGGATACACTGGTCAGTTAGTACCAGATGGCTTGGATACATTGGTCATGTAGTACCAGGTGGCTTGGATACACTAGTCAGGTAGTACCACGTGGCTTGTATACACTGGTCATGTAGTACCAGGTGGCTTGGATACACTGGTCATGTAGTAGGTGACTTGGATGTGTAGTCCTGAAGATGCTATCCTCTGCAAATCTCTCCATATCAGTAACTGCAGCTTTCTCCTAATAGAGCAGGGATAGTGACAGCCTCACTGGCTAACTTCTTGCATCATGCAACCTCCAACGTAGCTGGTGTAGTTTGTTGGTAATAATGAACCATGTTGCATAATATGTGTGGCATCATCGGGAATGTGAAAAGTGCATGTGCATATATATCCCTGAAGGTTGCCCTGCATCAGGATCTGGATCAAACCTAAACAACTCCGGTATCTATCTGGTTCTGGCGAAGTTTTGTCAGCATGCCACCTTCCCTTAGGGGTGCATACAGAGAGACTGGCATTACAACTTCCTTTGGAGTGTGTGTACAGACAGATGGACATCTACTTCCCTTTGGATGTGCATAAGGACGGACAGACGTAACAACCTCCCTTGGAGTGTGTGTACAGACAGAGAGACATTTACTTCCCTTTGGTTGTGCAAAGAACGGACAGATGTTACAACTTCCCTTAGGGGTGCATACTGACCGATGTCTCTACTACACAGGTACAATACTCACAGAGTTCCCAAGTCCCACCAATACTCATGCAGTCACACAATTGGTCATCACTTTTCTAGGACGTTCACAATCTCACCATCAAAATTGTTGTCACTAGAGGATGTTTGAGTAAATTCCATGAAAAAATTAAATAATTATGCCGAGAAGGCTCCATTTTTAATGAGATTGCTTCATACCTTTCTCCAACCTTCAAAGTGTCAATCTCTATTGCTACAGGGAACACGGAGGAACTTCTCTGAATAACTAGCTTTTTTATATCTAGAGAAGGGTGCAACTTGTGTAACCCCGACCTGCTAGCATCTGGAACAAGTCAATAGCTGAATGCCCTTGTTAGAGATATTTTATTTAGAGAGATCCTGGTCTTGGCTTGATGGCAAAATGTGACTTCGCTCACGCTAGATGTCTAGTGTGCAGCTAATTAGGTACAAATGACTCGTGATGATATCTCACAAAAATGCCTTTACCAGATAATACCACACACTAATCACTGACTGAGGTCAAGCTAAGAGTTGTAGCAGCTACCAGTTCAAGTTTGATTTATCAACATCCTCGTAACGTCATTGCACTGTGACCTATTATAGGATGTGCACTAATGAAGTAATGGAACACCATGCTCTATTGTTTTAGCTTGCAGATAGGTGGGTCTGTGAACTTGATCACATGACAGTACTATTGCTATTTTCCCATCTGTTAGAGTTTCCTCCTCCCTCCAAGTCTTCTACGTCCTCACCTCTGACCTCTCCAAGCCCGAGTGCTAATAGTCCATCTCAATGGAAGCTACTGTTACACAAGCTGCAATCTTCCCTGACTCCGGGTGGATGCCACCATCAGCAAGAGCATCTGTCTTCGCAGATATTGAAGTATTTTGTAGGATTGGATATTCACTTAGTGAGCTGCTCTGGCTGAATATTCCTCAGCCATTCTGCTCAGGGACTCTGTTGAGTGTTAGTCCAGTCTGACCCTAAAGTGTATAAATTGCTGCCACCAGAGCTCTGCTTATGTAAATAGCACATGTATCTTGCAATCAGAGAATTTAGATTATTAATGAAGACACAAGGTTGCAATTACAGGACAAGGCAAAGCTCCTGAACCTCGGTCAGTCTCAGGGTTCTTATACCCTGACTTCCCAGGCAACAGGATGTCACACATTCTTACATACACTCAGCAAAGATCCATATACTATAACTGGGTAGGCCCACATATTATAATGTCTAAGTCTGTTTGGTGCGACATAACTTCGTAATGTTCCCTCAGTACTCTATGTATTAATTCATCCATGGTCCATGTTGATGAGTATGCCCTCAACAGACACGTCCATACATCAAATTGTGATATATATTTACAATACCTGCCTGAAAATGTGTACAATACCTGCCTGTATATGTGATATATATTTATAATTACCTGCCTGAAGATGTGATATATATTTACAATACTTGCCTGAAGATGAGATATATATTTACAATACCTGCCTGAAGATGTGATATATATTTACAATACCTGCCTGAAGATGTGATATATATTTACAATAATGTGATATTACCTAATGGAGTTACACTGATGAGCATGCACACAACAATGCAACAGACCAATATCCAATGGTGTGCTCTATTCAAAAACACCCAATATATGATACATATTGTAAACTATGTAGGCAGCATCAAGGAAGATTAAACTTCCACCCCCTTTCCCCCCCTCCTCCCCCCAAAAAAAGCAGATGCATGTGACACTTGCATCATGGAATTTGCACCTACAAAACTAAATAATGCACGTCCATGTTATTCACTTTCCTGAGATTACTTGAAATGATGTTGGCATTTTAGAGCTTGCTCTAGGTGAGGATGTGCTGTCTGTGTTTCTCTCCATTTACTGCCACTGCTTAGTTAGAGATACCTCTAGGTCGGAATGTGCTGACTGTTTTGCTCTCCAGCTGCTCACTCTGCTTTAACTATTATTGTTCGTGATACTAGCAATGATGTTGGAATGTTAGAGCTAGCTCTAGGTGTGTTCTCTCGGTTTTTCTCTCCAGCTTCTGCCTCTGCTTAGTTAGAGCTAGTTCCAGGTGGGGATGTGCTGAATGTGTTGTTCTTCAGCTGCTGATTCAGCTTTAGCTATTGTTGTTCGTGATGCTTGGATGCTCTAACAACTTCCAACTCGTTGACTTCAGCTCCATCCAAGCATGTAATTGGAATGCTATCGCTCTCCTTCTTGTCGGCTCCACATATGATTTTGTCACCGTCTATCTCCTCAGTGCTTGCTACATGTGCCTACCCTAACCCCAGATGGATGACAAGAGCATATTTGGTGCTTGCCACCTTGAGGCTTGATAAATAACTGAAGATGTATATAATTATATGTATCTTATACATATATATTTAACATATCTTGAGTAGACTTCTGGTAACCGTACGAAAGCTCATTACAATTTTTCTTACCAATTGATACCACCAGGCCATCGATTGCTGTGAGTCTTTATTGCACTAGTCTCTAGTCTGCAAGAGATAAAAAGAGACTGGTATGCTAGGCTAGGCCTAGGGATAGGCATTTGGCTAGGGCTAAATCTTGGGCTAGGGCTGGGACTGACTAAGGCCAGATTACCACTCAAGAGACAAATGGAAGCAGAGTCACAAAGCAGAGGGCCTAGCACACATATTAACCGAGCACGTCCCACATATTCCTTATTATACCATCCTATCATTTCCAGATTTCTGGAAAGAGCTGCTCGAGAGAAAGCTTATCCTCAACAGTCAACACACATGAGGGACATAGTAGCCTCAGAGTTCATGCTCTCCCAGTCTTGTAGTCAGAGCCAAGATTAAGTATCAAGAAATTTCACCTTCGTAGACGTATGGATAACTCAGGCATTGTGCCCGATCTTGATGCACTGGGACTGGCCTAAGATTGTGTATTATTACAGCTTTGCATCACTTCATATCACTTCATTTTAGACTTGATCTTGTCAATGCATAAAATTGTTCTAATTGCATAACTAGAGGCAACAATTGCACATTTCAAAATGCACATGCATAAGGAATGAAGGATGTTGTCTGTGAGTTACCATTCCCCATTGGTCACATGAGCCGGGAGGTCAAAAGAGAATATATGGTATCCAGATCATAATTATGGATTTGACACTCCATTTGTGTTGAAAACCAACCATGTTTATTATGGACACCAGCTATCCATAACTCTGCGTCAAAATGAGGTTATAGGTTTTCGTCGTGTCCCTAGGTTTAGTCCTTGTAAGAGACACAGGGGGCAATCCAAATGTATCGGACTCAGCTCCGACAGCTGAAATGTTTGGAAAAATGATCATTATCGACATTGTTGTCGAGACTTTGTCATCTTGGTGCAGGCACTGATCAAACTTCAGCGAGGAGATATGCAGGTTCCCTCATTCTTCACGATATCATCGACAGTGTCGACTTTGGCTGCCACACTCGGGTTAAAGTTCTCCCCTTCTTCTTGATAGATGGCCCTTCAGCTTATCCTTGGTAGTTAGGACTAGCCTTCCTTCTCCTCTGAGTAACTATGGCTTCGCTAAATCTATTGACGGGAGAGAGAGAAACGACTAGCATAGAGCCCATGCCACACCAATGACAACACACATCATGAAAAATAGTGTACATGAGCATGAGGTGTGGCTTGACAGATCCATCACCTGACCGAGTTGTTACTGTGTATTCATTTAACAGTGACATTCAATTAGGAAGACACTACACAGCTAAAGTAGTCCTAGTCATCAATCATTTCGAAGAATCAAGATTGATGTTGTTTGAATTCATAATTCAAAGCAACAACTGGCTACAGCTATCAAGTGTAGTAATTACCTACACAACAAGCATTGAAATTGGACTTTACTTTCTCTGAAATAAAATTTACTTTTAATTTGAGAAGCCTTTTCGGTTCTTTTCCCCCTTCCTGTATCTGGATGTTCTCCATCTCCTATTAAATATTCACTGCTAATATCATTACAAACTTCAACACAATATTTCTAGAGGTGTATGCCACCAACTTGATATCAAGTTCAAGAATAGTGTTCTGAAAATACTGGGGAAAGGGCATAGGTATGCATTACCAAGAGCCTACTTCAAGGGCAAAGGTATGATGTTACCAACAGCCTAGTGAAAGTGCAAGGGGATAAAAGTGATTGAGATTAGGGCACGGGAGAATCAATGGTGACTGTATGCTAGGCTAGGGCAAGGATCCACATGCATGACATCATGTGAAGATGGAAAATCATTAAAGTGGTACTAATAATTATGACATTGACTATGACATCAATTACACCATCATGAAGGCATTATTACTAAATTAGTTGATATACAGGTATGTTTTTTTTCAGGGTATTGTGTGTGTGGGAAGTAAGGCATACAGGGAGTGGAAATTGGATCTCACTTGCTCACTCATGAAAAGACTTCAGAGCATGAGAATGAAGGATAACATTTCACTCGATTTCCACTGCTCAACACATGGAACTGGAAACACTGGAATACTGGCAGTGGATATTTTATATTGTGCTGTCCCTAGGTGCGTACCAACAGGTTGCAAGCACTTGCATTCTTGCAAATGTCTGACAAGGAATACTCAGAATGTTAGTTTGATAGCTCTGGATTTATCATGCCAGCTCCACCCCTTGCAAGGATCCTAAGTTTGACTGGGGAAGGTTCATGTATGAGTATACAACCAACATGTAGTTAGAGTGAGGCACTGGTGATTGTACATTTTATAATAACCTTGCCCAATTAGCTAACTTTGAAGTTGCTAGCTCCACCACTTGTGCTGACCAGACTCGATATGCTTTTGGTGTGCATGACAATGATTGTTTTTTTGTTTGCAATTGGCCAAAACAATAAGATATCCATTGGCCATCTAGGCTCTGGTCCAGCTGTGTAGGGTGAAGCCAGCTTAAGTTGGTAGGTTGGCACCGAGCAGGAAATGTACTAGCACATCCCTCAAGCAGCAAAGGCAAATAGCACATTTAACCGTGTGAGCTTTTAACACTGAAAACTATGCTCACCAGTTTTATACATTTAGCATGATGATTTAAATGTTACTGTGTCATCAAACTGTACGTGGCTATATAGATTTTTTGCTCCCTTCTTTCTTAGCAGTTTGTTGGAAAAGATTGTTTTCTTGTAATAATTATTCATTATTCCTGATCAAAGATAGAGCATCTATAGCATAAACATTGAGTGAGTAAATTTAAGTTGATTATCGAGAAAGTCTACACTGTCAACTGAGAGTTGGCTGAGTACTAATATTCCTAATATTATTCCAGATGAAGGCTAGAGCATCTAGTCAAAATGTCGAGAGAGTAAATTTCCAATTTAATTACCGAGAAGATCATTGTACTAGTACAACTACTATTGCTACTACTATAAAATTCAGGTGGAAGTGGGTAGCATCAGGGTGTCGATGTGTGGCAGCATCTGTCACTACAAGAAATGTGAACTATATAGCCCTCACAGCCTCCACAATAGTCTCACAATAACAAACCTGACTGTTCCTTACTTGTCTTTGACAAATGAATCACCTGCCTTAGGCAAGTTGATGTTGTTCATCTCTAATCAATGGCTACAAAGGCAACCAGTCAAAATAAATGACCCCCAAAAATTTGTGACTCTCCAGAGCTAATATTATTAATATAGAGATGGTGAGAAAGTTTCTCTACAACCTATATAGCTATCTGGGGCTATAAAGTACAAGGTTTTCTACAGCTGTAAAGGTCATGTCATGCTATAGATTTATCAGAGACAAAAACATGCAAGAAAAGTATAACAATATTTAATTACAGTTCTAAACTAGAGCTAGCTATCGAGTGCTTTTACCTAGCTATGTGTACATAATCGTACATCAATATTTCAGGTGAAAACAGTATCATCCAAGATGGTGATGTGGCAGTGCACCATGCTCTCAGCATTGTCCAGTTCTGGCTTAAAGGACACTACGTAGGTGTTGTGGTTCTACCTAAAACTTCAAACTCACCTCAGAAGTGCCATTGGATGGTCCAGTTTCCAATTTGTAGCTTGGTCAAACTGCCGAGTTTTTCTCTTTCAGAACATACAATACTTTGAAAGTTGTACTCTCCGCATATATTGGTTGGTTAAGTTATCTGAGGTGAAAATTAGAAGAAAACCAGGAAGCCCAGCTGAGAGCACCCAACAGCAACTCCGTAATTACCAGCTTCAAAGGGCCGACTCTTTTTTTTCTTCAAACCACAAATGTGTACCATGTGTAGCTCTTTCCAACCTACTATGCTCAGCAAAAATCCACAGGTGAGAGCAGTGCAATGGTTTAAGGAATAAGATTGACATTTGGTGGTTGGTGCTGAATATTAATCACATTAGCAAAACACTAGTGGAGCTAGCTACATTTCATGCCCCAATAACACCGAGATAAATATTATTCAGTACGTCCGACATTCATATAATGCTCAATTAATGGAGTTATTTCATTTCAAGACAAGTGATTTCATGCCTAAAAGGAAAGCTAGGTGCAAATGGTGAAGAGAAGACTGTACAAGGCAAAGCAGAATTATTATGTTCCACAACTGCAGTAGCCAACAGTTAGGTAGTAGTCCTTAATGAGTTCTTGGACATCTCAGAGGCAATGGTAAATATAGGCTGGAATGGTATCCCTTCGCCGACAACATCCCTGCAGATTTGGACTCAGTTTGGAAGGACCACAGGAAAAAGACACACAGGACTACTGCAGCAGTTCACGTGCCTAGCAAGGTCTGAGTTCATCTTGTTGAAGTCTATGCCATGTACAACAATACTTACTTCTCCAACTGAAATTATACACTCATACACACCAGTGACACTAAAGTCATTCCAGTCATCTAAAATGGGAGGCCTGGGTCATGTATCCGAGACGATCTCCTTCAGCGGATGAATCAACTCAAATCTAAGGTCATTTTCAATGATGCTCTGCATGACGGAAAAGAGGCGTAGCCTGTTAAGTTTGTAAAGTGTTTTCTTCACCTTCCTTGGCCACACTACCCAAGAGTGCTCTCATCTCGTCTTCATCCAAACATGAAATAAGCTGCACTAAACATGAATCAACCAAGCTGTCTTGTGCATTAGTTTGCAGTGTGATCTCTTATCGCCAACGACCACTCACGTGAATTTTTTTTAAGCAATTCCTTTCCTCCACAAACTACAGCATTCCTTTCATGCAAGAAGCTTCATTTGAGAACTTCCTCCCTAAAATAGCTTGGAAACTTTCAAGCTGAAAAGAACACTGCTCTCGTAAATTAAAGATAAGAAATTATTCTTCGAGATGTGGACTGCTTCTTTAGCTTCCTGCATGCTTCCTTTAACCCTCTTTTTTCTCTCCTGGCTCATACTTCCGCCCTCCAGGTGGATGCTATAAACAGCGCTGGCCACTTCATGAGACACCACAGTGAACTTGGATACCCTACTCACCTCCATTAGGTAATGCAGAGGAATAGCACACTTCATGCATGGGTAAATCCGACAACCCAGGACATAATCAGACATAAATTGACATGCTTTGCCAGGCTGTGACTCGGAAATGTGGTCTTTCTTGTTCATGACTATGACATCAGCATATTGGAGTTGGCTATCAGCTGCAGCGGAGTATGTTTCACCACTCTTCAATTTGGCTACAAGAGCGTAGGTGTCCACAACAGTCACTACAGCATCAAGGAGGATTCGGTACATCCTCCCATATTCCTGCTCTAGGGTAGCTATAGTGGCGAAGGGGTTGTCATTCCACTGCTCTCGATGAGGAGATAATCAAACTTCCCTATATCAACATCCTGCAACAGATTCCAAACTGCTGTTTGAAACTCACCCGAAATTGAACAGCAGAAGCAGCCATTGGTAAACCTACCACTGAATCTTGGCTTTGGTTCCTCTTTACTATCTGACGGTCTAAGTTGACAGAGGCGAAATCATTCACAGCATCTGCAACCCTCAAATTCTGCTGGTTAAAAAGCATCATAGTCGAGGAGAGTGGTTCTTTCAGCTCCTTGCCCCTGATCAGGGTAACTGGGAGCTTTCTCTTCTTTCCAGCCCACGCTTGGTCCTCCCTGTGAATGAAGATGTTACATAAACTCTCCATCTTCCAGTAGTTCAACTCGGTAAGATAACAACTTCAGTACGGCATTACCCAGCATGCTCTCACATCCTGCTTAATTAGCAGATAAGTGTGCACCACTTGCCCCGCCAGCCTCAGTAGTGTTACATGCTCTTGATTTTTAAAAGAGAAGTCTCTGCGTGTCTTATTGGGATCTAGGATCATCATAATACCTTCTTGCTCCAATTCATTACAACTATTTTTACCTAAATCTAATCATCTTACTGAATACAGTAGCTATGTGCCTCCTAATTCATATCACCTTGGCCTGTTCTCTTATCTGAAAGAAACTTGCACTAACGGGCAAAGTAATAATAATGTATCACTTTAACTTCACTGATATCAACTGAGCCTCACTTACCAATCGGTCCATGAATTCTTCGATGTTCTGTGACCTCAGTCTATAACTGTACACTGCGTCTGTGTATAACTAGCCCTACTCAAACTGGCAACATCCTTGATTTTGTCATTACCAAACCATCCTGAGCTCATCCTTTATTCCACTTTCTGGTCAAGTTGGACCAATTCAAGTTACCTCATTTATAACTACTGCCATTCTCACACAACCTCATCATGCAAGATTTTTTTATCTCTCTCTCTAAAGCTGACATGGATGGCCTGAATGACTTCTATTAGATAAAAAAAATTACCCACTTATTTTCTCTAAATGATACAGAATATGTATGCTTAGCACTAAAACCAGTAATCACCAATACTGTGTCAATAAAAAGAAATCGTCACCAGCGATCGAAATATTTTTCTTCAATAATAAAGTATTCTCTCAACTGCATTCACTCAAGCAGAACAAAGTACAGGATGGCTCCTTCCACCTCCAACTATGAGCAACTACTCTCCATGACCCACCAACTTCAGTTCCAATTATCCAAAGTAAAAAGATCATATGAATATTGTGAAAGACAACTGCATTAACAACCCAGCCAGAATATACATATGATAGTATTACAGGAATACTCCTTCCACCTCCAACTATGTATGAGCAATTACTCTCCTTAACCCACCAACTTCAGATCCAAATGTTCGAAGCATAAAGAATATCATGAAAGACAACTGCATTAACAGCCTTGCCAGAATAAACATAGTAAACACATTCCGATTATAGCTCAAACTACCTCTACTCGCTATGACAGTCTGCAGAACATCTGCTTCAATTCTGTTTTCACTAGGAGGCCTCTCATCCTTCCACAGCAGTACTCATACCTATTGCCTCAGAAATCCAGGCCACCTTTACCATCTCTGTAGAGGAAGTGTATAGATATCCTTAGTAAAACTTGACCAAAACCAAAGTAAAGAAATTGATCGAATGCATCCAAGACTACACTGCTTTGGCTGTCTATAAAATCTGTTCACCCTGAGCATCATAGACCAGTACATTGCAGCTGATTGGTACATACACAACATTATTCCAATTTATAAATCAGGGAATAAGCCCTTGGGCGCCACTACAGACCAATAGCTCGTCTCTAAAATTATAGAGAAACTGGTCTATGACAAGATAATCAGCTTTGCTCCTTGTTCAATCTAATCCAGAATGCAGAAAAATAGTTTCACCCTTCAACTGCTGTTGCTATTCATGAGAACTAACTATTTATTGTAATGTCTATCACAACTCAAAAGTTGAACCATCTACCGAGGCTTTTGATAGTGTCTTCCATGGTGAACCTCTATTCAAGTAGTCCTGTATTGTAATTACTAGTGACATATGGAACTGGTTTAGGTCATATCTGTCTCTGGTACCTACTGTGTCTCTCTCGGACTGCCCCAAGGAAGCACATTTAAATCTCTATTATTAATTATCTACATTAAAGTTTGTACTAAGTTCTCCAACATCTTCATCATTGCTGATCTCACCCAATGCATCAAACTGGTATGGAATGTGAACGACTGCTACCAACTTCAACATGACTTAGACTCCCTGGGTAGCTGGAGTTCAAATAAAAAACTCAACTTCAATATTAAAATATGTGTATAGTGCAGGAAGTCATTAATGTCCATGCGAACTTTGTACTGTAACTTACCAACACTTAATTTTTGCCCAAAATTTCTTGCACCATAATGCTCAGCTCCAAAAAAAATTAAAAATTATACCACTTTTAGCTGCACCGGGTGCATTTAGAAACTCTATGGGATTTTAGTACAATAAAAAATTGGGCGTGGCATGTTTCCATGACAACTCCTGCGACTGAATCAGTTGGGCTTCTTTCTCTGAAGTCTAGCAAGTTTTGGGGGGTGACTATGAGTGAGGATGGACCCAAAAAAGGCCCGATGGTCCAAGGAAGGACCATGCTGACAAAGCAGCTGTAGCAAGAGCTGCTAAACAGCAGTGGGAGGAAGTTGACTTACATTCAAGCAGTCTTGGTGAGCTTGATGAATTGTTTGCTTTTCCTCGGATACTGCCATCATCTGAACATGAGTTTGAGCCAGAGAACGAATTTCCTTTCTCAGAAGATGCACAAGAGGCATATAATGAGTGGATGCATTGCCAGCCAAAGGACACTGTTAGAATGATTGCCATTACCATAATGGATATATTATTTCGAAAGCGTTTTGGCCTAACTTATGTTGCTACAGCTACTGAAGCTGGTTTAGTGTTTGGTTTCAATGAAAAGACAATCAGAGGCTGGATGAAAGATTTCCACCAGTGCAAGGGAGAGTTTACTGGATCAGCACAATTCAAGCACATTCGGCCATATGTTGTGGATGATGAACACTGCAGATTGAAAGCATTAGCATGGTTACGTAAAGGAAAAGTGAGCCAGTTATGACTGCTGCAAAATTTGCAACCTGGGTAAATTCAGAGATGTTACCAAATTCTCACTTACCACCTGGTTTTTCTCGTTCCATCACTTCACAAACAGCCAGAAAGTGGCTGTATGTTCTTGATTTCTCACCTACATCTCTAAAGAAAGCCATATACTTTGACGGTCTTGAGCATGATGATGGGAGAGAATATCATCGCATGTATCTGCGGAAAATTTATATCTTGGAGTTAACTCACTTGCCACTTCCTTTGTGTGTAGATGGAGTGACATAGGAAACAATTGGCAATCTAGATGCACTGCGATGCTTGGTGTTATTATACCATCATGAATCAAGCTTTCATGCCAATGAAGGCCAGTTATGGTAATGGGGAGAGGAGGGAAAGTTGGCTTTTCATCCCAAAGATGCTATTCGTGGTTGATGATCAGTGACTTCATTGACGAACACAATGGCTTTTTCGTCTAACCCCACACGAACACGATGAAGCTAAGGAAACACACCCAGATATTCCTATGGCAGCAAGAGTTGTTTTTAAGTTTAGAGCACTTGGTCAATGATAATGGAGCAGGTTGAATTTTCCGTAAATGGAAGTGGTAAACAGAACGGCCTGCGAAAAGTGCTCCAAGAACACAATGTTAACACTACTGGCATGTTGAAAGCAGACATGATCAAGAAGCTTGAGACAATGGATGACTTTCAAACCAAAAAATCGAAGGTGGAAGAGCTTTTCACAAGCAGGGAGCACAGAGCAATATTTCTGCCAAAATTCCACTGCTAACTAAATCCCATTGAACATGTGTGGGGTCAAGCAAAATAGTATACACTTGCCAATTGTGATTACTCGTTTAATGGTTTGGAGAAATTATACATACTGCAATGGATTCTGTTAGTATTCAGCAGACAGAAAAATAAGTGAGTACACAGAGCATACAGAGAAAGATAACGGTTGGAAAAGAAATGCAAGGTGCTTTAAAAAATTACAAAAGTCATCGTCATGTCCCTGAAACTGAACTAAATTATTGTCCATTTACTCTGAAATTTTTTCTCCTTCCAGTTGTCTTCGTCATTTATTGCTTGCATATAATTAGTGAGGGCCTATCTCAAGGCTCAACAGAACAACATAAATGACATTAGCGGTTTGACTGAGAAGGGACTTTGGAGCTGCTTGACCACAACATCACATTCTTTATGGCGAGAGCAGTGACAAAGAAAATACTGTGAAGCACATACATAGAAGATAATGCTGTGAAGCACGTATACATAGAAGATGATGCTGTGAAGCAGGTAAACATACCTGTGAAGCAGGTATACATAGATTATGATTTTGTGTACCCGTAGATGATAGTGATTAAGATCAGTTTCCAGGCGAGGGGGATGAAGTCAGTACATATTGATAGCTATAACAATGAAAGAATTGCAATAACTATAAACTATATATAATAACAAAGTTTATAGCTTGAACATTATACCAGCTCTAGCTCTTATCATTTTGTATATTATCTTGCTAGCTAAATTATCTGGTAATAAAATATGGTATCTCTCTGTAACAAGTTTTCTGCCGCACACTTAAAATCAACATTCCCAACAAACTTTCCTCCATCTCCAAAAGTTTCTTATCCTACCTGGTCCTCTCCTCTACTGCTATCTTCCTCTCGTCCAACCTATTGCTTAGATATTGAAATAACAAGTGAAAGAACATCTTCTAAATGATCATTATCAGGTGACATGAATATTTCTATTTCAATCAACTGTTTTGTTTTTAGTGCTAATGTTTCTAATGAAATACGTATGTCTCCATCAGGGCCAAAGTATTTAAGTTGAAATGTTGGCACTAAATACACAAACCTGATTGAAAGAATATTTATATTTCATGATGTAATTGCTAGGCAGTTAAATTTCATCACAAAGATAAAGACCTCACATGTGTCAGAGGCAATTGTCTGTCACCTGTGTTGAGTTAAAAAGTAAAAACAACAACCTGTTGTTATGATTTTGGAGCTCCATAAATTCTGCATACGTCATTCTATGAAGTTGATATATAGCTCAAACGATAGCTCGCTCTGTGTGCTCTCTTGTACAGTAGAACCTCAGTTATCCGTAAGGCTAGGGACCAAGCACCTTATGGATAACTGAATTTACGGATAACTGAGGTTCATTAATATTCATAAGATATGGCATAAATTGATTACACTGTATGTAATTAATACATCATGAATATCATTAATATATATTTCCTCTATGCCGGTAAATTATTGCTTGTTGCTTGTGTACTCCTGTAATGATCTTTGTTTGAGCTTTCTCACACTCTCTTTGTGCATGCCAAGTCCCTAATTCTTTTCAAGTGAATAAGTGAAACTGCTTGAGCATCTGTCTGGTGGTCGTACCAGTTCATGACCTTCTCCAGCATTTCCGCTGCTTCTGCACGGGTGGGTATATTGTTTGGAGGAGAGGACGAGTCATCTTCATCAGAATCATCTATCTCTGATTCTTGAGTGACCTACAGAATAAAATATATATTATATTCTAGTATTGCATGTGATGTCTGTATCATGTAGACACCGACCTGTTCTACGATTTCCTAATCGGTTAGTTCTTGATAACCTGGATTATCTGACCCACTCAACCAATTTGAGACCTCATCTCCAGATACTACATCACTCAGCTGCTGAAATATTTGCAGAAACTCAGTTGCTGAAGGCAGTGGCTCGCTCACGCCAGCCTCAACATCTCTCTCTTTGTCATTTCTCCCTAGTAATTTATTCCATGATTTCATCAGAGTAGTGGGTGGGAGATCATTCCATGCATCAGCACTCATGTAGACCACATCTTTAATATTGATAGCCTTTAAAAATGCTATCATTGATTTCCCATCCTCATCATCTATCAGTAGCCTTTGTAGCAGGAACCTTTTATATCTCCTCTTGATAGACTCCAAAACACCCTGGTCCATCGGCTGGATCAAAGATGTGGTGTTGGGCGGCATGAACATCGTTCTAACTGAGTTGCTGACTAGGGCACTTGTGTTGGGATGCGATGGAGCATTATCCAGTAAGAGTAGAGCCTTCTTTGTGGATGTGCCCCTTTCATGCTGATATCGTTCAACAGCAGGTACAAATTGATTATGGAAGCAGTCCATGAATATTTTAGAATCCATCCATGCACTCTTTTGTGAACAGTACTTCACTGGTAGTGCAGCCATGTTGACATTTTTTAAACATCGAGGTTTGCCTAGAAGAAAAAAAATCATGATCAAATAGAGTATAAAATATTACAAGGGAAGTCATACCAATGAGGAGAAGTGGAAACTTGTGCATGCCTGTCGCATTGGAACATGCCATCAATGGCACCCTATCCTTAGGTCTCTTCATGCCGGAGCAGATTTTTCGTATCCACCAGCCAAGGTCTTTGTTGGGAGAAGACAAAAATAGAGACCGGTTTCATCACAATTGTATATTTGGTCCAACGTGAGCCCCTCAATCTCGATATACTCCTCCAAAATCTTGCGAAAAGGTTCAGGAGCAGCAGCATCTGCTGACAATTTTTCACCTTGCAAGGACAGCTGGCATATCCCATGTCGAGAGAAAAATCTCCACAACCATCCTGTGCTAGCTTTAAAAGTTAAATTATCTGAAGCTTCATCAGGATGGAGTTTCCTATGGAATAGGTTTGCTTTCTGACATAACAAAGGGCCAGACACAGGCACCCCCTCTGTTCTTTTCTGGGTAAACCATAAGTACACTGCACACACACACAAAATGAAAGAAAAGATAGACTTCCTCTATAGCTCTGCATATTAGCTGCTGATATCTTACCAGAATTATCCAGAGCTTCATCATCGTAGGCTTTCCTCATAACCTTCCGTTTCTTGGAAATACCTGGGACAGCCATTGAGGCTAAGAAAGAACGGATCTTGTCTCCATTTTTCTTGATATCACAGTCGGTAAAAATTCCTACTCCATACTCCTTGGCAAGCTGTGAAGCGCTCTGACTTTTCAGCCTTTCCAATATTTCAATTTTTTTCTCAATAGAAAGCACTATCCGCTTTCATTTGGGCCCAGCTGTAGCCATTCAATTCCTCCAGTAGCTCTCTCTTCCGCATACGCAGAGAACGCGCCCTCTTTCGTTGCGCATGCGCATACAATTGGCCTTGCGGATGAACGAATTTTCAGATAACTGGGGTCCGGATAATAGAGGTTCTACTGTAATACCAAAACTGATGTACAAATATAAATGCTTCAGTTACAAGCAGTCAAAGTTGTGGACCTCAATTCCTGCAGGCTCCAATTTTCTGCAGTTCTAGTAAGTGCTAGACAGCAGTGGCTCGAGGAAGCCCTCGCTGCTAGTATTATTGGCAGGTGCTATTTTATGAAGACCGGCATAGTTATGGGATTTCAAGAGCATATATATAACCGGAGATGAAGTCACTCCTACAGTACATGTGAAAGGAGGGTGGGGCAATTATTTTTTATTATCACCAACATGGATGCCAACATTGACGAATTGTATGTTGTTGTTATTATAATACCAATAATTATTCCTGCTGTAGGCTAGAGTATGTAGTCGAAACTTCTAGGGAATACAATTTGAAGTTGATTATTGAGGTGATTTTAATGTTATTATGTCAAGATAGAGTTCATAGAGATAACTTGAATGTCTGAAAAGGGTCTGCAGTTGGAATTTCAGTGCTGCCATCCAATAGTCCAAGTACACCTGCCTTCTTCCATCCTTTAAGACAGGTGGTGAAGAAGTTATACATCTTCACTAGCCACGTGGTTGAGCGAAAATCAACTTCAACATCTTCAAGTTGCTTCCACTCTCAAATTGTTGCTTCACAGCATCAACATCTCCAAGCTGCTTCCCACTCTCAAGTTGTTGCATCATTGTAGTATCTGATTTTTTGGGCTGACCTATTGACCGTTAGATGAAGTGGCTGAAAACAATGTCATGTTAGCAGGAACTAGAACAAACTTGCAATTTAATGACGATAACTCGTGTTGACCTTCTGTGTCACTTTCACTCTTAAAACACCAGGGCCTTGTGTGTAGCAGCTACTTGCAGTTCTGCTCATTTCTTCACAACATATTGAGCAATGCCTTCCTCAATCAACTTCAAAGTTTATTGCTCATGGATTCTAAGATTAACAAAAGTTTAGTTTCTTCTTTGTAGTTAGTGGCTACCTGAAGCCCAGTATTTAATGAAATATTGTCTGCTAGGCAACAACTTCACAATCCTAATAATAGCTGCTAATATCTGTCATAAAGTGTCATGGCCTAGGATCAGTAGTGGAATCTGGTAGTTGGACATTTTCCGAGAGAAATCTCGAGGTACACCTATTTCATGGTACAAGGGTGCCATGCAGAATTAGTGAATTCAAGTTGTTAAAAGAGATCTGAAAATTCCTGCCAAAGTCAATGGCGGTGCAGAGGTCAAAGTTTTTACTAAGAATTAATAAAATGAACCAGTAGAGGGGAAGTTCCTCTATGTTACTGCAAACATCGCTCCAGTCATGAGAGAGAGGACAGATTTCGTAGACAAATTTCTTAGCAGGTTGTTAATTTAGCCAAAAAAACTCGCAAAATTCTCAAGACTTTGTACCCGCTAAAACCACTCCCTCCTACATTGCTGCCACATTAGGTCAGGAAACTCACATGGTGGACAACTAGCCAGTAACCTAAATAACAACCCACATGAGTCTTAGCATCCTGATGAAGGCTAGAGCATCTAAACCAAACTCATATAATGTTCGGGATGAATTGGTATTCGGTGTACGGTGCAAGTTTCTGGTACAGGATTGAAGGAAGAGATGAATATCGCAGTGCTTTTAAATATTGCGTGATTCCCCACATGGCAACCTAGAATGGGAAAGAAGATAAAACTAAGGAAGAGATGAACAGGTCTTATCACTTGACCAAAGTGAAAAGGCTACAGAGCAATATCTGCCTTTAAACTGGTGAACTGAACAGAAAGTATCACTTCCTTCAATCTTCTCGAGTTCTGATTGACTTTTGTGGGTCCAAGTGGCAGCCAAGACTATGCCTATGTCCTGTCTTATTCTGGGTGTCGATCTGGTGCCCATCAAGTAGATCCCAAATAACATTACAATACAGGAGGATATTACTAGAGCTAGATGCAAACAGGTGAGCATCAGAAAGGAATGAATTTGTTTTGGACCCACCATTGTGTCCAAAACAATTTAGGGTGATTGGCAAAACCCTGCTTAGTAGTGATCTAGCTCGTGGGAAACAAACCAACAATTTGTCTTGTGGTTGATGTCAAACAGGATTGATCCAGTTTTTGTTGGTTTTATGGCCATGCATGCAAATATATTTGTGTGCAAGGATTAGTATCTTAACCAAACTAGCTACCCTTGCTGCCTTACCACTATTGCTCATTCTGGCATAAACTTACCCCCATGCAAATGATTGATAGGGGTGGTGCTCTCTAAGTAAGGGTATAGAAGCTCTGACAACTGGTGAATTAGCTTTAGTGAAACGTAAAGGAAGATTGTTTGTCTTGTCAGAATGAAATTATACTGTGTAGCAACAAATTTCTGAGGTGGAATTCCAAAAAAACACCTGCTAGACTATAATCTTGGCTGGTCTTATTAGAATGCTATATGTGTGATCATACAGCCAGCCACACCCATCTTACAGTTAGGTTTGTGAATACATTAGGGAGTGGGGTCTACTTAGCAATTGTGGTTGGTAGGGACAGCTGCTATGTATCAACTCTGCTGATATCTGGGGTACTTGTAGTGGGGGTAGCTGTTAAGTGTATGTTAGACTCGTGATTGGTTTGCTGTGATGTCCTGGGCCTGATCGATTTTGAAGAGCTTTTCAAACTCTTTGATGCTAACAGTAAATTTATATCTGCTGAACACTGGTATGCATATCTATGCCCGAGTTGACCTTGCCCCATTTAGTGATTGCTAGCGTGGACACCTGAAAATTGTAGTTGTCATGGTAAATGCTGGTGCGCTATATGCTGCTCACACTAGCGATGCTTGCATCAATTTTGTGGTATTGTGAACATGAAATTGCTTGAATGGATTCAAGTTCTATTCAGTTCCAGTTGTTCAAATGACACATGGTGGTGTGCTTTCTGCTAAAAGTATCTCCAAGGAAGAATTGAATGTGGAAAGTTTGGTGGAGGCAGTGATGAACTTTCTTTGTATATGTCTGTATCTGATTTCATTGGTTAATTAATTAATGGGTAGAGTTTTATAATTTAGGTGAAATTTGAATTTTTAGCTGCGGTGAAACTTCAGTGTCAGAGTTCAATGTAACCCAGAGTGATGCAAATATCATGACATATTGTGAACTGCCCTCAATTCTATGAATGAAAACAGAATTGCCTTATCTCTCTCACTGCATCTAAGGGGGGATACCATTTCTTTTATTATTATTTTCCTGTTATTCTATGCCTTAATATTATACAAACTGCATTTCAAGTTTATACACTTTTTTGTCAATCATTCTTGAGTTATGATACTTTGTATCCATCCATTTCATCGCCCACCTCTGCGCGATGAAGTAGAAGAAACCAGAATAACGCAATCTTTCCTAATACCATAAACATTTATGGCCAAGCTTGAAACTTGCCTAAAATATCACTCAGTGCTATTCCGTAATTTTCGCACTATCTGATGAAGGGGGGTATAAAAGTCTGCTCCTGCGCATGCAACGTTGTTGTTCCCCAGTTCTCAACTTTGATGGCATCTCTGTGTGATTGTAGTGCGATTCTATCACTGCAGCATTCTGGTTGTCGTCGGAAGAAGAAACTCACTGCATAAAACCGTGTAACTATTTCAATTTTGTCAGTTGTAATTAAGCTCTTGCATTGCTTTGTGTTTTGAATAGTCCCACCCAAATCCAGTCGTTTTCTGATGAGATATAGTCAAGTCTGACAACATAAAAATGAAATTGTTAGATTGGGATATTGAGAAAAATTTTAAAAAAATTCAAGAAAACTTTTGAAAACATGCATCTCACTCTGACATAGCAAGTGTTGTAATGTCTCTTTCCTTATGACATTTTTTGTGTTTTTTCTCCCTAAAAACAAAATACCAGAACTTTTTAATGTTTCATTAATTTTTACCCATTTTGGTCACAAAAGATAGCCTCTTCTGTGTGCTTTCTGTATCAATCAACCAATCACTTGCAATAGCAGTCAGGCCATTAAAAATACAACAATAATAATATAAAAATAAGTTCATACCCTAAAGGCTAATCACCAAGTTAATAGCAATTACAGATAACTGTAATGTTTCTATATATATTTCTCCTACTAGTCCAATTTGAATATACTAGCATGTGAAATTAGCACACAAGACTGGACTCTTATTTCGTAAGAATAGGGATGAATTATCATGAGAGAGAGAAAATAAAGATCTTCCAGAAAATATAAAAATATTTACCAACGTAAAAAAATTTGACTTAGAAACAATTATTCACTTCTGTGAGAAACGATGTTATTTACGCTTCTTCTCGTCCATTTTCAACTGGTATATAATGAACTGTCAGCATAAAATCTATCATAACTCAGGAGGTTGATGATAATGAGCTGACACTTGAAACAGTTAGTATATCAGTGAAAGAGTAAAAAAAAATTAAAACAATTGTAGGTAAAGTGCCCTAAAATAAAGCAGTCTTATCCTCCCGTTTAATAGAACTTGTTAGTTGGATGGAAGTTAAAATCCCTTACTCCAGCTAGAACATCCCCCAACCCACCTGTACAGCTCTCATCCTTTTGTCACATCATATTTTCTCTGTTCTTGCAGACCTATCTAGAACTAAAAATAATCACATGATAACTTGAGTCTCAAAAATGGAGGGTGGACATTTCCTGTATCAGTACTCCTCCCCTCCCACCTCCCAGACCCCTCGTGTCATACAGAGGTAATACAGATGGTAATATTAGGAAGTTAATGGTTCACCACTCCACTCCTGTTAAATCTCCTCTACTACACCTTGTAATTACTTGTCAATCACTTCTGCAACTGCTGCAAAGGGAGTTGAAGACGTGGAAAGTTGACTGTGTGCTGAATGATGGAGCCCGCAATGTTGGCACTGTGTGCATGCAAGACAACTTCTCTCAGGACGAACTCAGCCTGGCTTCGCTCAAGTTGGCTTGTAGGTTCTTGCGAGAGAGAGGATGGTTCATCACAAAAGTTAGTTTGTTTGGTTGTCAACCTGCCAGTGTGATGTTCATCTAGTGTGAGTAATTGTCAACCTACTTGACCTTCCTCAACCCAGTATAATGTAGTGTGGCTATTGTCAACCTACTATAATCTACCTCAAGCCAATGTGATGTTGGTCCCGTGTGTGTTGACATAAAGCTCTTGTCAATCTACTTCATCAACCTGCCTCAACCCAGTCTGATGTTGGTCCAGTGTGTGTTGCCATAGAGCTATGTCAACCTACATCAATCCAGTGTGATGTTGCTTCAGTGTATCCCCATACAGAAGTGGTTATTGTAGTAAAAGATCGTCATTATTGAAAACCTTTTTATCACTAACATACAAGTAGCCAGACTGATACATGATTCAAATATGTGGCTGATTAGGAATTGTAACATTTGTTTGTTGGCCAAGCAGTATTAAAGGGGAAACTTAATTTTTCAGCTGCCCTCTCTTGCTTGCTTATTCTCACAAATATAGATGCATTTCAGGTTTTCTGCTCCAAGATTACCAGCCATTCATGTAGGTGCTCAGCAGCTCTTCAAGTCCGTACAATCTACCAAGCCTCAATCTTCCTGTATGGAGTCTGCAGAGATCTTCGTTGTGTATGAGGGATTCCTGGCCCCTACCCAGATCAATAAGAAGGTGCTGGACCCTAGGAATTTGTTCCAGGAGGTGGAGGAGAAGAAGGCCGAAGAGAAGATTATCCTGTGCAAGCTGCAGGTTAGTTTAAGGGATATTGCACTGAACAACATGACTGGGAACTACTGGATTCCTGCATACCATGGATAAGGGTTGAACTGTTAAATATACGCAGAAGGCAAATGCATAAGAATTTGTGACACTCTGGTGCACAAACTGGTGGGCAGCCACCAGCCAAATTCCAACCAATGTCCAAAACGACCTAGCAAGATAGCTTACTGTCAGCAAGATGGACCAACCAATGTTTGTGGGTGGGGCTAATCTCTATCAAGACGTGAAGTACTGTTAATTTTTTGTTTAAATTTTGGTGTATAATAATCTAGTAATCTAATGCTGTTTGATGATAGCTAACAAGTGCAAGTTGTTTTAGTTTTACATCACAAGTTGTAGCACTGCTATTGCTCATGGTGGAGATATATCTCCCCCACCTAAGAGGAGGAAAGTATTGTATGCTACATATTAGTCGAATATTTGCTGACATGGTCCCAAGCGTTTGATAATTTCCTTCTCATGGGCTTTTGGGCTGAGATATCACTTCTCTGAGACATAGCAGTGCTAACAACTTGTGAAGAAAAACTAGAACAACTTGCGCATGACAATTATGAAATGTCCAAATGAAATTTATGTTCCCTTTATTTGAATAGAACCATCGCTCAACTTCCACTGTCCTTAAAAATTTGCGAAACAAAACTAACAGCGATGAAAACATCAAAAGCCAGAGGATTTAAAAAAATTAATTTTTTTAATATTCTCAACGACTCTCAGTAGACTTAACAAAATTAAAATGACCTCAATAATTAGCTTGAATTTTACAATCTCGACGTTTTGACTTGATGCTCTAGCCTTTATCAGGAATAATGAGATGCAAGACTAAGGGGGAAAGTGTGCTATGGAGAAATGTGCAATTGCTCAAATTGCAAGGGGCAATAAATATCCCATTTTGTGTGTGGAAACCACCATCTTGAATAGGACATATGACAGAAGGAACTGCTAGTGAAGGAGGCTTTGCACATCAGCTTAGCACCAAGCTGTGAACAGTTCAAACGAGACTGTGGAATGTACCTCCCTGGCTGCTGTTGGGGGGGAAGTCGGTGGTTGGAGGTTGGGGGGTGAGTGGGGAGAGCCTGGATTTGAGGCCACAACCACCATAATTTTTGAATTAGTCATATTATAATTTTTTGGTAAATGTTTTAGTGCACCAAAGCATGTCAGTGGTTTTATTAATTTTTTTCAATTTGCTATTATAATTTTTTTGATTTTTTTTTGGCCACATTCTTTTTATAATTCTTTGGTTTGTATCAGGTTGTTGATAGCTCTCTACAGGTATATAACAAGCTCACATGAGTGTTAGCATCTCTGGGCTAGAGCATCTGGTCAAAACGTCGAGAGAGTAAATTTCAAGTGGATTATTGAAAATGTTTTTATTATTATTCCCCCACAATAATATGATGCTTAACTGCAGTCCTCTGAAAATTGGTGGAATATCCATCAATATCATACCATTTCCAGATCGATTGAAGCAGCTGTAGACATCAAAACAGCTATCAAAAGATCGATTAGACTACCTCGTGTAACCGCTCTTGACATCGACGCTGCTGAACAAATGTTTAGTTGCCGCCTCTGCAGACTGTGGCTTGTATTAAACCAGCTCCTAGATATATGATGGAGAACAACTCGACTAAGTGGCTTCCTTATCACCTTACCTCTTTGGCTGCTCGACTTAACCATAGCTGACCATGGCTCAAAGGCAGTATCAAGACATCGCTGCAGTTGAATGATGACCAATACAGTGGCTCTACATCATCACAGATCACATGCCGCTTGACTGGGTATTGATTAGTTCTTGGAAATCCACCTATAGCTCGAATGCCGCTGCTCTAGATAGGACACAATGATGAATCCCGACCCAAGGAAAATGAAACAACAATTACGTTAGAATCTGAATGTTTGTGTTAATACCATTACAAATGAATTACGTGGAGTTCCTTGTTCTCAGTGGATTCTGCATTATAATCCAATGCAATAAGATTATTTTGGCCTTGAATAATAAGATAGCTACCACTGGATTAATGACCAAAAAAGTGAATGAATATTATTTTGTCCAAGCAATCTACAATAGTGGCCTACCAAAATTTCTATTGGTCTAACAAATGTGCGACCATAACTTTTCTGTTATTATGTGCACTGGTGTCGACTGGTAATACAGTGGAATGTCGTTAATCCAACCTATGAAATGTAGACACCTCATTAATCAGGATGCTATGGACCGCATTACTATTAACCACTGTATATTATAAGAACATGGCTTGATTCCAATTATAGCTGCTTGCCGACGCATAATCAAAATAACAAATTTACAGTCTCAATTACTGAAAGCAGTGTAAAATAATAGTTTACCCACTATATCATCTTGCTGGAGTGAGTAATCTCGACTTTTTAACCGAAAGAAGCTCGGTTTTGCTCCAAATTGTACGTTTGTAAGCTTTTTAAGGAAAAACTATCTGAAATCACTCATTCTCATCAAATTGGGCAGATTAGTTTCCTTTTCAACATTATGGAAGTGTTTCTACTCTTTAACCCTACGCGTGCGTAACGCAATAATTGAACCGCACCCTCCTTGCAGGATGACAATATGGCTGCTCCACGTGTTGGCGAGTGAGTTGTCTTTATGCTCGCCTTTCTCTGCTCTTCCGTGTTCGAAAAGTTGCCTTGAAGACTCATCAAAGATTGGGGGAGAATATATACTCTACCTTGGACACTGGATTTTTCTTCGTGTAAAGATAAATGGTGAGCTGTAATTAGAATTGTTTAGTTACTTTCTTTTTGCTTGCTTTGTGATCCTTATAGCCAGCCTTCATTTTTAGTAATCAAGCTTTTAGTTTCTTTGGTAGCCAGCAGTCCATCTAGATAGCGCTAGCGTCATTCATTTGTAGCTAGCAGTAGATCTAGCTAGATAGTGTCGCTCTATCCAGCAGTAGCTCTAGCTAGCGCTAGCGTTTGTTTTACTGGTAGTAATTGTAGTGATACAACAGTGAACGTAGCGGGTAAATCAAGCTTCTTAGCTCTCATCGAAGTTCACTTGTTACATTACTTATAAGTTGTGCTTAGATAGATAACTTGCTCTATATATATATAAACACTAGTGGCACACCATCATAACTTGCTCTATATATATATATAATGAGAGAAGACACTAATGGCACGCCATCATAACTTGCTCTATATATAAATAATGAGAGAAGACACTATTAGTGGCACGCCATCATAACTTGCTCAATATATATATAATGATAGAGGACACTAGTGGCACGCCATCATAACTTGCTCTATATATATATATAATGAGAGAGGACACTAGTGGCACGCCATCATAACTTGTTCAATATATATATAATGAGAGAGGACAATAGTGGCACGCCATCATAACTTGCTCAATATATATATAATGAGAGAGGACAATAGTGGCACGCCATCATAACTTGCTCAATATATATATAATGAGAGAGGACACTAATGGTACGCCATCATAACTTGCTCTCTATATATATAATGAGAGAGGACACTAGTGGCATGCCATCATAACTTGCTCAATATATATATATAATGAGAGAGGACACTAGTGGCACGCCATCATAACTTGCTCTATATATATAATGAGAGAAGACACTAGTGGCACGCCATCATAACTTGCTCAATATATATATAATGAGAGAGGACAATAGTGGCACGCCATCATAACTTGCTCTATATATTATATATATGAGAGAGGACACTAGTGGCACGCCATCATAACTTGCTCTATATATATATATAATGAGAGAGGACACTAGTGGCACACCATCATAACTTGCTCAATATATATATGTGATAGGATCTGCGTAAACGTGCCTTATGACCAAATAGTACTTTTCTCAATAATACAAGTTTTAGAGCCTGTTGTCATACACTATGAAATTTGACTTTTTTGGTATTTGTTATCTAGGGTCTTTCTCCTAACTGGTCAGAAAATTTCAAGCCTTGAATCCCTTTCACTCAGAAGTTACAGCAGTTAGAACTGGACTGACCAAACGTTAGCTATATAATATAGGAAAGTACCTTCAAAATGTCTCGGAATCAATCTGCGAGCATCGATTTTGCCAAAAAAGATTGGGGGGACATGCCTCCAGCCCCCCCTACTTGTGGCTTGCTTACACACGTCTATCACATAAATGCCAAACGTTTTGAGTTCCCCATCCCCCCAAACTGTAAATCCTGTATGAACACCTGACTAGTCTAAATGGCCTGTCATTTGTCAGGAAAATGTTATAATCCTCATTGGACTGAGCAAGCACAATACATTATGTTCTGAAAATACACTTTCTGAGACAATACTTAGCTGAATTAGCTGTACAATCATGCTGATTATGGGATTTTAGTGAGGAGAAATCTATCCATCATATGCAGTACTTATGATGACTAAAACATTGAATATTGTGCTGACAGAATGCGTCTCAGAGAATCTATTTTTTCAAAATGTCCCGGGGGAAACCCCACTAGCTACGGCCACACTTCACACGCTTACAGTACATGTTGTCCCCCCTAAAAAATTTAACACACCATTATGCCCCCTCTTGCAAGAACTTCTGGATGAAATCCAGGAGGTGATGTCCAAAGTTATGTAATTTTGTTACTAGATGTAACACAACACGTGTGGCCAATGAATCTTTGGAGGTATTGTCCTCCCGTCCTGCATATAGTGACCAGTTCCATGTATATGCTGTCTTTGAGTCGGCCAGTACCAATGCCTTCATCCCCCACTTTCGTGGGTTTTGGGGGCATGTATTGAAGGAAGGATAAACGCCCTTTGAAACCAGTCATGCAATTTCCCGATGCAACCTTTACATCAGTGCTGTCATAAATGTCTGGATCTTGAATAGCTGATCATGTCCTGGTTGACCTCGTCCTACTTGATTCTCATTGTTGGTCAAGTTTTTAAAAAAATTGAGCAACAACAAAAACCTATCTCTTGACATTATGGTGGAGAATGTAGGGATATGAAATGGCCAACTTCTGCTCCAGTAGCTCTGGAGAGTGGGATAAACCAGCACTACCATTAGAATCACCATTACGATGAATCTGTTTAGTAAAGTATAACTGTGTGTCCTGTCATTGGTGGCAAAATATAAATGCTGCCTGTGATGTGTGCGTTGCATGTAATGTGTGTTGCACAGGTTTGATATAAGATGAAAGCTTTGTGGGTCAATATTTGCACCATCATGTATTTATGCAAATATTGAGGTGTGTGAGAGTGTCAAGGTTAGAGGTGTGTAGCAATTGCTAATTAATATTTTATTGTAGGCTGACTGGCATATGTTGGCTTATGTCATTTACCTATACATTTTTTCCAGCGTGAACGGGTGGGCGGATGAAGTCATGCTCTCTTGCTCATGGGTGTTCGTCAAGGTGCTGCTGGTGACTTGCTAAGTACTGTTTCCCATACTGGTTCATTTCACACCAGATATCCTTGATGATATTGACGTTGAATAATTGATCGAAAGCATCCAGAGGCTCGACCACACCTTATTAGGCCCAAGAACAGAAGATACCACCTACCACTTGCATCGCCTTCTTCCTCGTGTATGTCATAACCACTTCCCGCTCCATCCTCACCATGCAAACTAACATCATCCCACCCATCACATTCAACCTCGTGCCCCCACCTTGTACCTCTTCACCTGGACACCTGGAACCTCGCACTCTTCACCTGGAAGCTCGCCCTCTTCACCTGGAACCTCGCCCTCTTCAGCTGGAACCTCGCCCTCTTCACCTGGAACCTCGTCTTCACATTCATTATCAGCACCTTCATCTCCAACATTTAGAATAAAAAGAATATTTATTGGTTATTTATATTGTTGTATTTTATTGCTCTTGCTGTAGTAAATAACTTTCCTTCAAGGTAACCATCAATGTCTCCATCACTCATATCACTATCTAGTTCATCCATGAACTTGAGAAGTTCTAGGGTTCAGAGGAAAGTCTAAAATTGCTAATAATGAAATTCTTCGGGGAGGAGCTTGTGGGTAAATTGGGAGGGTGGAGTTGTGAGATCAAGTAGGTGGAGTTCAGCAACTAGAACTGCGCAGAGCTTGCCAACAGTTGAGAGTTCTAGGTCGGGCAAGGCGAGCAAGATTGGAATAGAGAAAGAATTTTTTAGCTGGAATAGTTAGCGCTGCAAAAGTAAGTAAGAAGCTTAGAATGGCAAGTCTACGTAAGAAACGGCTGCTCTAGAA
Source organism: Cladorhizidae sp. MBARI D1340-BT2 (assembly GCA_028752905.1). NCBI lineage: Eukaryota > Metazoa > Porifera > Demospongiae > Poecilosclerida > Cladorhizidae > Cladorhizidae sp. MBARI D1340-BT2. Next base: position 17,854,600 of record JAQNBH010000004.1, on the reverse strand, counting down.
CAAGCAGGTGCCGATCACCGCACCAAAAAACCATGATGCGCAAAGCTAGGTTAGCGCCAATGCTCGAGATCCAACTTATAATTTAGCAAGGAGCGGGCGACTATAGTCGCCCTCCGCAATTACGTGAAGTTCAATTGAGGCGACTATAGTGGACTAACGCAGTTAAAGGGTTAAATAACAGAAAACAGCTTTTGGTGAGAAATCTAACATTTTAACTGAAAGAAGCTCTCAAAATGGGATGTTTTTGAGCGTATTGAGGAAAAACTGTCTAAAATGGCTCATTCTCGTCAATTTCGGCACATTAGTTTTCTTTTCAACATTATATAACTGATTCTATTCTTTAATGACAGAAAACGGCTTAGATGAGAAATCTCGACTTTTTATACGAAAGTAGCTCGGTTTTGCTCCAAATTAAGCTTTTTAAGGAAAAACTATCTGAAATCACTCATTCTCATCAAATTGGGCAGATTAGTTTACTTTTCAACATTATGGAACTGTTTCTACTCTTTAAACGACAGATAACAGCTTTTGGTGAGAAATCTAGCCGAAAGATGCTCTATTTTGCTCCAAATGACACGTTTTTGAGTGTTTTTAGGGGGAAAAGTCTGAAATCGCTAATTTGGGTCAAAATGGGCACATTAGATTCCTTTTCAACATTATGGTTCTATTTCTACTCGTTAAATGACAGAAAACAGCTTTTGGTGAGACTTAAGCTCTGTTTTGGGACGTTTTTGAGCATTTTAAGAAAAACTGTTAAAAATGGCTCATTCTCGTCAAATTGGGCACATTAGTTTCCTTTCCAACATTATAGAACTGTTTCTACTCTTTAAAACTACAGAAAACGGCTTTTGGAGAGAAATCTCCCCTTTTTAATCGAAAGTAGTGTGTTTTGAGAAAATAATGTCTGAAATCGTTCATTCTTGTCAAAATGGGCACATTAACTTCCTTTTCAACATTATGGAACTGTTTATACTCTTTAAATGGCTTTAGATGAGAAATCACCTCTTTTTAACTCTATTTTGCTAACCTACTTACCTACCTACCTACATACATACTTACCTACCTACCTACCTACCTACCTACCTACCTACATACCCACCCACCCACCCACCCACCCACCCACCCACACAGCCACCCACCCACCCACCCACCTACCTACCCACCCACCTACCTACTTAACTACCTACCTACCTACCTACCTGCCTACCTACTACCTACCCACCCACCTACCTACCCACCCACCTGTGTGTGAGTGGGTGGATGTTTCAGTGTGAGAGGATTCATTGGAGAGATTTTTATGCCATTTTGTACAGCGCTATCTGGGGAGGTGCGTTTTGGTATCGCTTTAGAGAGCTACTCAAAAAAGGTTAATTTTTGCATATATAGTTCGTCTAAGATGCCATCTTTGAATGGCGTGCGAAACCCAAATTGCTTGATCCTTTACCAAATCGCTGTATTAGATGCAGTAGATTGAGGGTATGGCTTTTGCAGTGAAGAATCAAAGAAGGATTGCTGAATGTAGTTACTAATGGGGGAAGCATTTTAGGATTGTTCCTTATGGCATTCCAAACCACTGGACCAATCTGTCCCAAACTTGTCATGCATGCATACCAACTTGACCTGGGGAGTAACCTGGGCTAGGTTTGACCAGGGCACTCCTCTTCATGTGGGCATTGTAGGCATATATAGCATCAAAACAGTATTCCAATTCACGAAAGCTTTAAAATATAGTGGGAACAAGTAATATGTAAAAAAATTTTTACTAAATAAAAGGACATATAGGGTTGGCTTTGATATTGTGCTGTCATAACAATCACTCCATTACTGCCTCCACACTGCCATAAGGGACGTCATAAACTTCAGCAATAATATATTCTTGGATAACAATCCCTACATTACTGCCTCCAGAAGGGACAGCAAAATTGTGATTAATAACTGATGCTATATAGCAACACATTTTCTTGCAAAACTAAGCTATAAATCTCTTCATACCTTATTTAGAGTAATCTGGATTTTATCATATTTGTGACATCCATTGTGGTTGTGGAGGAAGTAATATAGTCCAACAATATATTATTATTGCTAAAGTTTATAATTATTTGTGAGGTCACTTGTGGTTGTGTGGAGGCAGTAATGTTATGGTATACTGGGCAGGGATTATGTCTAGGGGCTATACTGGGCAGGGATGATGTCAAATAATGTTACTTTTATACCTTTAGCTAAGCAATTGTCACAAGTGCCAGAAGATGCAGATGATCAAGACGATTGCACCTGAGTTACATCCCATTAAAGTTTTGAGCAGGTAACTAAGTTACTGTGACCAAGTGTACTGAGCAATGATGTGAAAATGATAGAAAAGATGCTCATTGGAAATACAGGCCCAACTGGGGAAATATATGATAGCTAGACATTGTCATAACAATATATATATATATATACAAGTAATACGTAACAAAACTTAAAATGACAGGTAGACTTGGCTTTGATATTGTGCTGTCATGACAATCACTCCATTATACTGCCTCCACACAATCACAAGTGACCTCACAAATAATTATAAACTTCAGCAATAATAATATATTCTTGGACTATATTACTGCATCCACCACCACAAGGGACATCACAAATATGATAAAATCCAGATTACTCTAACATAAGGTATGAAGAGATTTAAAGCTTAGTTTTGCAAGAAAATGTGCTGCTATATAGCATCAGTTATTTATCACAATTTTGCTGTCCCTTCTGGAGGCAGTAATGTAGGGATTGTTATCCAGGAATATATTATTGCTGAAGTTTATGAGGTCCCTTATGGTAGTGTGGAGACAGTAAAGGAGTGATTGTTATGACAGCACAATATCAAAGCCAACCCTATATGTCCTTTTATTTAGTAAAGTTTTTTTTACATATTGCTTGTTCCCACTATATTTTAAAGCTTTCGTGAATTGGAATACTGTTTTGATGCTATATATGCCTGCAATGTCCACACGAAGAGGAGCGTCCTAACCCAGGTTACTCCCCAGGTCAAGTTGGTATGCATGCATGACAAGTTTGGGACAGATTGGTCCAGTGGTTTGGAATGCCATAAGAAACAATCCTAAAATGCTTCCCCCATCAGTAACTACATTCAGCAATCCTTCTTTGATTCTTCACTGCAAAAGCCATACCCTCAATCCACTGCATCTAACACAGCGATTTGGTAAAGGATCTAGCAATTTGGGTTGCGCACGCCGCACTATATATACAAAAATCAACCTTATTTTTAGTAGCTCTCTAAAGCGATACCAAAAGGCAACTTCCCAGATAGCGCTCTACCAAATGGCATAAAAATTAATGAAATCTATGCAGCCAATAAGATGATGATGATGATGATGATGATAATGATGATGATGATGCTGATGATGATTTTACGCGTCATTTTTCCGACCTTTTTTTTAGTTTGTTGAACTGCGCTTCGGTGTGCTATATTGTTGGAAGGATTTCTGCGACATACTCTTTTTAGGGTCTGCATAGGGATAGAATCGAGTATATGGCGAGTTTTAGTTTGTTGCTGAATGACCTGCCAAACCTACATGAGAGTGCTAGTGCATTTTAAAATGCAGGCAAGAGAAGCCTAAACTTTTAGGCTGCATGAATAGGTCTGATATTGGACAAGTTAGTATATAGGGGAATTTAGACGCTACATATATACACAGATTAAATTGAAGAATTTTTTGGTTAATTTTAATAAACAGGTTAGATGATCCTTTACCAATCCAAATCTTATGGACTATATAATAATTAAAATGCATAAAATCAGGTAATTACAGGCACATCTGATTTGCTTAAAATCATGTAGCAAATACTTACAGATGGGAGATTTTGGGTATAGACCTCATTGGTCCATTTGAAGCCACAGACGAAGGCCATATATGTATGCACTGTTACAGATCTCTTTACCAAGTGGGTATTTGCTCAGCCAATCAAGTCCAAGTCAGCTGCTGATGTCGCAAGCATTCTACTCGAGCTCATCTACAGTTATGATCCTCCCAAAAAAATTATAATGGATCAGGGGCATGAATTTATAAACCAGGTAACTAACTTAATAAAACTGTTGCCATCTGTGTTCATGAAATGACATGTATGTGGTCTGAGAAGTGAAAATTCATCAAGGAAAATGTGTAGATTTGTTTACAAGAGCAAAGTTAGACTATTCAGTACAAGGCAGACTTAACACAATTTAAGATAACTTTATTAGCGACTTCAGTCCTGATTCTCTGGAAATTTCTCCTGTTTCCTTTTGATAAATATTCATGTAAAGTAATGTTCTGTTTGTGTGAACTTATTTGATAACTCAGCTCAATGATGTTGTCTTGACTGCTTTTGGAGTGAAGCAGATAGTATGTTCAGCATAGAGCAATGGCCAAGATGAGCGGACTAATCTAACTCTTAAGAGGGCACTGTCCAAGTATATAAACGATGCTCAATCTGACTGGAACAAGTAAGCTACCAATATTTAATAAAAAAAATTCAAGATTGACAGTTTGTTAATAAATAGAGAGATTTCTACTATTACCAGCACCTTCCAATAGATGCCAATATCACATTTCATGCTAATCTGTGATTACCCCAGAAAATCTCACCAGAATCTCTCCAATGAATCCTCTCACACTGAAACTCCCACCCACTCACACACACACACATATAAAATTATGAAAAGGCATAAAAAATAGTAGTTATTGCTACCGTATTGCTACAAAATTTGATTAAGTGCATTGTTATTCGTAAAACATACTCGCAATCTTTTTTATCACACAAAACATTCCGCGTGCATATTGCAGCCAAAAGCCAGACGGATTACTAGCGAGAAAGAAGCTGACTACAGTGTGATCATTCGAATGTGCTTCAAACGATCCCAGCCTACTAGCGAAGATGCAGGAATCGATCAGAGAAGTATCAGGAGAGCAAACGAAAATGTGCAGAAGGTACTGGATGGTCAGGGTAGTGCGCAGAAAAGTGCCAAACGATCTTGTTATAATTAGTGATACTTATTATAAAACGCAAAACTAAGAGCGCATTATACATTTATGGAGCTCAAAATCTCTAAATTGCACATTGTAGCAATACGGTATATTATTTTCCAAATTCTTATATACTAAATATATAAACATGGTTTTTGGTGTAAGCCTTCAGCTAAAGGATGCATATAACTTGAATGTGCTGCTTGTAGTTATGATTTCTATGTATGATGTTTGTGTACTTATGTAGATATGTACTCCCCACAACTTATGGTATCAATATACAATTCAACAAAGCAACAGCCATTTGTGTTGATGTTCTACCGAAGAGCTAGGGGTTCCATAGCCATCAATAATGCAGAACATGAGAATGAGCAGGAGCTTCTCTATGAAAACATCTCACTCACTATGTCTCCTGAAGACATACAATATAATTTGGAGAAGCATGTGGCAGATGTAAGAACTAAACTGACTGGCAAACATAAATATATGACATGGAATTGCTGACACTTTTTTGTAACAAAAAATGGGGGACAAATAGTTTAATGAAAATGTTTGATGCACTCCCCAAAAATCATATTACAGATCTGTTTTATTCCAACAGTGTTGTTTTATTTTAATCCTCTCAATTAAAAAATTGGGCTCCTTGAAAACTACTGTTGTGAGCTTAGAAATCTATACTCTATTTTTTACTTGCATAGTATCTCAACTCAAGCATCACATTAAGAACCAGGGCCTTGCAAGAGTGTCAATTTCACCTAAATATGATTCACAGCTCAATATAAATGGCAAGATGCCCACATATGGTACAACAACGAACCCACCAAAATAGGTACAGTACGTGTTACCATTCTATCAATTCTTGTGAAATAAATAGTAGTTATACACTACAAACAATTAATAGTTGTTTCGATTGTTTGTTCTTACTGTTGTTGGATCATTGCAGAACTGGATACACTAAAATACCTGGCATGGACGGTATTATATCAAGGGCCACCTGACCATACAGAAACCATACGTGCATCAACAGGTTGGAGGCAATGCCTGTGCCTTATTTGCCATTGCTGTAGCAACTGCATTATGCAATGGTGTGGACCCATCAACAATAACATTTGATCAAACAAAGATGCGGTCCCACCTAATGAGATCTTTCCAGACATATCACATCAAACTATTCCCTGTTCAAGGATGCCGACGGGAAGCCACAAGCAAGAAGCTCAAGACTGTTCTCAGGGAACCATTGATCTGTGTTTGCAGACAACCCCATGACTGTGCCCTCACAGTGGCACAGTGCAGCAAGTGTAGTGAATGGTTCCACCAATCATGTACACAGATTCCACCATCAGCCATCATCAACCGGGAGGAGGAGTGGAACTGTGGCAGTTGTTTGGACAGGGAATTGGGTGCCACTTAAATAATTAAGACTTAATCTGTTTGTTCTTGTTTTCTGGGTAATTATGAATGTCTCATTTTCATGCAATAAACTGTCTTAGTTCTCCATATCTGTGCAATACTGGGAGATCCTAAACTTTCTGGTGGTCCTCCTAGGATATCATGGTTGACCTGGAAATATGTTTATTGTTTAATTCAAGTTTTGCACAAGTTAAATTGTAGGATGGTGCTGAGGAACCACATATATATGCTCTGACCCTGTCCTTCTATCACTCCATCATCCAGAGAAGCCAAAGAAAAGAAAAATTGTTCATCTATTTGTGATTATAGTAAATGGCAAGTATTCTCACTTGTCATATTATTTCTCCCATGATTATAGATTTGATGCTAAAAAAATCTATTTCTATATCTAGAGAGAAACATTTAATATTAAAAAATTTAAAAAAATTAAAATTCTGAGGGAAATTAGGGTTGGCAAGTTACTTGCCATAGTAGATACTCCTCCTATGTTTTACTGCAATTTATATATAGCTTGTGTATATATATACACATGCAACACATTCATATTCAGCTATGACAGGTGAGATTTATATGGCAGGTGGGACTAATATGTCGGGTGAGACAAATATGGCAGGTGTCTGCAGATGACTAATATGGCAGGTGAGACTAATATGTCAGGTGAGACTAATATGTCAGGTGAGACTAATATGGAATAGGAATATGGAATAGTTTACCTGACTGTCGCAGGACGACATTAAAACAAGACTGTTCCCAATACATAACTATGGATGTGGAGTGAACACAGTAGTGAGTAACTAATTATGAATTGGAAGTGTTGATAATGTGGTCTGCAGCTTAGTGTGTTTGTGTGTTATGTGTTTATGTTGGGCAAACATGGTTAGTGTAGGTAGATCTTCTTTCTCTTTCATGCAATTAAAGATAGTTCTTGTAGCATTGATTGCACACATCACAAGAATCAAGATATTTGCATAATACTTACAGGTCCCCAGCATCCTTCTCTGTATACTCAAGTCATTATTCTCAATAGCTCATCCAAACACTGAAGACGGATGTTGTGTTCTATTTTTTACAAGCTAGCATGCTTAATTATACTTTTTTTTACTGCTTATATCTTGGAATCATCTTCCCTCATAAACTTCAGCAACTTATAAGAATTCCTATCACTATAGTCGTTGTGGCTGCTGATTCTAAACCCTGTCTAGGAAAGAATTCGAGGAATGATGGTTTAGTAGCCATTGCTAAGAACTGCTAAGCATCTCACTTAAATTGCGTGTAGTTGTGCAGGTAGCTAATACTACACAGAATGCGTTTGATACTGCATCTGTTTATGCTGCTTGTAGGAAACTATTGCGTATTTCCAAATACATAACTACAAGTAATAATTACCTACCTGACTGTGTGCTTGCATAAATATATAAATATTATCCAGTTAGCAATTCCATTCTTATTTACATAGCATTAGAGATTCAAGCCTTCATGGACTATCCTTGTCACAACTGTCAAGCAAAGATAACAGGGCACTCGACCTTCAAAATTAAGCCACTGCTACGAAAGGAACTAAGTCGTCTGGAATGATCCTAACACTGTATTTTTCAAAAAGGTTGCTTGGGCCAAAAAATTAACTTGGTTGTGAGGCTCGTTATGGAAAGGCAAGGATCCAGATCTAGTAGAAGCACTAGAAACATGTTAATCAATATTGCCAGCCATATTAAAACACAAACACAGAATCTCCGACTACTTGTACTTTTCATTGTGCTGCCTGGCCACAGAATGTTAGCAGTTGAATCGGAATGGACTTCCCTACTCTCGTAAGCCTGAACTGAAGCCAAGACCACCAAGATCACCATAATTTTTCTGTATTCAGTTATTTATCACAACCTTTTTGAAATAGAAAGCCAAAGTTTGTACTTGTCATCAATAGGAGCCTCTAGCCCTAGATGCCTACTACTCTAACGCCCTAGCAGTTTTAGAACTTCTATAACTTTTGACAAACATCAGATGAAGAATTGCCAAGAAATATATATATACCATGAGATGTGTTTTTTATCTCTAATTTTTCTCAGATAATGTTCATTGTGTATCAGTGTCAAGTTAAACAGAAACTTGGAGCTCTGGAGACTGGTAATGTATTTAGGATGTATGTGGTGAAAAATGGAAATCATTGACTTCTTTTAATATCATGTAATTCTGACAGTTTGTCCACCTGTTCTTTATATATGCACGCACTTTATTATTTAGAGGACCACGATACAGCTGTGATATATTATCCCTACATATATAGTATGAATGCATTCTTGATTTATATTTTGATTACTGTAACTTTAGACCCTCGATTGCCTACAAGTGCTGGTACAAATATTCGGACATCAGAGGTCTTCCATTCAAAAGATCCATACAGGTGGGATACTCTATTGTTGTATTTTCTTGATATAATGAAAGTTTTATTTTTGAGACGCTATCCTTTCCTGATGAGCAAGCCAGTGAGAATCTCGGTAGGTGTAACTTAGTTTGGAATACTGGATTTATTCAATCTGTTTATTTTTCCAGGTGGATAATTTTTACACAAATTGATCCATACAATAAACGTGCTTTCATTAAATTAATCAAGAAGCACGAAGGATCAAGAAGCACGAAGGTTATATTTTTTCTCAGGTTATCCAAGATAAAGGGATTTAATTTAGAAGTTCGATAATTTCAAGATGAAATATATGCCAAAGGAAATGCAACATGAAATATTGTGTTTATATCCTATTTTTCTCAGATCATGTTCAAAGATGTCAGTCAAGAAAGTAGGATTACTCTGACTATTTTTAGATATGCTCTACAAAAACATTGTTTAAATGGGCAAGCACTACTTTAAAACACAATGGGAAAAGTAGGTCCTAAAACTACACCACTCTAGTATGGCACCAAATATTGATTGTATTAACCTAGTATGCACAAAGTATAAATGCATTCTAAAATGTCCCATTTTTTATCCAGGATTGCCTACAAATGATGTTTCAACATTTGGCCTTTCAGGAGATGGTCTTCCAGCCATACATGTGAGCCAATACTCTATTATTGTGTTTTCTTGCTTATTTTAATGTGTTGCTTTGTTAATCCTACAGGCTCTATCCTTGACTGGTGAGCAAGCCTATGAAATTCCTGGTATGTTTGGAATACTGTTTAGATGAGGTGTTTATGACAAAATTCTCTCAGAACAAATAAAGAAATTTTGTAATGTCATTGTCATAAGAACCCTATAAGGTATAGGATAGCTTGATTAGAACATCTGTGAGATTTACATCAATATGAATACATGCTGAGAAATATGTCATATGAAAGATTGTGTCTATTGATAACCCATTTTTCTCAGGTCATGTCACAAACATTAAATTTGCACTTCAGTTTGCATAGGAACACTAGTCAGCACCTTCCACATTACAAGTATCCACTATGCAATTTTCTCTGATGACTGGATGCTTGTAGCGACAACCCAGTGCATCATAGTTATGTGACAGATAGCAAATATAGAAGGAAAGTTAGCAATAAAAATCCATTGGTAGACCTTGTTGAACCTGAAGTCGACTACTTGATAGTTTTAATCAATGAGGGGATCAATAATGCCTTAGCTAAAGTAGAGGCACCAGCTAGACATTGAAACAACCAGCAAATACTCAACTAGGGCTAACTAACCTCTAACTTTATTGCAATGGTAACACAACCAGCAAATCCTCACCTAGAGCTAACTAACTTCTATCTTCATTGCAATGGAAAACACAGGGTGTGCATTTACAATCAACATTCAAATTTCATAATTCAGGCACCCACTTTAGATGTTCTAGGCGAGTGAGTAGTTCGACTACCTTTATTTCCCTTAGGGTAGGTATGTATCTTTATAGCCAGGTATTGCACTGGTACTCTCTATATTCAATGGAGGTTGATATTAAAAAAATCACGTCTTAGCTCTAACTTATTTAAGCAGTTTCTTAGCATCCTGATGGTAGTTTCTTCCTCAAAAAGGAATTCCAGCTTACCATGATACTTCACTATGATAGTGCCTGGTGGACATTTAAAAAAATCCAGGAAATTTATTTTAAGTCTATCCATAACAAACTAAAATTGGTATAGAACATAAACACAATAATTGAATTGTATGTGTCCAGCTAATCTGAGAGCTGAATCAGCAGCTACATGCTCTAGCCTCCTACTGCTCTACAGCTGTAGCATTTTAGAACTTGTATAATTTTTTCCAACATTCTGATGAAGAAGTTCCGATAAATATATAGTATAAGATATAGTCAGCTTGTGTTCATTGTGTATTGGTGTAAAGTTAAAACAGCTCTGGACAGAGAGTGTGTTAGAATGGAGGTAGGTGAAAGTTCGAAGACATTCATCTCCTTTCAACGTCATATAATATTGACAGTTTTTCTACTTATTCCTTATATATGTACTGTACTTTGTTGATTATAGTACCAAGGATAAGCTCTGATTTTTTGTCCCTACATAGTATGAATATATTCTTGATATATACTCAAACTTTAGATCCTGGATTGCCTAAAAGTGGTGGTCCAAACGTAGGACATCAGAATTTCCATCACAACCATCCAGATATGCGAGCCAATACTCTATAGTAGTGTTTGCTTGCTTAATTTTACAGTGATTCTTTTAACTTTCAGACTCAATCCTTTTCTGGTGAACAGGTCTATGAAAATCCTGGTATGTGAATACTGAGATTTTCATGTTATTTTACATATTTTAGGCACTGTTAACAAATTAATTCCCTTGACATAAGTAGCCTAATACTCTACAAGTCTAGGTTATTTAAAACACTAATGTTTTACGTCAATATGATGAACACATGCCGAGAATGAAAGGTTGTGTCTCTTCAGTCTGTGTATGCAACATAATTGTGCTTTGTATGTAACAACCGCTCACAATAGAGTTTGCTCTGATGTATGATTTGAGTGGGTGTGTGTAGTGATTGCCCAGTGCATAATATCATGTGACAAATAATAATGAAAGGAGACCAGTAGGGATGTAGATAAATTGGTAGTGTGGCAGAGCCAGAGAGACAAGTGCATTAGTCTGTAGTAAAACATTAGTTAGCTAGTGGCATGCTATAACATGTATAATACCATGTATTTACCCGTAGTCTTAGTGATGTATGATAATTCAAATTGTATGCATGTCAGAACAGTAGTCATAACAGCAGTCGGAGTAATTTGTTTGAGAACATTTGAGTTGTTTTGTCTTTTGCTGTGTCTTCTATATCTTATATATTTATCCTCATTATATATATTTAAACCTTTCTGTTCTCTTAACAGTCTAGCTAGTTGTCTAGAATTGTATTAAGTTGAACATTTATTGAAGTTGAATAGCTATAGCAGTAGCTACTTGTTGAATAGACTGAACTCGGTCGGTTACAGGTAGACTTGGCTGAAACTTAAGTCAATCAATTTGAAGTTTTAAAGAAAGAGAAGATCAAGAACAACACTACTTAAGCATTATTCATCTGGTAGTCTTGATGACATTCACCTTCATAATAAATTTAACCCTCCCATCACCAGAGTGATTAATTAAAAAATACTACAAATGAATGCAAGGATTGTGTTCCAAGTTAATGTCTGATGGAGAGAAGGACAATTACTTTTAGCATGATAACAAATACAGACAAACATTTAATTCTCAGCATTATTGCAAGCCTAGACCTCATTGCTTTAGGTATTCTACTACTCCAAGTGCAGGACTAACACTATACACTGATCTGTAAATTATTGATGTCATAAAATTGTATTGTTTGTACTGTTATAGGTAGAAATATTGAAGCTTACAGATAGCATTTTGCAAGGCTTGGAGGAGAAACCTCCTCGATATTGATCACGATGATCATTTCCAGTTTAGCAAGGCCATTATCCGTGATGATTATTTCCAGTTTAGCAAACCTTTCATACCTAGAGTATCCAAATGGAACTTAAACATCCATTTTTAAGATATCAGAAGCTTTACCTGATCCCAAGCAAGCATATCCATTGTGGGCTGCTGTGCTTCTCCCATGCCTTTTCCTGTCACTCTTCTCTTCTAATTTCAATTCCCGTTATTCTGCTGTTTCAGAAGCACACTTTGACTTATCTCTCTGATTTTTTTTCCCTTTATTCATCCAGGAAAAAAACAGCAAGCTACTCTGCTGAAAAAAAATTCTGCTATCATTTTAGTATGGACATGCACACAAGAATATGCTCATATACACATGACCACCATTTTCCCATTAATAAAACTTCCATGGCTAGATAACGTTGAATTGGTTGGCCTCCAGGAGTGATGTACGAGCTAGCATTGTATTTTTTCATCAGTAGACTTCCTTCTTTGGTCCTAACCTGGATGAGTGCAGCTGCAAATACAGCTGTGGTTTGTAGCTAGAGTTTTCTTGCAGAACTCTAGAGACAAGTGCTGTACTGAAAACAATAACAGAATGTGCTAACCTAAGCTGTGTATGCTTGGAAAGTAAGTGTATAGTTAATCTGAGGATTGATTTCTTTCCGTGGATCCTGCCTAGTACAATGCAGTAGTTAAACTACAAATGCGGTTGTAGCTATAGCTTTCTTACAGCTATCTCAAGTGCTCCATTCTATATACTATGTCACACTTTTTCTGTTTTAAGCTTCTAGACCGCTAAAGCATTCTTTAAGGTTGAGTTAGAGGCATAGTATTGTGGTGCTCCCTTCCTTGTAGAAAATTGGACAGATTGACTATAGAAGCTTTACCTGAGCCTAAGGAAGTATCTGAATGGTGGATGATGCCAAGCGGTAGCTAGCAATGAAAGCAATAAATAATTAGCTACAGTTATGATTGATTTTGAACACAAATAACTTTCAATGCTATATTATCTTGCTAGATATAGCTAAAGTATGATAGTAAGGGATTTCATAAACTGTCTTTCAGAATTGGCTAAAAATATCCATGTTTTGTCTGCTGATTGAGTTGATGCTGGTTGTAGCTAATACCTGATTTATTGTCCAAGTTTCTTCATGCATGAGCCTCCACTCTCTCCTCTCAAACATTATACATTAGGATGGTTAAAATACAAAGGTTGTACAAGGTAATGTTATATTACTCACACACGCATGCACATATACACATCACACACACAAATCAAACTGAGTATTCATGGCCAACTACTTGGTTGACTCGGTGTGGACAGAGGCCTGGTTGCTATTTTGGGAAGAAATTCCTGTTAAATGAAAATGTATTCATTATACCCCAATATAAAATCTATATTTCTATAATGATTTCAGTTAACTATTTTGAGATTTCAGTACAGATCATATTCATACCAGTGGCTTCCAGAGTAAACCAACAGAGTATTGAAACATATTAGCTTCTTTATAAGCATAGTTCTGTTTTCAGCCTAAGTAGTAGCAATTCTCACTTGTCTATGCAGCCAGCAACTAGGTTGTTTTCTCTTACATTTACAAATTTAATAAGGCTAGTAGGAGTTCTTATTTTTTTTACAGGTGAACCTACAATTGAATACATACATACATACATACATACATATATATGGTTTTCCAAGTTTTCCGTCCAGCTCCCTAGGTTTGCAACAACTATGGTCCTGTCTGCTCCCATATCAATGAGCATTCTACATTATCTCTGGCCCACCCTGCCTTCTACATATAGACCTGGTTGTCTGATGGCTGTTATTATAGACTCAGTCATTTCACTGTGTTTTTCCATCCTAACTTCGATCTCATACCCAGAATTGTCACATTTCGACCTTCTGCTTAAACATGTAGACACAAAGTTAACTCTATCCCCAGACTTATCTTGAGGGTTTCCCGGAGTGCTACTGTAAAACGTGTTATTTATGTCACCCATACACTCACTGTACTTTGGGTTATGTTGTCCTTCCCTGCTGTCTTGTTTGACGTCGCAACAATGAGAGCCAGTTCCGGAGAAGACTGTCTTCATTCCATTGATCTCTTGACCAGTCTCCCGGGCAACTCCTCGGTTTCGTGCAGGGCAGTCATCTTTTGCAGAATTTAATATTCATGGCTTGTCGCTCTGTCATGAAGTTGGCGACTTCCAGGAGCATCTCAGGTTTCCATGCTCTAACATGGTTTGCATCCTCCAGTGAGTAAAAGGAGAGAAATTTTCCTGTTGCCACTGTCTGGGCTTCATCTTTTATTGTATTACAGTTTTCCATGAACATCTGCCAAATTTAGTAATACTCTTAGAATTTTTGTAGCTGCATCACCATCTTTCCTTCAGAACGACCAGAACTCTCACTCACAGGCTTCTTTGCAACGTCCGAGCTCCTTCAGCAAGGCCATTTTCAGCAAATTGTAGTCTACCTTAGCCTCCTCCTTGACAGATGTTGTGTAAGCTATGGATGCAGTACCTATCACTAGAGGACCATGTGGCTTGCCCATTCATCCTTGTTGATCTCTGCTGTGGAAAGCATGTCTTCAAAGTTTCGGAGGTAGGATGCAGGCTGTTCCTTGTCCTTCCATGGAGCAATTTTATCTGCCAGCTTCCGTTTTCTATCTCTGTCTCGTCGGCTGTCATCACTATGCCACATATAGTTTTGGTTTCGTGCTGAAACTTGATTCGCATAAAAGTGTTCTCTTTTGTGCTGTCCTTCGCTTTGAGTTATTTTGTTCGGCTTTCTTCGGCTTCTTTATGTTCAATCCTTCTGCTCTCCCTTTTCACTTCCATTCTCTGATTCGACAATCTTCTGCTTCACTCTCTCTGGTTCGATGTTCTTCCGCGTCTCTTTCCCTAGTTAAACGTTCTTCCGCTCTCTTTCTCTGGTTCAACGTTCTTCCACTGCTCTTTCTCTGGTTCGACATTCATCCGCATCTCTTTCTCTGGTTCGACGTTCTTCCGCTTCCCTTTCTCTTGTTTCGACCTTTTTCCACTTCTCTTTCTCTGATTCGACAATCTTCTGCTTCACTTTCTCTGGTTCGATGTTCTTCCACTTCTCTTTCTCTTGTACAACGTTCTTCCACTCTCTTTCTCTGGTTCGACATTCTTCCGCCTCTCTTTCTCAGGTTCGACGTTCTTCCGCTTCCCTTTCTCTGATTCGACAATCTTCCACCTCTCTTTCTCTTTGTTCGACCTTTTTCCATTCTCTTTCTCTGGTTCAACATTCTTCCACTACTCTTTCTCTTGTTCGAAGTTCTCCCGCCCTCTTTCTCTTGTTCGACGTTGTTCCGCCTCTCTTTCTCTTTGTTCGACCTTTTTCCACTTCTCTTTCTCTGATTCGACAATCTTCCGCTCTCTTTCTCTTGTTCGAAGTTCTTCTGCTTCACTTTCTCTTGGTTCGACCATTTTTTACTTCTCATTCAATGATTCGACAATCTTCCACTTCTCTTTCTCTGGTTCTACGTTCTTCCGCTCCTCTTTCTCTGGTTCAACGTCAATGTTTTTCTGTTTCTCTTTCTCTGGTTCGGCATTCATCCTCCTCTTCTCTACCATCAATTCTTCTGTTCTCCTCCATAGTCAGGAATAATGTCTGGATGGCCTCCATTGGGTTGGGGAATTCTGTTGTAGTCCTTGTCATTTACGGTCAATGGCTTGACTAGCCCTTCTTGATATCCATATATGTGTCCTCCATGTCGGTCATCTGAACTTGCTCTCTTTGGAGTTTCTCAGTTTACTCCCCTCACTCTGTTCTGTCTGCTCTCTCAGACTTGTCATTCGCCTTGTTACTTGATGTTATTTCTTGCATAAAATGGGGGGGGGGGGAAATACAAAAATACACAATATGTAAATAATATGCAAACACTATGCACATTATCAAACAATATACACCCAGAAATGCTGAAAACATGCTCTCACTTCTCCGAATCAACCAAGCTGAGCCAAGTGCTGGCCACAGTTTCAATTATCCGCTTAGCCAAACTCCAGCTGCCTTCTATAAGTTTCTGGAAAAAATAATATAGAGCAACACACTAGCTCTCTTACTAACCAGTCCACTTTGAGGCCTGACACTTCCCTTGTAGAGAAACAGAGTCTAGAAAATTTGCCCGAGCCTAAATAATGGTGAATGACACCAAGTGCTAGCTAGCAAAGAATTCAATAACTGTGTGCGTGGATCAATATCTCCAAGTAGCTATAAGTCACAATCTCGTATGCACGCTTACACTACTACCGGAATATGCGGGAAAGGGCGAGGCAATCCTTGGGATTGGCCTGAATGGGAATGGTCAGTACTGGAGGGGAACTGGCAGGAACATTGCATAGCAAAGTATATGAAGCTTGTGCCTAATTGTCTGTAAAACAATACCACTTCATCGCAAGTCAAATATGAAAAATTTCATATAAGAATTATAATTTTGGTTTAGATTTATGACATTAGTTTCCACAAAATCCGATTTTGAATTCAAGTTAAAGTACATTTAAATTGAATTGCTAATATATATCTAGATGGACCCTCTCCAGCTATTTAGGAAAGGCTAGTACTAAAACTAGATACTATCACTAACCTGAGAAGCCTTCCTGGTCCATTTCTGCATCTGAATCTTGATCAATACACTGCAGCTCTTTGTGCAGTCTTTGTCTGGCATGAAGCAAGTGAAGTGGCCATTGATTTGATGGACCGATGAGCTGCAGTGAGAATTCCTAGGTAATTGAAGATGACTATACCTTTTTCTTCCTCATCAGAATCTTCCTAAAGATAACTATATCTCCCGTGGTGACTTACGTAATGAGGTCATTCTAGTTACTCTCTCATCAATTCGAAGATTTTCTAGACAAGAGATCGTTGGTAGTTTTTTAAACATATTTGGCAACATTTTCTGGACCCTATATGCAATGTAGGAGTAGGACATAACAATTGGAAAATTGTAGCAATCATGCGGCGTTTTATGTGTTTTTTTAACTTGCTCTGCCATATTGTGGGTTGGTTAAAGACATGATCAGTGATCTTGCTGGCAGGGTGGTTCACTGTTGCTAAGCTCTCACTGCTTTTATGAATCTCATTATTTGGAATCATTCTTCTCTATTTTCTTCACTATTGGCTGAATAAGAAGGGTGGAGGTGTGAGGCCTGCGACTGTCAGTTTTACCCTAATGACTTGGCAGGCAAATGTGTACAGGATGTGGGAAGTCATCTTTGAGTACTAACTTCTATGGTCCATTTTTATTGTTCTTTTTGTGAGATGTCCACACCATGATTTGTTAACCCCATTCATATTGAACATGGTCATCTTCAGATTTGTGTATACCTAAACTGGTTGAGCTAATGTGCATCAAGTATTAGCTTATGAGGCTATATATGAGCACTCAGGAGCATTGAGAAACATTTAGAGCTTGTGTAGCTCTATTTATTGTGGATGAGCAACTCTATGCCAAATAGAACCTGCATCCCTTTATTTTGTGCCTGCACACCAGAGATGTTTGTATTGTTAATTATACCATACTCTGCGAACATGATGGTAGCAATTGCCAGGTTGGCTAATCCATGTTTGTCTGCCCAAGGTTATCACCTGTTACTGTTAGGATAAATCTTTGTTAAATGTATGTTTTATAAGTGATAAAAAAGGTTTTGGAGAAAAGCTTCCTTACTCATATTAAAATGCTATTGTAAAGCTTGTTCTAAAATTTCTTGTAAACTAGGGTTGATAGGACAAACCGTTGGGTTTATAGTTACTTATAATTATGTCTTCTACGAATGGATTTTGGTTGATTCATAAATTTAGATTGGAAAATTTCAGCCAAATCTTGGGAGATCGAAAGGATCTTATTTGCCACAAGCCTCTGCCGCTGTGAGTCTGTTCTATTCCATTAACTTGCTTAATGATGTTGATAATTTACTCATCAGAGTGAATCCATTTCTGATGAAGAAGCCTATGAAAATCCTGGTATATTTGATTGATTATGGATACTGTTTTTTTTTTAATTATTAATGAAAAATATATTCCATGGTATAACTATTTGTAAATGTAACTTTTTCCCTCATAAGTCCATTACAGCTATCATCGGTTTGCAAATACAATAAGCTGTAGTTTTGTAATAGAAGTAACTGATTGAGGTGAGCAAATAAAAGCTACATTGCAGACAGATTCGTAGCAAATCAATCTGTTCAGAAATCCCTCTTACCTAGAGATTGAGCATGAGTTATAGGTGGACATCTCTCACTGGATTTTTAGTGGAAGTCAAAATAATCCACAGCATTTAAATCGTGTATCCAAGGGGACAATGGCATTTTTATCTTTTCTTTATTTTAAACTTATGGTTACCACTTTAGAGCTCCGTAAATTCTGTATGTAAACTTTATTGTATGGACTTCATATATAGCTTAAATGATAGGTATATCTGTGTGCTCTCTTTTGATACTAAAATATTTTTTATAGGTATAACTATAGCCAAGTTACTAGACCTAAAGTAGAGGGAACTTCAAAACCTGAATGCCTGAATTGGCCGCATTAATATCTCCAGATTGCAAAGTGCTAAAGATTTGAAATTAGTACCAGTGGCTAGAGGAAGCTCTACTCTATTCAACAAGTATTTTCATTAGGTGTTAAAATGTAAGTACATGGTCAAGCGCGTGGGTAAAATGTAGGTTCCTCTAGCCACTTGTGCTAATTTCAAATCTTTAGCAATTTGCAATCTGGAGATATTTATGCGGCCAATTCAGGCATTCAGATTTTAAAGTTCCCTCCACTCAAGGTATAGTAACGTGGCTATAGATATATCTATAAAAAATATTTTAGTATTAAAAGAGAGCACACAGAGAGACCTATCTTATGAGGCATATATTAAGGCCATACCATGAAGTTTACAGAGCTCTAAAATGATAACCATAAGTAAAAGGGAAAAAGAAGAAAAAATACCGTTGTCCCCAAGTGATTGATCAAACTATTTTTTGTGTTTTATTATAATTATGGATATGTAGCTATTACATATTTCAATGTAAAACTTTTAACAAAATTTCAGAAAAGGAATCCATTCACTAATGCCTCTTTCTCAGCAGTAAAAAGATGAGAAAGAATGTTCCTAGAAGCAGTCATGGATGTTAAATTTTTTTTAATTTTTTTATCTTGGTCACTCTCACTCAAACTTGAAATACTTTTCTTTTTTTTTTAATAATGATTTGCACACTGGACATGTACAGTTTTTAAATATGTTGAGCTTTGTGGAGCATTTTTATAATTTTTGGTTGTGTTGCAGAGCCTGCTTGACTTCTTCCTGGCTATTGTACTTGTTAAAAATATCTCGGGGTATTTATTCCAATTCTTAATATTTCAGGATGGTTCATGTCATATTGTGAACCAGCCGTTAGAATAAAAACTATGGAGTATGAATATATCCTTAACAACCCATTGAAAGTGAGGTGCATGTAGGCACACTTAACATACAGTATAGGGGTGGGGCTAAAGCTAGGGCTAGAGTTAGGGCTATGGCTAGTATTATAGTTAGGCCTAGGGCTAGAGATGGCTAAGGTTGGGGCTGAGATAGGGCTAAAGCTAGGAATATAGTTGGGCTTGGACTAGAATTGGGGCTAAGGCAGGGATAGAGTTAGGTCAAAGGCTAGCGCTAAAGTTAGGGCTAATACAGAGCTACTCGTGTTGCATGATCCCTCTGTATTATTTGTGGCAAGCCTTCTATAATAGTCCTAGTTCTTTTCTAGCTCTAGCCCTAGACATAGGCTTTAAGACACAATGGTTGTCTGTCTGCATGCTAATGTATAGTTACAATTTTCTAGGTGTTTATAGTGCCCTCTATGAGACAAACAGAAATTCATCACTCCCACCCCACCCTCTCCCATCCACACACCCCTCCAGAGAATGCTTGATCATGCCTCTCCACAGGTTGACCATAATCTAATACTCAGTTGAACCATGTATCTGCCTTAGTTTGGCTGTAATGTCTGTTTTAAAGTTTTCGGCCATTGACTAAGGACTCCCAGGTTCCAAAAGCTTCCCAGTGTAGGGCAGTTCTAGACATGTGTATGGAGGCCAAAGTTGGCCAAGCCTATAAACTGCATGCATGCATGCTATACACACACAAAATGCAGATTCCTATGTATTGACCTAGGAAAATGTTCTATAAAAATTTACATCAAGCTATATTGTGTGTGTGAGTGTCTATTATATTTATATTTACTTCTGTATGACCAACACAAGCTTCAGTATTTCTAGAATTACAATAACTTTTCTCAATAATTAACTTCAAATTTTACTCTCGTGATTTGTGCTAGACGCTCTAGCATTCATCTATTGAGAAAGTTATTTAATTGCTTTTCAACTGAAAGTTCGTTGATTGCAAATTAAATTTTTTTATCTCGAATTTATTTGGATTTGGCCATCCCAAAGAAACTAATAACTCTACTTCCTCTTGGAGCCTATACTCTCACATGGAATATACTTGTGGATAATCCACAACGGTACTTTTCTACTTTGGTTAAGCATCAATCATGACTATATCTCCTCCTGTTCCACACCAAATATTTCTTCCATCGCTGATGAGATGTCCACACATGACACCCTCCAGCTCCTCTATACAGCAGTTCAAACATCTTTCATCCCTTACCTAGCCTTCCACACATAATTATGATACATACATTCATGGATTGATTGCATCTGCACGTGGGCACTGCTTCACAAGTGGTTGTATTCATTGTCCATATTCTTGCCTGCTAATGCTACAGGTACACAATATAAGTGCAGGTCCTCTATTGCAAAGGTGTAAAGCTGCAACTGAAGTTTCCTCTCCCACTCCCACTTTCCCTTCCTAGATTTAGGGAGGTGTGTGTGGTTGGCAGCGTTTGTCTATTCTTGCCCCCATGCGGTACCTCCCTTGTATTTCTGTTGTGATAAAGTCTTGCTTTTGTTTATTGTGATATTCAGCATAATTATGATGAATGCATCACAGGCAACTGATTCAGTCGATTGGCCCGAAAGGAGAGGGACGACTTTATAATGAGCTAGCGGCAGATTGGAATAAAGCAGCTGAAATAATTGGGTTACTGCGATGAGGCTAATAGCATCCATGTATAGAGACAACCCCGAGAAGTGCATGAGGGCCATCGTGGAGAAATGGATGAAGACTACACAAAAAATGAATATCCAATGCACATGGAGGGGCCTGTGCAAATTGTTAGTATGCATGGAACTTAGTGAAGTCGGTAAAAATTTGAGAGAGCCACTAGACGCTGACCACATTGACTTCAAGGACAACTTTGAGACATCTGAAAGTGAGCTAGTAATATTGTGTTGTGGATCTGCACAGTAGAACCTTCCTTTCTGTTGGGCTTCTAACTATAGGAGCTAGTGATATTGTGTTGTTTATGTGTCAGTTCATCTCCCTTACCCTTGGGTTCCTAACTATGGGAGTTAGTGGTATTGTGTTATTGATCTGTGCAGTGTAACCTCTCTTACACTTGGGCTCCTAACTATTGGGGCTAGTGGTATTGTGTTGTTGATGTGTCAGTGGACCTTGGGTTCCTAACTATGGGAGCTAGTGGTAGTGTGTTGCTGATGTGTGCAGTGGAACCACCATTACACTGGGCTTCTAACTATTGGAGCTAATACTATTGTATTGTTGTGTGAGAAGAACCTCCCTCAGCATTGTGCTCCTAACTATGGGAGATAGTTGATGTGTGCAGTTGAACCTCCCTTGCACTTGGGCTCCTAACTATGGGAGCTATCAGTGGAACCTCCCTTACAATTGGGCTCTAACTATGGGAGCTAGTGGTATTGTGTTTTGATGCATACAATAGAACCTCCCTTACCTTGTGCTCCTAATCATAAGACCTAGTGCATAGGGGATGTGTGTCTGGCCAGTCCACTTTTTACATAGAGAATGCCACACTCACAATCATGACCTACCAAGTTCATTTGCATTTTCCAATAGGCCTTATAGAGAAAAGATTGTAGCATTGAGTATGTTCCAGAAGACTTGGTACTCTTCATAGGGGAGGCTTCATTTTGATGAATGGATAGTCAAGTGCACTGTCATTTTGGTTGAGAGCTACAGAAATGTCTACAAAGAGTGGAACCTCTGATGCTGCATTTGAAGCTAGCATATAGTCTATCTATATTGTAATTCCTGAGATGCAATAGATGACTTCCTTCAGTACAAAGAGAGAGGGTGCCACAAGCATTCTGTGGAGTAGTATTCATTCAACCTGCAACAACATGCAATGCTTAGTCTGGGGCGGCACTGGCAAATTTGGAGTGATCTGGCTATTGTGGTAAGGAATATGATTAACACCGTGTGTTTACATTTTGAAAATCAGTGATATTGTCAATCTGCACAAAATTATCTGTGATCGTATTTGCTTGTGGACTTCCCTGGCTGCTGGGTAGCCACACTTGAGAGCCTAAATTTGAACCCATGAAACCATAATTTTTCTATATTCAGTTTTTATCAACCAAAAAATGGAAATTTTATATATATATGTCATCAATAGGAACCTCTAGCCCTAGCTACCTACTACTACTCTAAAGCCCTAGCACTTCTAACTCTTGACAACCATTACATGAAGAATTGCCGAGAAATATATATATTGAGTTATGTTTTTATCTCTAATTTTACTCAGCTTATGATTATTGTGTATTAGTGCAAAGTTAAACAGAAACTTGGAGCTCTGGACTGATAGTGTATTAGGATGTAGGTGGTGAAAATTGGAAATCATTGACCTCCTTTTATAATTCTGACGTTCCACTCGTTCTTTATAATATGCACTACAATTTGCTATTTACAATACCTTTATACAGCTGTGATTTATTGTCCCTGCATAATATGAATGCATTCTTGGTATATTTCTTCAAACTTTAGTTCCTGGATTGCCTACAGGTGATGGTACAAAAATTGGAACATCAGCAGGTCTTCCATTCAATAGATCCACACAGGTGAGCCATTACTACTGTTGTGTTTGCTTGATTTAATGAATGTTCTATTTTTCAGACTCCATCCTTCCCTGAACAAGCCAGTCAGAATTCTGGTATGTGTAACTTAGTTTAGAATACTGGATTTTATTGAATGTGTTTTTTTCCATGTGGAAGAAATTGGTCCATACAATAAAAGTGCCCACAGCAAATTAATCAACAAACACAGAGGATCAACAAACACAGAGGTTATATATTTCTTCGGGTTATCCAAGATAAAAGATCTACTTTTTAGGTCTATAATTTCAAAATGAAATATGTACCAAAGGAAGTGAAACATGAAATATCGTGTCTATTCATATCCTATTTTTCTCAGCTCATGTTCAAAGATGTAAGTCAAGAAAGTAGAGTGACTCTTACAATTTTAAGATATACTTTGCTGTTGTTTTAAATCTGTTTTAAATGCACACAGCACTCTTTTAACACCCGTTGGGGGAAAGTGGGTATTAAAACTACACCACTCCAGTATGGCACCAAACATTGATTGAATAGTATTACACAGTATGAATGCATTCTATGATCACACATATTTTTTTATCCAGGATTGCCTACAAGTGCTATTCCAACAGTTGGCCTATCAGGAGAATGTCTTCCAGTCACACATGTGAGCCAACACTCTATTGTTGTGTTTGTTTGCTTAATTTAATGTTATTTTTTGTTAATCCTACAGGCTCTATTCTTTTCTGGTGAGCAAGCCTATGAAATTCCTGGTATGTGTTACTTACTTTGCAATACTGCAATACTGTTTGTTTGAGTTGTTTGTGGGATTTTAGGTACTGTTAACAAGATCCTCCAAGAATAAATAAAGAAATTATGTAACATCCTTGACAGAAGAAGCCTAACACTCCAAAGGTTTAGCTTAATTAGATAACCTATGATTTTTTATATAAGTGTGTTGAACACATGCCGATAATTATGTCATATTAAATGTTGTGTCTGTTCATGTCCCATTTTTCGTGGCTTATGTCAGATACATTAAAGTTTTCACTTCAGTCTGCCTTAAAGTCAGCACCTTCCACATAGCAAGTGCCCATTATACAGTTTTCTCTGATCTATGATTTGACTTGTTGCTTGAAGAAACTGCCCAGTGCATAATAGGATAGTAAAGATAGCAAAGATAGAAGGCAGGATAACAATGAAAATGCATTGCTAGACTTGAATGAAGCCAACATGGAAGCAGTTAAAGCAGAGGCACTGGCTAGACTTTTGTTAAAACCATGAAATCATCACCTAGACCTCTAACTTCATTACAGTGGTAACACAGGGTGTATATTTAAAATAACCGTGCAAATTACATAATACAAGCGCCCATCAATCAGATATTCAAGGTGAGTAGCTAGTTCAACTCCCTTTATGTCCTTTAGGGTAGATATTACTGAGTGGCACTGTAGTGGCATAAGTGCATGTGTGTACAGCCAGGTATTGCAATAGTACTCTCTATATTGGCACATTTCAAAATAGGTTGAAAAAACTCATGTCTTAGCTGAAACTTATTTAGGCATTTTTTTAAAGGTGGTTTCTTCAATTTTTGGCTCCAAATAGAATTCCAGCTTACCATGAATTCACTATAGTAGTACCTAGCAAATAAAATTAAAAAACTAATTAAAACCTGGATTAATTTTTTTAATATATTTTTTAGTCCATCTATAACAAACTGAAATTGGTAAAGAACAGATATTGGTAAAGAACATCAACACTATAATTGACTTGTTTATGTGTGCAATATTTAGCTAAACTGAGCTCAACTGGCAGCTACATGCTGCATGTTTGCAACCAGCACCATTCTATGCTTGAATTGCTTGACTCATATTCTATTCTTGCTCGGTTGCAATGCATCGATTCCAATAATTCTTTGTTCTCTATTAGAGTTTGATATGCATTATTTGAGTTTCAGCTATAGAATTAAAATTTATTAGAGCTGTTAGAAACTGCCCTTGCATGTAGGAGATGTCTAACATACTTGGAGAAGAATAAATGCCTCCAGCTCGTGAATGAGTCAAACTAATCTTCCTCCACTTCATTATAATATGCATCTGGGTTAGTACCATACATATTTAATTCGCTCAATACATGGAATTATGAAATCCTCCGGAACTTTAAACCTGAAATTCTAAACTAAGCTCACTCTCTAACAATGGATAGTGAAGATGATGGTAATTTCTACTCCAATGATGAGAAACTCAACCAGCATTTGCTTTTTGTATGAGGAAGAGCAACATGTGGAGATTGTCTTTTTGGGGCATAGATTACAGTTAGCTATATGGATCAGTTTCACAACTTCTCCATGTATGTAGACACCTTCCGAACACAAGAAAATTTATCACAGCCTCAGTCATCCATTCAGTAAAAACAAAAGCACATCAAACTCAAATAAAATATGCCAAATATTTTGCAAACAAAATTTGCAGCTGTTCTACTGTGACAAGTACATTCTGTTGTAAACTGTGATTATATAAAATGTAGGTCCTGGATTGCCTACAAGTACTATACAAAAAGGAAGGACACAAGGAGGAGGTCTTCCACTCAAGACACCCGCACAAGTGACTATTAGTGTATTAGGTTGCTTATTATAATAATGATTGTTATCTTCTTCAACTTCAACCTTTTTCTGTTGACAAACTGATGAATATCCTGGTATGTCTAAGTTACTGTGGATCACTGCTACGGAATTTAGTTTTTACCATATGAATTATGCAAAAGAATTATGCAAAAGAAATCGATTTTTTAATCAAAAGGAGCCACTAGCCCTCATTCTAACCCATGCTGCCTACAGTTCTAGCGCTCTAGTATTTTAGAACTTGTATAAAAAATTTCAACAATCTGATGAAGTGCCGAGAAATATGTATTGTAAGATGGTGTCAGATTATGTTCGTTGTGTATTAGTGGTTTGGTGTAAAGTTTAATAGCTCTGGACAGATGTTGTATTTCCATATATCTAGGTGAAAAATGGAATGCTAACACCTCCTTTTAAGGTCATGTAATTATGACGTTATGTCCACTCGTTCTTTGCAATTTACTATAATACAGCTGAGATTTATTTTCCCTACATATATAGTATGAATGCATTCTTGATTTATATTTTGATTACTGAACTTTAGACCCTGGATTGCCTACAAGTGCTGGTACCAAAATTGAGACATCAGGTCATCCAATTAAAAGATCCACATAGGTGAGCCAATCCTCTATGGTTGTGTTTGCAAGATTTAATGAATGTTTTATTTTACAGACTCTATCCTTCTCTGATAAACAAGCCAGTGATAATCCTGGTATGTAAATTAGTTTGGAATACTGGATTATATTTATGTGGATAGTTTTTTAAAAATTGGCCCACACAATGAAAGTGCCCACATCAAATTAATCAAGAAACACAAGTGTTATTTTTAACCTTGTGTTATCAAGATAAAGGGATCCACTTTTTAAAGTTCTATAATTTCAAAATGAAATATAATAATATCAATTGAAATGCAATATGAAATAATGTGTCTATTCATATCCTATTTTAATCAGCTTAGTTCAAAGATTTAAGTCAAGAAAGTAGGGTGACTATTACAATTTTAACATGTGCTCTCAAAAAATATGGTGTGAAAAGTGGGTTTTAAAAGTACACCACCACTAGGATGGCACCAAACATTGATTGTATTAGCATAGCAGCTACCACTATGCAGTATCAATGTATTCTCTGATTAAACATATATTTTATCCAGGATTTCCTACAAGTGCTGTTCCAAAATTTGACCTATAAGAAGAAGGTCTTCCATCCACACATGTGAGCTAATACTCTTTGCTTGCTTATTTTAATGTGATTTTTTGTTAACACTACAGTTTCAATCCTTTTCTGATGAGCAAGCATATGATATTCCTGGTATATGTTACTTACTTTGGAATACTGTTTGGGTGTTTATGGGATTTTAGGCATTGTTAACAAAACCTCTTGGAACAAATAAAGATATTATGTTATGCCTTTGACATAAGAAGCCTGATAATGTTTATGTCTAGCTAGTTTAGAACATCTGTTATTTTTTTACATCAATAAGAAGACGTGCAGAGAAATATGTCATGAAAAGTTGTGTATTGATAGCCCATTTTTGTCAGCTAATTTCGAGAAATTATATTTTATTTTCAGTTAGCTTATGATCATAGTCGGCACCATCTACAATGGAAATACCAACTTTGCAGTTTTCTGTGATGATTTGACTGGATGGATATAGCAACAAATATAACATGCAACAATTATGTCAAATAACAATAAGAATATGCCAAATAACATTAATAACATGTAATAATATACCAAATAACAATATAAACAATATGCCAAATAACAGTAATAACATGTAACAATATGCCAAATAACAATAATAACATGCAACAATATACGCCAAAATAACAATAATAACATAATAATAACATGTATGAACAATATGCCAAATAACAATAATTACATGTAAAATATACCTAACAACAATAATAACATGTAAAAATATACCAAATAACAATAATAACATGTAACAGTATTCCAAATTACAGTAACAATAGACCAAATAACAATAATAACATTTAACAATATGCCAAATAACAATAATAACATGTAACAATATGCCAAATAACAATAATAACATGTAACAATATGCCAAATAACAATAATTACATGTAACAATATGCCAAGTAACAATAATAACATGTAACAATATGCCAAATAACAATAATAACATGTAACAATATAACAATTTGCCAAATAACAATAATAACATGTAACAATATGCCAAATAACAATAATAACATGTAACAATATACCAAATAACAATAATAACATGTAACAATATGCCAAATAACAATATTAATATGTAACAATATACCAAATAACACCGTATGTCTCACAGGAGATGTGGTATTCACGTAAGAGCTAAGTTCTTACTTTTGCGTAGTCTTTCTGCTGATCTGCAGGCATGGAGGCGACAGCAGTGAGACCTGCACCGGAGAGGGAGCTGCGTAAGATGATGGTCCACTGATTACGTGGCCATTAGCCAGCCTCAGCCGTAGCCTCAAATGCCTCCAGGTAGGCCCCCCCCCCGTCCCTTCAGTAAACTAAGGGATGGAAAGCTTTGGCTTCGAAGGGGTCGAGGTGCAGTAGGGAGAGGTCTGGCAACTCAGCCAACATCTGCAGGTGCTGCCGAGCCTCTCTCTCCTCCTGCCTAGCCTGGGCCTCCTCCCGCCTCTTGGTTTCTCGAGTCTCTCTCTCTTCCTGTTTAGCCTGGGCCTCCTCCCGTTTCTGTGCCTCTCGATCTGACCGATTCTGGTCGATTTGGATCCACTGCTGGAGGAATCTGTCCATGGGATCGATAGGAAAGTTGGCCTCTGGGGTGCCCCCATGACTTCGACGGGATTCTTGGAGCATCTTCTCTCCTTCTCCTCTGACATGTCCAGTCAGGGCGATTGGGAATAGAGGGAAAAAATTTAATCAATACAAACTACAAAACCTCATCCTGGCAATGAAGGGTCGGTTTTCAACCCACAAGGCCATGCCCTGGGTGTCTCCAGCTAGCTAAGCAACTCCTCTTCTCTAGCTACTGGCTGGTCCAGGATCTCCTTTTTACAAGAGATCCCACCGCTGCCGCCAATGTCGGGGAAATTTCACCTTTATCTAAAACCTTTCTTTCTCGATAAGAAAATGGTACTGCTTAGCCCGAGCGGTTAGCTACCTCTGGGTGAATACCCCGCGATGCCTAGGTACTCCAGGCATTGGCTACTCCATCAATCACCCTACCTAGACCACTGATCTCCTTGACCCAAGTCTCAGTCCTCTCGACTTAGGACCTTACTCCAATGTCATCCCTCAGGGGTTGAATCTCTATCTCTTTGTCCCTGTCAGGGAAGTAAGCATACACCTTGATATACTTACAATTATCAGACAAAACTCCTGAGTCCCACTCTGGTGCCTTACAATACAGGTATTTCTTAACAGTCACCTGATATGCATATTGCTCTAGAACAGTTATCACAATGCCTCCTTGGGATTATGGTGGTGTAGTGATCCATTAGCTGTTGGTTGTAGTTTCTGTGGTTATGGTGGGTTATTGTTTGAAAAGTCAGGGAGTTATTTCCCTGTCAGTAACAATACAGTATACAGGATCCCATCCAAAACCCATCCATAGATGAGGCAGTTGAAGTAATTTTTGTTATGTTGACGAAAGATGAGAGCTTGAGGGAAGGACTACACTAGGGGCTGACAGGATTTCTGAAATGTTGGAATTGTGCCTGAAATCCACCTACTTCAGGGTTCAAGAAAAATACTACGAGCAACAAGAGGGTGTAGCAATGGGCTCTCCAGTATCTGCAGTAGTAGACAACCTTTATGTTGAATTCTTTGAGGAATTGGCGCTCACAACTGTCCCACTAAAGCCATCTGAAGACTGGAGACCTGAGTGAAAGAACATCAAGATGCCTCTAGAAATTGTCATAAAGAGAAGTCTGCAATTGCTGAGCATGCATGGGATAATGCACATCCTATTTTGTGGGAGGACGCCACCATCTTGGACCAGGCCAGAAGACAGAAGGAACTTCTAGTGAAGGAGGCATTGCACATAGGTCTAGCATCTTAGTGTGAGCGGTTCAATCGTGACTGTGGAATGGACTTCCCTGGCTGCTGGAGAACTATTCTGAAGAGCCTGAACTTGCCACGACCACCATAATTACATTTTTAATTTTTTTAATTATTTTATTATTTTATTATTATTATTATTCTTGTTTATTATTATTATTATTATTCTTTTTATTATTATTATTATTATTATTATTATTATTATTATTATTATTATTATTATTATTATTATTATTATTATTATTATTATTATTATTATTATTATTATTATTATTATTATTATTATTATTATTATTATTATTATTATTATTATTATTATTATTATTATTATTATTATTATTATTCTTTTTATTATTATTATTATTATTATTATTATTATTATTATTATTATTATTATTATTATTATTATTATTATTATTATTATTATTATTATTATTATTATTATTATTATTATTATTATTTTATTATTATTATTATTATTATTATTATTATTATTATTATTATTATTATTATTATTATTATTAATTATTATTATTGTTATCATTATTTATTATAATCATTATCATTATCATTATCATTATCATTATTATTATTATTATTATTATTAATTATTATTAATTATCACCACCACTACTACTACTACTACTACTTTTATTATTATTATTATTATTATTATTATTATTATTATTATTATTATTATTATTATTATTATTATTATTATTATTATTATTATTATTATTATTATTATTATTATTATTATTATTATTATTATTATTATTATTATTATTATTATTATTATTATTATTATTATTATTATTATTATTATTATTATTATTATTATTATTATTATTATTATTATTATTATTATTATTATTATTATTATTATTATTATTATTATTATTATTATTATTATTATTATTATTATTATGTATTTTATATTTGAATTTGTTGTTTTATTTATTTATTTATTTATGTATGTACATTTTTATTGTTGTTCATTTAATTTTATTTATATATTAATTTTTATTTTCATTTATTTATTTAATTTATTTAATTTATTTAATTTTTTACAGCCGCTGCACGTGCTAAGTGCGTGTACTGCCACATGGTGGATAGGTAGCTACTGGTATATAACCGGCTCACATGAGCCTTAGCGTCACATTCCTGATTAAGACTAGAACATCTAGTCTAAATGTCGAGAATGAAAATTTAAGTTGATTAATGAGAAGATGATTTTAATGTCACCTAACAGGTATAGCATGGAAGCAAGTCAGCGTTCTTCTCTGTAACTAGCGATCATTTATACTTGAGCCAAGAATTGATTGTAGAATATTTACTATACCCACAGAGACCAGAATGCTCACTTGGCTTCCATTAAGCTCAAGTGCACTGTCCCTGCGACATCCATCCATTTGAACTGATTCTAGGGATACACAGCTGAACTTTACAATATATTTGTTTGAACATGTCCTTCATATCGGTCTGTCCTTACTTTATAGGAGGTGAGTTACAGTATTCTATGACTATGATGACATGATTTGATCAACTTCAATTTATTTGAACAGGTCTCTTAATTCTCCGTGTCCAAACTTCTTCATGAAATGATCATAGTATGTAAGTTACAGTATATCTAAATCTAGGATTACAAGCCTTGATCAACTTTAATTAATTTACATGTCTCTTGGCTCTCTGTGTCCAACCTACATGTATTTCATGAAACCATCATGTAAGTTACAGTATATCTTAATCAAAGATTACATGTCTTGATCAACTTACTGACAATCACAAATTGCCATCATAAACAGACTCTTCCTTACCTTTACTGCTGTCTCTGCAAGCCAATGAAAGCTGTTTAGGCACCTCGCCTGCCTGAAATCCCTCAGAATCTCTTCACTCTTTATAAGAAGATCCATTGGATTTATGCAGCGGCTACTATGAGGGCATGGCATTGTAGGTGCTATCTCACATCAGGATGGAAAGAGTTACGCTGTACAGACTTCTTCAGGGATGGTTGGGCATTTGTAACTATCGTTTAATGAGTAGTAACAGTTCCAATGTTGAAAAGAAGCTAATGTGCCCATTTTGACAAGAATGACCGATTCCAGACAGTTTTTCCACAAAACGCTCAAAAACGTCTCAATTGGAGCAAAATAGAGCTTTTTTGGATTAAAATGGGGAGATTTATCACCCTAAGACGTTTTCTGTCCTTCATTGATTACAAATATTTCATTAATGTTGAAAAGGAAGCTAATGTGCCCATTTTTACATGACTGAGACCTTTTTTTCCTCAAAACGCTCAAAACATCAAAATTGGAGTAAAATAGAGCTTATTTCGGGAAAATATGGACCAAAAGACGTTTTCTGTCTTATAAACAGTACAAACAGTTATATAATTTTGAAAAGAAAGCTGATGTGCACAATTTTGACGGCAATTACAGACTGTTTTTTCTCAAAACGCTTAAAAACGTCCCAAATGGAGTAAAATACAGCTTTTTTCAGACGTTTTCTGAAATTTGACAAAATTGAGGCCGTTTTCCTCAAAACCCTCTTAACGTCCAAATGGAGCAAAATAGAGATTCTTTCAGTTAAAAACTGAAGATTTCTCACCAAAAGACATTTACTGTCATTTAAAGAGCAGTGTCGGTTCTATAATGTTGAAAAAGAAGCTAATGTACCCATTTTGACAAGAAGGAGTGATTTCAGACATTTTTCCCTCAAAACGCTCAAAAAAGTCCAAATTGGAACCAAATAGTCGATTAAAAAGGGGAGATTTCTCTCCAAAAGAGTCATTTAAAGAGTAGAAACAGTTCCATAGTGTTGAAAAGGAAGCTAACGTTCCCATTTTTTAAAAATGAGCAATTTCATTACTCAAAAACGCCCCAATAAGAACAAACCGAGCTTGTTTCGGTTAAAAATGTAAGATTTCTCACCAAAAGACGTTTTCTGTCCTTTAAAGGACAGAAAACGTCTTTTGGTGAGAAATCTCCCCTTTAACCTCTATTTTACTCCATTTGGGACGTTTTTAAGAAACACTTGTCTGATATCGCTCAATCTGTCAATATGGACACTTTAACTTTCTTTTCAACATTATAGAACTGTTTCTACACTTTAAATGATAGAAAATGTCTTTTCGTGAGAATTTCCCCAGTTTAACCAAAATAAGGTCTTTTTAGCTCCAATAGCGACGTTTTTGAGCATTTTGTGGAAAACATTTATCAATATTTGCCAATTTTGGCAAAATGGCAAATATGCTTCATTTCAAGTTTCTAGTTTAAATGACTGTAATGTCTTTTGGTGAAAAATCTCCCCTTTTTAACCCAAGGAAGCTCCTATTGGGACTTTTCTTTGAGGGTTTTGAGAAAAAACTCTGAAATCTCTCAATCTCATCGAAATGAGCACATTTGCTTCCTTTTCAACATTATAGGACTGTTTCCACTATTTAAATGACAGAAAACATCTTTTGATGAGAAATCTCTCCTTTTTAACCAAAAGAAGCTCTATTTCGGACATTTTTTAGTGTTTTGAAAAAACCCGTCAGAAATCGGTCATTCTTGTGAAAAATGGACACATTAGCTTCTTTCTCAACATTATAGAACTTTAAACGACAGAAAATATATTTTGTTGAGAAATCTTACCTTTTTAACGAAAGAAGCCCTATTTGGCTCCAATTGGGACGTTTTAGAGCATTTTGAGTACAAACTGGCTTTATCTTGTCAAAATAGCTTCCTCTCTACTCTTTAAATTACAGAAAATGTCTTTTGGTGAAAATTCTTCCATTTTTAACCCATTTGGGATGTTTTTAAGCGTTTTGAGGAAAAACTGTCTGAAATCGCTCGTCACATTAGTTTCCTTTTCATAATTATAGAACTGTTTCAACTCGTTAAAGAGTTGAAACAGTCCCATAATGTTGAAAAGGAAGCAAAAGTGCTCATTTCGAAGAGATTGAGAGATTTCAGAGTTTTTGCTCAAAACCCTCAAAAAATCCCAATAGGAGCTTCTTTGGGTTAAAAAGGGAAAAAATTTCACCAAAAGACGTTTCAGTCATTTAAACTAGAAACTTGAAATGAAGCATATTTGCCATTTTGACAAAATTGAGAATTCCTCAAAACGCTCAAAAACGTCGCTATAGGAGCTAAAAAGACCTTATTTCGGTTAAACTGGGGAAATTTCTCACGAAAAGACATTTTCTATCAATTAAAGTGTAGACACAGTTCTATAATGTTGAAAAGGAAGTTAAAGTGTCCATATTGACAGATTGAGCGATATCAGACAAGTTTTTCTTAAAAACGTCCCAAATGGAGTAAAATAGGTTAAAAAGGGTAGATTTCTCACAAAAAGACGTTTTCTCTAATTTAAAGAGTATAAACTGTTCCATAATCTTGAAGAGGAAGCTAATATGCCGTTTTGACAAATTTACTGATTTCCCAGTTTTTCCTCAAAATGATCTTTCCCAATTGGAGCAAAAGAGAGGTTAAAAAAGAAAAGATTTCTCAATAAAAGTCGTTTAAAGAGTAGAAAAGAGTTCTATAATGTGAAAAGGAAGCTAATGTGCCCATTTTTATGAGAATGAGTTAAAAAAACGTCCAACTTGGAGTTTTCACCCCCGGTTATTAAAAAGGTGAGATTTCTCACCAAAATGTTTTTTTGTAATTTAAAGAGTAGAAACAGTTCCATAATGCTGAACTTGAAGATATGTGCCATTTTGATCGAATTCAGACAGTTTTTACTCAAAATGCTTAAAAACACGTTCCAATTGTACAAAATAGAGCTTCTTTGGATAAAAAGGGAAGATTTGTCACAAAAAGACATTTTCTAGTGGTTTAAATAGAAGAATCAGTTCCATAATGTTGAAACGGAATCTAATGTGCCTATTATAAGATTGAGCGATTACAGAGTTTTTCCTCAAAACGCTAATAAAAGTCCCAAATGGAGTGAAATAGAGCTTCAAAAGTGGAGATTTCTCACCAAAATAAATTTTGTGATGTTTAAAGAGTAGAAACAGTTCTATACTGTCTGGAATCGCTCAATCTTGTGCACATGAGCTTCCTTTTCAACATTATATAACTGTTTCTACTCTTTAAATGACAGAAAACGTCTTTTGGTGACAAATGTCTTTTTTTAACCTATATTTTGCTCCAATTGCTATGTTTTTGAGCGTTTTAAGAAAAAACTGGCTCAATCTATTCAAATTGGCACATAGCTTCCACTTCAACATTATGGAACTGTTTCTACTCTTTAAAATACATAAAACATCTTTTGGTGAGAAATCTCTCCATTTTAACCATAAGAAGGGACTTTTTTTGAGGGTTTTGAGAAAAAACTCTGAAATCTGTCAATCCCAGCACATTAGCTTCCTTTTCATCTGTTTCAACTATAAATGACAAAACATCGAGAAATCTCACCTTTTTAGTGTTTTGAGGAAAAACCGTCAGAAATCGGTCATTCTTATAATAATGGCTCGTTTTGAGGACAAACTGTGAAATCGCTCTATCTTGTCAAAATGGCACAATAGCTTCCTCTTCAACATTATGGAACAGTTTCTACTCTTTTAAATGACAGAAATGCTTTTGGTGAAATTCTTCCGTTTTTAACCAATTTGGGATGATTGAAAGCGTTTTGTAGAAAAAATGTCTGAAATCGCTTATTCTTGTCAAAATGGGCACATTAGTTTCCTTTTCATAATTATAGAACTGTTTGAACTCTTTAAAATGACAAAACGTATTTTGGTAAGAATTCTTACATTTTTAACCGAAACAAGCTCATTTTGTTGCAATTGGGAGGTTTTTGGGTGTGTTTTGAGAAAAAAATGTCTGAAATTGCTCATTCATTTAAAAATGGGAACGTTAGCTTCCTTTGAACATTATGGAACTATTTTCTACTCATTAAACGGCAGAAAATATCTTTTATTCACTTTTTAACCGAAAGATGCTCTATAATTTATTGCTTCAGGGACGTTTTTGAGCGTTTTGAGGAAAAAATGTCTGAAATTGCTCAATCGTGTATAATGGCAACATTATGGAACTGTTTCTACTCTTTAAATGACACTATTTTGGTGAGAAATCTCCCGACTAGTTCCAATTTGGACTTTTTTGAGCGTATTGAGGAAAAACTGTCTGAAATCACTCATTCTTATCAAAATGGCTTCTTTTTCGACATTATGGAACCGATCCTGCTCCTTAAATGACAGTAAATGTCTTTTGGTGAGAAATCTTCATTTTTAATAAAAGAATCTCTATTTTGCTACAATTGGGACATTTAAGAGGGTTTTGAGGAAAAACTGTCTCAATTTTGTCAAAATGGCAAATTAGCACTATTTCTCTTTAAATGTCAGAAAACGTCTGAAAGAAGCTTATTTTACTCTATTTGGGACGTTTTTAAGCGTTTTGGGGAAAAACGGTCTGAAATAGCCGTCAAAATTGTGCACATCAGCTTTCTTTTCAACATTATATAACTGTTTCTACTCGGTCTAGGATAGAAAACGTATTTTGTTAACAAATCTTCCATTTTTAACCTCTATTTTGCTCCAATTGGGATGTTTTTGAGCAATTTGTGGAAAAACGGTTTCAATCATGTCACATTAGCTTCCTTTTCAACATTAACGAACTATTTCTACTCATTAAAGGACAGAAAACGTCTTAGGGTGATAAATCTCACCATTCCAACCGAAAGAAGCGTGCTCCAATTGGTACGTTTTTGAGTGCTTTGAGGAAAAACTGTCTGGAATCGCTCATTCTTGTGAAAATGGGCACATAGCTTCTTTTCAACATTGAACTGTTACTACTCATTAAACGACCATCCCAAAGAAGCCTGTACAGCCTAACTCTTTCCCTCCTGTGTTAGCTAGCACCTACAATGCCATGCTCTTCTAGATTCCGCTGCATAAATCCAAGCAGGAGTGAATCTTCTTATAAAGAGTGAAGAGATTTAGAGGGATTTCAAGCTAGCCAGGTGCCTATACAGCTTTCATTGACTTGCAGAGACAGCATTAAAGGTAAGGAGGAAGAATCTGTTTATGATGGCAATTTGTGATTGTCAGTAAGTTGATCAAGACATGTAATCCTTGATTAACCCTTTAACGGTCACGGGCGCTTTAAAGCGCCCTAAGAAGTCTCTCAGTTAAAAAAAATCATAAAAAATAGATCGTTCGAACTTACACAATAAAAAACTTATTTAAACGACGCCTAAAACGTTGCTCTATCACGTGGTATTCACAAAACAATGACAGCATAAAGGTTGCTAAGGACTGTGAACCGGGAAAGCTCACACGGAAATCATGGCTAAGCGCTTGAACGTTAGCGATGTGCTGCTTTTACTGGAAGACGACGATTTCGGCCTTTCTGAAGAGGATGACAGTGATTTTGAAGGCGAAGGTATTGAGAGCTACCTTCCCAGAGCAAACCCTGAGCTTAGTCACTCAGAAGTAACGGAGGAAGATGAAGATCCAGTTTCTGATGACAGCTCCAGCTCTAGTGATAAGAGTGTTACTCAGCCTTTAGGTAAGTATTACTGTTCAAAAAGGTATAGAATATAAAAATATCTGTTTCTATGTCCACAGATTTTGGATCTACACCAAGTCACAGCAGTCCCACCTCTCACAGAGCTCAAATACCCAGCAGTCATGATGAGGTCTCATCAGATGGTAGTGAGTTAGAGTTTGCTACATCAAATGATGATGATGATGATAGTTCTCTGGTGGAAGATCAGCAAGAGGAAGGTGGTAGTGTTAGAGGAAGGAGAAGGGGTCGTGGACGTAGTATGCAACCAAGTGGAAGGGGTCGTGGACGTAGTATGCAACCAAGGGGAAGGGGTCGTGGACGTAGACCTGGAAGAGGGCGTGGCAGAGGTGGACGTGGGACTTCCAGTCAAGCAATGTGTGGAATGGGCATTAGGAAGGGGCATGGGAGGTATACTAGTGGAATCACACAGGATCAGCTCATACTAAATGGCCCATGGCAAAGAAAAGAATCTAGTGCTTTGAATTATCCATTTAGGGGAGGTGAGCCTGGTCCTACATTTCCTGTTGACAGTTCCGTGTCCACCTTGGACTTATTTTGTCGATTTTTCACGGATGAGGTATGGGAGATGATTGTCACACATACCAATAGATATGCTGCCAGATTGAGGCAACAGAGTCATCATACCTCTCTTAGGGCTTGGCATGATGTCTCTGTTATTGAGATGAAGACCTTCATAGGAATTTTGATTCTTATGGGTATTTGTAGGCTGCCTCGCTTGAGGCTCTATTGGACAACAAAGCACCCATATATTTGCCCCAGCATCTGTGAAATCATGTCCCTCACCAGGTTTGAGCAGATTTACCGTTTTCTTCACCTCTGTGATTCTGATAAACAAGTTGTCGCAGGGCAGCCTGGATATGATTATCTATTCAAAGTTAGGAATCTTTTAGATTTGTTATCCCCTCGCTTTCTATCTCAATACAACACACATGAGGAACTGTCAGTGGATGAAGCGATGATTCCTTTCAAGGGTAGGCTTAGGATAAAGCAGTATATGAAAGATAAGCCCACCAAGTGGGGAATCAAAGTTTTTGTTCTTGCTGATTCCAGAAATGGCTATACTGTTCGCCTCCAAATTTATGCTGGAAAAAATTCCAATTTGTCAAGTTCTGATTTGGGATTGTGTTCACGAGTAGTTCTGGAGTTGTTGGATGGTCTTGAAGACAAGTGTCCAAAACTTTATATGGACAACTATTATACATCCCCTGAACTATTTTTAGCATTGTATAATAAGAAAGTGAATGCGTGTGGAACTGCAAGATCCAACAGGAAGTATTATCCTAATGAACTGAAAGTAGATAAAAATGTTAGTGTAGGATATTGTGATTTTAGATCTAGTGGTCCACTCTTAGCTTCTGTTTGGAAAGACAAAAGAATTATTCACTTCCTGTCTACTATACATGTGGCTCAAGCTAGTTCACCTGTAACAGTACAAAGGCGTGAGAAGGATGGCACAAAAAGAAATGTGGAATGTCCGCCGTTACTTCCAGATTATCAGTCATTTATGAGAGGCATAGACAGAGGAGATCAGCTAATGGGTTACTATAATGTAGGTAGAAGGTCAAAGAAGTGGTGGAAACGTGTTTTTGCGTACCTTTTAGAAGTCTCTGTTTTGAATGCGTACATTTTGAAAAAGTCCAGTAACACGGGTGGGAAGGAACAGGACTATCTGAATTTTCGTCTGGTTTTAGCGGTAGAGCTTGTGGGTACCAGCAGGAGATCTCAGGGTGGTCGACCTCGAACTTTTGACCATAGGCAACTTCTAAGACTAGACAATTCCCAAAGTCATTTGCCAGAATGTGTTGCATTCAAACGGGATTGTATTGTCTGCTCAAAAGTACGAGAAATGAAGGGTCTTACGAGACAAGAATACAGACA
Organism: Cladorhizidae sp. MBARI D1340-BT2; assembly: GCA_028752905.1. NCBI lineage: Eukaryota > Metazoa > Porifera > Demospongiae > Poecilosclerida > Cladorhizidae > Cladorhizidae sp. MBARI D1340-BT2. Next base: position 17,815,327 of record JAQNBH010000004.1, on the reverse strand, counting down.
TGAGAGCTGCATCAAATGTAGTACATGTCACGTGCATCTGTGTCTTAGTAAAGGTCGAAACTGCTACAAAAAGTATCATACAGAAGTAGATTATTGCTAATTTCATATCTATAGTAACTGTTTTCTGGTGTAATTTTTGGTTGTACTTCGTTTATTGAAATGTAAACTTTCTTCTGTTTTTCATAATTCCATGCTGCAGTCTGGTCATTATGGTTGAAATTTGTGTACCTGCAAATGTATAAAACATGTTATCATAAAATATACGAACAATAATTGCCTTGAAATTCAAAAATTAATTACTAAAACCACAACCACAACCACATACTATGTTGCTAGGCAACATAAACCACACCTACATATTAAGTAACTATGTGTGATTCCAAAAATATATGGTTGCTAAGGACTTTAATAAATATTTGAGACAATACAGTTAATTTTAGTAATGGTACCAATATTTTTTTTAAAAACCCGACCATGAAAGGGTTAAGATATACTGTAACTTACTTGATGGTTTCATGAAATACATGTAGGTTGGACACAGAGAGCCAAGAGACATGTAAATTAATTAAAGTTGATCAAGGCATGTAATCCTAGATTTAGATATACTGTAACTTACATACTATGATGATTTCATGAAGAAGGTTGGACACAGAGAATCAAGTCATGTTCAAATAAATTTGAAGTTGATCAAATCATGTCATCATAGCCATAGAATACTGTAACTCACATCCTATAAAGTAAGGACAGACAGAGATGAAGGACACGTTGAAACAAATATATTGTAAAGTTCAGCTGTGTATCCCTAGAGTCCCTTCACATGGATGGATGTCGCAGGGACAGTGCACTTGAGCTTAATGGAAGCCAAGTGAGCATTCTGATCTCTGTGGGTATAGTAAATATTTTACAATCAATTCTTGGCTCAAGTATAAATGATCGCTAGTTACAGAAGAGAACGCCGACTTGCTTCCATGCTATACCTAGGTGACATTAAAATCATCTTCTCAGTAATCAACTTCAATTTTCATTCTCGACATTTCGACTAGATGTTCTAGTCTCTTCATCAGGAATGTGACGCTAAGGCTCATGTGAGCCGGTTATATACAAGTAGCTACCTATCCACCATGTGGCAGTACACGCAACTAGCACGTGCAGCGGTTGTAAAAAATTTTAATAAATTAAATAAATAAAATAAATAAATGATAATAAAAATTAGTATATAAATAAAATTAAATGAACAACAAATAAAAATGTACATACATAAATAAACAAATAAATAAAACAACAAATTCAAATATAAAATAAATAATAATAATAATAATAATAATAATAATAATAATAATAATAATAATAATAATAATAATAATAATAATAATAATAATAATAATAATAATAATAATAATAATAATAATAATAATAATAATAATAATAATAATAATAATAATAATAATAATAATAATAATAATAATAATAAAGGTAGTAATAGTAGTAGTAGTAGTAGTAGTGGTAATTAATAATAATTAATAATAATAATAATAATAATAATAATAATAATAATAATAATAATAATAATATTATGGAGTTAGGAGAGGAGCAGAGGCTGCAGTTCATGCTGCAAGGTTATACCTCCAAAATTTATCTCAAGATTGCCTTTTCTTGAAATTGGATTTCAGGAATGCCTTCAATTCAGTGCGCAGGGACAAAATGTTGGAGGCTGTGTGAGTTCTAGCTCCAGATCTCTACCCTTTTGTATTCTCCTCTTACTCGTCGCCATCCTCTCTGTTTTGGAATGACAAGATTATTCAGTCCTCTGAAGGTGTGCAATAAGGAGATCCCCTTGGTCCACTTCTTTTCTGTCTCTCCATCCACAAGCTCTCTTCTAATTTACGCTCCGAACTCTGTCTCTCTATCTGGATGATATCTCAATTGGTGGGAAGGTGGAGGATGTATTGGCTGACATTGAGATAGTGAAGAGGGAGGCTGCTAGCATGGGTCTCCAGCTGAATGCACAGAAGTCGGAAGTGATATGTGATGATGTTTCCATTAAAGAGTCTCTCCTTCTTTCTTTGCCGGGTGCCCATATTGTTGACCCTTCCAGTGCCACCCTTTTGGGTTCCCCTATTGGTGATTTAACCTCCATCTCACGTTCCCTGGATGAAAAGATCCACCTTTTAAAGACTATGGGTGAAAGGCTGAACCTTCTCTGTGCTCAGGATGCTCTCCTCCTCATCCGTCACTCATTCTCACTACCAAAGCTCCTCCATATTCTTCGAACTTCACCATGTTTCCTCTCCCCTAGTCTAACGCACTATGATGACATCCTCAGATCTGTTGTGAGTTGGATATGTAACATCTCCTTTGATGATGATTGATGCCACCTGGACACAAGCTACACTCCCTGTGAAGTTTGGTGGACTTGGGATCCGGAGAGCAGTACAGCTTGCACCCTCTGCCTTCTTGGCTTCTGCTGCTGGCTCTTCGGACCTTGTTCACCACATTGTCCTGTCTCATCTCCACGGTATACCTATTCCCAACTGGGATGATGCAGTCTCCCACTGGTCCCAGGGCCATGATCAATCCCCACCTATCGGCCCAGCTTCACATCGCCAAAAGATCTGGGATTCAGTCAAGGTATCTGTGACTGCCGCCAGCCTACTTGCAAATGCTCCCAACCCTGTTTCTAAAGCTCGTTTTCTAGCTGCCTCTACAAAACAATCAGGTTTATGGTTGTCTGCTCCTTCCATCTCATCTCTAGGCCTTCGCATGGAAGACAACACCATCCGTATTGCTGTGGGTCTTCGCCTAGGCACTCCTTTGTGTAGGCCACATGCATGTCAGCACTGTGAGGCTGCTGTTGACCAATTCGCTACCCATGGTCTTAGCTGCCGTCACAGTGTGGGCCGCCATTTTCGTCATGCTGCCATCAATGACATTATACACAGGTCTTTAGCTTGGGCAAAAGATACCCTCGAAACTGGAGCCTTCTGGCCTCTACAGAAATGATGGGAAGTGCCCGGATGGCATCACGTTGGTTCCGTGGAAGTGTGGGAAATTGTTGGTGTGGGATGCCACTTGCATTGACACTTTCTCTCCCTCCTACATTGGTAGTGCCTCCACAGTGGCAGGAGCAGTAGCGGCTTTGGCTGAGGAAAGAAAGAGAGAAAAGTACTCCAATTTGAACAATAACATTCACTCCTTTGTACCGGTAGCAATTGAAACTTCAGGTGTATTTGGACCAAAGAGTTTACTTTTTCTAAGGGATTTGGGGCAGCGTCTCTTTCAAGCGACTGGAGAGAAGAACTCCCTTCACCACCTCCTGCAGAGGCTTTCTGTTGTGGTGCAGAGAGGTAATGCAGTTTCGGTTGCAGAGAACACAGATCACTTGAATTTGGACTCTGATGACATTTTCTTTTAATTACAGTATTATAATAATTAAAAATATAATAAGAAGAAGAAGAAGAAGAAGAATAAGAAGAATAATAATAATAATAATAATAATAATGATAATGATAATGATAATGATAATGATAATAATAATAATAATAATTAATAATAATAATAATAATAATAATAATAATAATAATAATAATAATAACAATAATAGTAGTAGTAGTAGTAGTAGTAGTAATAATAATAATAATAATAATAATAATAATAATAATAATAATAATAATAATAATAATAATAATAATAATAATAATAATAATAATAATAATAATAATAATAATAATAATAATAATAATAATAATAATAATAATAATAATAATAATAATAATAATAATAATAATAATAATAATAATAATAATAATAATAATAATAATAATAATAATAATATTATAATAATTATAATAATAATAATAATAATAATAATAATAATAATAATAATAATAATAATAATAATAATAATAATAATAATAATAATAATAATAGTAGTAGTAGTAGTAGTAGTAGTAGTAGTAGTAGTAGTAGTAGTAGTAGTAGTAATAATAATAATAATAATAATAATAATAATAATAATAATAATAATAATAATAATAATAATAATAATAATAATAATAATAATAATAATAATAATAATAATAATAATAATAATAATAATAATAATAATAATAATAATAATAATAATAATAATAATAATAATAATAATAATAATAATAATAATAATAATAATAATAATAATAATAATAATAATAATAATAATAATAATAATAATAATAATAATAATAATAATAATAATAATAATAATAATAATAATAATAATAATAATAATAATAATAATAATAATAATAATAATAATAATAATAATAATAATAATAATAATAATAATAATAATAATAATAATAATAATAATAATAATAATAATAATAATAATAATAATAATAATAATAATAATAATAATAATAACAAGAATAATAATAATAATAAAATAATAAAATAATAAAATAATTAAAAAAATTAAAAATGAAATTATGGTGGTCGTGGCTTCAAGTTCAGGCTCTTCAGAGTAGTTCTCCAGCAGCCAGGCAAGCCCATTCCACCGCTCACACTTTGGTGCTAGGCCAATGTGCAATGCCTCCTTCACTAGAAGTTCCTTCTGTCTTCTGGCCTGGTCCAAGATGGTGGCTTCCTCCCACAAAATAGGATGTGCATTATCCCATGCATGCTCAGCAATTGCAGACTTCTCTTTATGACAATTTCTAGAGGCATCTTGATGTTCTTTCACTCAGGTCTCCAGTCTCTTCAGATGGCTTTAGTGGGGCAGTTGTGAGCGCCAATTCCACAAAGAATTCAACATAAAGATTGTCTACTACTGCAGATATACTAGAGAGCCCATTGCTACACCCTCTTGTTGCTCGTAGTATTTTTCTTGAAACCTGAAGTAGGTGGATTTCAGGCACAATTCCAACATTTCAGAAATCCTGTCAGCCCCTAGTGTAGTCCTCTCCCTTAAGCTCTCATCTTTCGTCAACATAACAAAAATTACTTCAACTGCCTCATCTATGAATGGGTCTTTGGATGGGATCCTGTATACTGTATTGTTACTGTCAGGGAAATCACTCCCTGACTTTTCAAACAATAACCCACCATAACCACAGAAACCACAACCAAGAGCTAATGGATCTCACTACACCACCATAATCCCAAGGAGGCATTGTGATAACTGTTCTAGAGCAATATGCATATCAGGTGACTGTTAAGAAATACCTGTATTGTAAGGCACCGGAGTGGGACTCTGGAGTTTTGTATGATAATTGTAAGTATATCAAGGTGTATGCTTACTTCCCTGACAGGGACAAAGAGATAGAGAGAGTCAACCCCTGAGGGATGACATTGGAGTAAGGTCCTAAGTAGAGAGGACTGAGACTTGGGTCATGGAGATCAGTGGTCTAGGTTGATGGAGTAGCCAATGCCTGGAGTACCTATTCACCCAGAAGTAGCTAACCGCTCGGGCTACAGCAGTACCATTTTCTTATCGAGGAAGAAAGGTTTTAGATAAGGGTGAAATTTCCCCAACATTGGCGGCAGCGGTGGGATCTCTTGTAAAAAGTAGTTCCTGGACCAGCCAGTAGCTAGAGAAGAGGAGTTGCTTAGCTAGCTGGAGACACCCAGGGCATGGCCTTGTTGGTTGAAAACCGACCCTTCAGTTGCCAGGATGATGTTTTGTAGTTTGTATTGATTTAATTTTTTTCCTCTCTTCCCAATCGCCCTGACTGGACATGTCAGAGGAGAAGGAGAGAAGGATGGTCAATGAATCCCGTCGAAGTCATGGGGGCACCACAGAGGCCAACTTTCCTATCGATCCCATGGACAGATTCCTCCAGCAGTGGATCCAAATCGACCAGACTCGGTCAGATCGAGAGGCACAGAAACGGGAGGATGCCCAGGCTAAACAGGAAGAGAGAGAGACTCGAGAAACCCAGAGGCGGGAGGAGGCCCAAGCTAGGCAGGAGGAGAGAGAGGCACGGCAGCAGCAGAGGTTCCTGCAGATGTTGGCTGAGTTGCCAGACCTCTCCCTACTGCACCTCGACCCCCTTCGATGCCAAAGCTATCCATCCCTAAGTTTACTGAAGGGACGGACGGGTATGGGGGCCTACCTGGAGGCATTTGAGGCTACGGCTGAGGCTGGCTAATGGCCACGTAATCAGTGGGCCTTCATCTTACGCAGCTCCCTCTCTGGTGCAGGTCTCACTGCTGTCGCCTCCATGCCTGCAGATCAGCAGAAAGACTATGCAAAAGTAAGAACTGAGCTCTTACGTGAATACCACATCTCCTGTGAGACCTACGGTGTTATTTGGTATATTGTTACATATTAATATTGTTATTTGGCATATTGTTACATGTTATTATTGTTATTTGGTATATTGTTACATGTTATTATTGTTATTTGGCATATTGTTACATGTTATTATTGTTATTTGGCAAATTGTTATATTGTTACATGTTATTATTGTTATTTGGTATATTATTACATGTTATTATTGTCATTTGGCATATTGTTAAGTGTTATTATTGTTATTTGATCTATTGTTACTATAATTTGGAATACTGCTACATGTTATTATTGTTATTTGGTATATTGTTACATGTTATTATTGTTGTTAGGTATATTTTACATGTAATTATTGTTATTTGGCATATTGTTCATACATGTTATTATTGTTATTTGGTATATTGTTACATGTTATTATTGTTATTTTGGCGTATATTGTTGCATGTTATTATAGTTATTTGGCATATTGTTAAATGTTATTACTGTTATCAGTCATATTGTTTATATTGTTATTTGGTATTATTATTACATGTTATTATTGTTATTTGGCATATTGTTATTTTTATTTGACATAATTGTTACACGTTATATTTGTTGCTATATCCATCCAGTCAAATCATCACAGAGAACTGCAAAGTTGGTATTTCCATTGTAGATGGTGCCGACTATGATCATAAGCTAACTGAAAATAAAATATAATTTCTCGAAATTAGCTGACAAAAATGGGCTATCAAAACACAACTTTTCATGACATATTTCTCTGCACGTCTTCTTATTGATGTAAAAAAATAACAGATGTTCTAAACTAGCTAGACATAAAGATTATTAGGCTTCTTATGTCAAAGGCATAACATAATATCTTTATTTGTTCCAAGAGGTTTTGTTAACAATGCCTAAAATCCCATAAACACCCAAACAGTATTCCAAAGTAAGTAACATATACCAGGAATATCATATGCTTGCTCATCAGAAAAGGATTGAAACTGTAGTGTTAACAAAAAATCACATTAAAATAAGCAAGCAAAGAGTATTAGCTCACATGTGTGGATGGAAGACCTTCTTCTGATAGGTCAAATTTTGGAACAGCACTTGTAGGAAATCCTGGATAAAAAATATCTTTAATAATAGAATGCATTCATACTGCATAGTGGTAGCTGCTATGCTAATACAATCAATGTTTGGTGCCATACTAGAGTGGTGTACTTTTAAAACCCACTTTTCACATTATCTGTGATAATTAAAAACCATATTTTTTGAGAGCACATGTTAAAATTGTTATCGTCACCCTACTTTCTTGACTTAAATCTTTGAACTAAGCTGATTAAAATAGGATATGAATAGACACATTATTTCATATTGAATTTCAATTGATATTATTATATTTCATTTTGAAATTATAGAACTTTAAAAAGTTGATCCCTTTATCTTGATAACACAAGGTTAAAAATAACACTTGTGTTTCTTGATTAATTTGATGTGGGCACTTTAATTGTGTGGGCCAATTTTTTTTAAACTATCCACATAAATATAATCTAGTATTCCAAACTAATTTACATACCAGGATTATCTCTAGCTTGTTTATCAGAGAAGGATAGAGTCTGTAAAATAAAACATTCATTAAATCTTGCAAACACAACCATAGAGGATTGGATCACCTGTGTGGATCTTTTAATTGGATGACCTGATGTCTCAATTTTTGTACCAGCACTTGTAGGCAATCCAGGGTCTAAAGTTCAGTAATCAAAATATAAATCAAGAATGCATTCATACTATATATGTAGGGATAATAAATCTCAACTGTATTATAGTAAATTGCAGTGCATTACTATGAACAAGTGGACATAACATCATAATTACATGACCTTAAAAGGAGGTGATAGCTTTCCATTTTTCACCTAGATATATGGAAATACATCTGTCCAGAGCTATTAAACTTTACACCAAATCACTAATACACAACGAACATAATCTGACACCATCTTACAATACATATTTCTCGGCACTTTATCATTAGATTGTTGAAAAAATTTATACAAGTTCTAAAATACTAGAGCGCTAGAACTGTAGGCAGCATGGGTTAGAATGAGGGCTAGTGGCTCCTTTTGATAAAAAAATCGATTTCTTTTGCATAATTCTTTTGCATTATTCTTATGGTAAAAACTAAATTCCGTAGCAGTGTTCCACAGTAACTTACACATACCAGGATATTCATCAGTTTGCCCAACAGAAAAAGGTTGAAGCTGAAGAAGATAACAAGCATTATTATAATAAGCAACCTAATACAATAATAGTCACTTGTGCGGGTATCTTGAGTGGAAGACCTCCTCCTCATGTCCTTCCTTTTTGTATAGTACTTGTAGGCATTCCAGGAGCTAAATTTTATATAATCACAGTTTACAACAGAATGTATTTGTCACAGCAGAACAGCTGCAAATTTTGTTTGCAAAATATTTGGCATATTTTATTTGAGTTTGATGTGCTTTTGTTTTTACTGAATGGATGACTGAGGCTGTGATAAATTTTCTTGTGTTCGGAAGGTGTCTACATACATGGAGAAGTTGTGGAACTGATCCATATAGCTAACTGTAATCTATGCCCCAAAAAGACAAAATCTCCACATGTTGCTCTTCCTCATACATAAAGCAAATGGTGGTTGAGTTTCTCATCATTGGAGTAGAAATGACCATCATCTTCACTATCCATTGTTAGAGAGTGAGCTTAGTTTAGAATTTCAGGTTTAAAGTTCCGGAGGATTTCATAATTCCATGTATTGAGCGAATTGAATATGTATGGTACTCACCCAAATGCATATTATAATGAAGTGGAGGAAGATTAGTTTGACTTATTCACGAGCTGGAGGCATTTATGCATCTCCAAGTATTTCAGACATCTCCTACATGCAAGGGCAGTTTCCAACAGCTCTAATAAATTTTAATTCTATAGCTGAAACTCAAATAAAGCATATCAAACTCTAATAGAGAACAAAGAATTATTGCAATCGATGCATTGCAACCGAGCAAGAATAGAATATGAGTCAAGCAATTCAAGCATAGAATGGTGCTGGTTGCAAACATGCAACATGTAGCTGCCAATTGAGCTCAGTTTAGCTAAATATTGCACACATAAACAATTCAATTATAGTGTTGATGTTCTTTACCAATTTCAGTTCTTTACTAATTTCAGTTTGTTATAGATGGACTTAAAAATATATTAAAAAAATTAATCCAGGTTTTAATTCGTTTATTTTTTATATTTGCTAGGTACTACTATAGTGAATTCATGGTAAGCTGGAATTCTATTTGGAGCAAAAAATAGAAGAAACCACCTTTAGGTTGATAAAAACTGCCTAAATAAGTTTCAGCTAAGACATGAGTTTTTTCAACCTATTTTGAAATGTGCCAATATAGAGAATACTATTGCAATACCTGGGGCTGTACACACATGCACTTATGCCACTACAGTGCCACTCAGTAATATCTACCCTAAAGGACATATATGGAGTTAAACTAGCTACTCACCTTGAATATCTGATGGATGGGCGCTTGCATTATGTAATTTGCACGGTTATTTTAATTATACACCCTGTGTTACCACTGTAATGAAGTTAGAGGTTAGTTAGCTCTAGGTGATGATTTCATAGTTTTAACAAGTGTAGCCAGTGCCTCTGCTTTAACTGCTTCCAGGTTGTCCACTTTAGCTTCATCCAAGTCTAGCAATGCATTTTCATTGTTATCCTACCTTCTATCTTTGCTATCTTTGCTATCCTATTATGCACGGGGCAGTTTCTTCAAGCAACAAGTCAAATCATAGATCAGAGAAAACTGTATAATGGGCACTTGCTATGTGGAAGGTGCTGACTTTAAGGCAGACTGAAGTGAAAACTTTAATGTATGTGACATAAGCCACGAAAAATGGGACATGAACAGACACAACATTTAATATGACATAATTATCGGCATGTGTTCAACACACTAATATAAAAAATCATAGGTTATCTAATTAAGCTAAACCTTTGGAGTGTTAGGCTTCTTATGTCAAGGATGTTACATAATTTCTTTATTTATACTTGGAGGATCTTGTTAACAGTACCTAAACTCCGACAAACAACTCAAACAAACAGTATTGCAGTATTGCAAAGTAAGTAACACATACCAGGAATTTCATAGGCTTGCTCAACAGAAAAGGACTGAGCCTGTAGGATTAACCAAAAATCACATTAAATTAAGCAAACAAACACAACAATAGAGTGTTGGCTCACATGTGTGGCTGGAAGACCTCCTGATATGCCAACTTTTGGAATAGCACTTGTAGGCAATCCTGGATAAAAAAATTCTGTGATCATAGAATGCATTCATACTGTGTAATACTATACAATCAATGTTTGGTGCCATACTGGAGTGGTGTAGTTTTAATACCCACTTTCCCCCAATGGGTGTTAAAAAGTGCTGTTTGCATTTAAAACAGATTTAAAACAACAGCAAAGTATATCTTAAAATTGTAAGAGTCACTCTACTTTCTTGACTTACATCTTTGAACATGAGCTGAGAAAAATATATGAATAGACACGATATTTCATGTTTCACTTCCTTTGGTACATATTTCATTTTGAAATTATAGACCTAAAAAGTAGATCCTTTATCTTGGATAACCCGAAGAAAAATATAACCTCTGTGTTTGTTGATCCTCTGTGTTTGTTGATTAATTTGCTGTGGGCACTTTTATTGTATGGACCAATTTCTTCCACATGGAAAAAAACACATTCAATAAAATCCAGTATTCCAAACTAAGTTACACATACCAGAATTCTGACTGGCTTGTTCAGGGAAGGATGGAGTCTGAAAAATAGAACATTCATTAAATCAAGCAAACACAACGGTAGAATAATGGCTTACCTGTGTGGTTCTTTTGAATGGAAGACCTGCTGATGTTCCAATTTTTGTACCATCACTTGTAGGCAATCCAGGAACTAAAGTTTGAAGAAATATACCAAGAATGCATTCATATTATGCAGGGACAATAAATCACAGCTGTATAAAGGTATTGTAAATAGCAAATTGTAGTGCATATTATAAAGAACGAGTGGAACGTTAGAATTATATGACATTAAAAGGAGGTCAATGATTTCCATTTTTCACCACCTACATCCTAATACACTATCAGCTCCAAGTTTCTGTTTAACTTTGCACTAATACACAATAATCATAAGCTGAGTAAAATTAGAGATAAAAAACAAAACTCAATATATATATATCTCGGCAATTCTTCATGTAATGGTTGTCAAGAGTTAGAAGTGCTAGGGCTTTAGAGTAGTAGTAGGTGGCTAGGGCTAGAGGTTCCTATTGATGACAAATATAAATTTTTGCTTTCTTTTCCATTTTTTGGTTGAAAAAAACTGAATATAGAAAAATTATGGTTTCATGGGTTCAAATTTAGGCTCCCAAGTGTGGCACCCAGCAGCCAGGGAAGTCCACAATCGCGATTGAACTGCTCTACCTTTAGTGCTTCGCTGTGCAATGAAAAGTACCAGCAGTCTGAGATCGTGTGTTCATGTTTTAGTATGGCTGGCAATATTTCTTAACATGTTTCTAATGCTTCCCATTGACAATGATCCTCGCAACCAAGCTATTTTTCCCCCCAAGCAACCTTATGGAAAAGACGGTAGTATTAGGTTCATCCCAGGCGACATGGTTCTCTTCGAAGTGGTGGCTTCATTTGGAAGGTCGGGTGCATTGTTACGTTTGCTTGAAACTTGTGACAAGGAAAATCTATGAGGCTTTAATCTCTGATGCTAGGTTTGTAAGTATGAAATTTCTAACTGGATAATTTTATGCAAACATACAGTCTGGTAGGTAATAATATACAAGTAGCTATCCAAAGGTTTCTGTAATTTGAAATATGCAATAGTTTCCTTCAAGCAGCATGAACAGAGGCAGTGTCACTAGAGCTCTGTGGAATACTACTAACTACCTTCACAACAACACACAATGTAAGTGAGATACTTAGCAGTTCTCTGTCATAGCAATGGCTACTAACCATCACCGCATTTTGAAAATCATTTCGTGCTCCACAAGTTCTTTGCTAGATCGGGATGTGCAATCAGTGGCCACAACGACCAGTAGTGATAGAAATTTTTATAAGCTGCTGAAGTTGATGAGGAAGGATGATTCCAAGATATAAGTTTTTTCAGGATATAATTGATGAATTAAGCATACTGGCTTGCCAAAAATTGAACACTACTTCAGTCCTCAATGTATGGATAAGCTATTGAAAATAATGGTTTGAGTATAAGGATTACTGGAGACCTGTAAGATACAGAGTATTATGCAAATGTTGATTTTTTTATGTCTGCAACCAATGCTCCCAGCAAATGGTCTTTAAGTATATACATAGAGGAGAATGTATTTTAACCATGAAGCAAGACAATATAATGCCATTGACTATTGACTAATTATTTTGTAAGCAAATACGATCACAGATAATTTTGTGCAGATTGACAACATAACTGATTTTCAAAATGTAAACACACGGTGTTAATCATATTCCGTAACACAATAGCCAGATCCCTCCAAATTTGCCAGTGCCGCCCCAGACTAAGCATTGCATGTTGTTGCAGGTTGAGTGAATACTACTCCACAGAACGCTTGTGGCACCCTCTCTCTTTATACTGCAGGAAGGCAACTATTGCATCTCAGGAATTACAATATATATAGACTATATGCTAGCTTAAAGTGCAGTATCAGAGGTTCCACTCTTTGTAGACATTTCTGTAGCTCTCAAGCAAAATGACAGTGCACTTGACTATCCATTCATCAAAATGAAGCCTCCGCTATGAAGAGTACCAAGTCTTCTGGAACATACTCAATGCTACAATCTTTTCTCTATAAGGCCTATTGGAAAATGCAAATGAACTTGGTAGGTCATGATTGTGGGTGTGGCATTCTCTCTGTAAAAAGTGGACTGGCCAAACACACATCCCATATGCACTAGGTGCTATGATTAGGAGCAGAAAGTAAGCTCTGTAAGTATTGTCACTGTAAGCACCATACAAAGTGCCTACAACAGCAGTGGCACTTCTCTTCCTCCCTCGACCTTTAGTTTTCTTGGGATCCTAAATATATATGCACAAGGTAAGGGAGGTTCTATTGTATGCATCAAAACACAATACCACTAGCTCCCATAGTTAGAGCCCAATTGTAAGGGAGGTTCCACTGCACACATCAACTAGCTCCCATAGTTAGGAGCCCAAGTGTAAGGGAGTTTCCACTGCACACATCAACAACACAATACCACTAGCCCCCATAGTTAGGAGCCCAAGTGTAAGGGAGGTTCAACTGCACACATCAACTATCTCCCATAGTTAGGAGAACAATGCTAAGGGAGGTTCTTCTCACACAACAACACAATAGTATTAGCTCCAATAGTTAGAAGCCCAGTGTAATGGTGGTTCCACTGCACACATCAGCAACATACTAACACTAGCTCCCATAGTTAGGAACCCAAGGTCCACTGACACATCAACAACACAATACCACTAGCCCCCATAGTTAGGAGCCCAAGTGTAAGAGAGGTTACACTGCACAGATCAATAACACAATACCACTAACTCCCATAGTTAGGAACCCAAGGGTAAGGGAGATGAACTGTACATAAACAACACAATATCACTAGCTCCTATAGTTATAAGCCCAAGAGAAAGGAAGGTTCTACTGTGCAGATCTACAACACAATAATAATAGCTCACTTTCAGATGTCTCATAGTTGTCCTTGAAGTCAGTGTGGTCAGCGTCTAGTGCCTCTCTCAAATGTTTACCGGCTTCACTAAGTTCCATGCATACTAACAATTTGCACAGGACCCTCCATGTGCATTGGATATTCATTTTTTGTGTAGTCTTCATCCATTTCTCCACGATGGCCCTCATGCACTTCTCGGGGTTGCCTATATAAATGGATGCTATTAGCCTCATCGCTGTAACACCAATTATTTCTGCTGCTTTATTCCAATCTGCCGCTAGCTCATTATAAAGTCGTAATTCTCGTCCCTCTCCTTTCAGGCCAATCGACTGAATCAGTTGCATGTGATGTGAGTCGATGCATTTATCATATGCTGAATATCACAATAAACAAAAGCAGGACTTTACCACAACAGCAATACAAGGGAAGTACCGCGTGGGGGCAATTATAGACAAACACTGCCAACCACACACACCTCCCCAAATCTAGGAAGGGAAAGTGGGAGTGGGAGAGGAAACTTCAGTTGCAGCTTTACACCTTTGCAATAGAGGACCTGTACTTATATAGAGTACCTGTAGCATTAGCAGGCAAGAATATGGACAATGAATACAACCACTTGTGAAGCAGTGCCCAAGTGCAGATGCAATCAATCCATGAATGTATGTATCATAATTATGTGTAGAGGGCTAGGTAAGGGATGAAGGATGTTTGAACTGCTGTATAGAGGAGCTGGAGGGTGTCATGTGTGGACATCTCATCAGTGTTGGAAGAAATATTTGGTGTGGAACAGGAGGAGATATAGTCATGATTGATGCTTAACCAAAGTAGAAAAGTACCATTGTGGATTATCCACAAGTAGATTCCATGTGAGAGTATAGGCTCCAAGAGGAAGTAGAGTTATTAGTTTCTTTGGGATGGCCAAATCCAAATGAATTCGAGATAAAAAAATTTAATTTGCAATCAACGAACTTTCAGTTGACAAGCAATTAAATAACTTTCTCAATAGATGAATGCTAGAGCGTCTAGCACAAATCACGAGAGTAAAATTTGAAGTTGATTATTGAGAAAAGTTATTGTAATTCTAGAAATACTGAAGCATGTGTTGGGGTCTATACAGAAGTAAATATAAATATAATACACACTCACACACACAATATAGCTTGATGTAAATTTTTATAGAACATTTTACTAGGTCAATACATAGCAATCTGCATTTTGTGTGTGTATAGCATGCATGCATGCAGTTTATAGGCTTAGCCATCTTTGGCCTCCATACACATGTCTATAACTGCCCTACACTGGGAAGGTTTTGGACCCTGGGAGTCCTTAGTCAATGGCCCAAAACATTAAAACATACATTACAGCCAAACTAAGGCAGATACATGGTTCAACTGAGTTTTAGATTATGGTCAACTTGGGTAGAGGCAGGATCAAGCATTCTCTGGAGGGGTGTGTGTATGGGAGAGGGTGGGGTGGGAGTGATGAATTTCTGTTTGTCTCATAGAGGGCACCATAAACACCTAGAAAATTGTAACTATACGTTAGCATGCAGACAGACAACCATTGTGTCTTAAAGCCTAGGTCTAGGGCTAGAGCTAGAAAATAACTAGGATTATTATAGAAGGCTTGCCACAAATACTACAGTGGGATCATGCAACACGCCTAGCTCTGTATTAGCCCTAACTTTAGGGCTAGCCTTTGACCTAACTCTATCCCTGCTTTAGCCCCAATTCTAGTCCAAGCCCAACTATATTCCTAGCTTTAGCCCTATCTCAGCCCCAACCTTAGCCATCTCTAGCCCTAGGCCTAACTATAATATTAGCCATAGCCCTAACTCTAGCCCTAGCTTTAGCCCCACCCCTATACTGTATGTTAAGTGTGCCTACATGCCTCACTTTCAATGGGTTGTTAAGGATATATTCATACTCCATAGTTTTTATTCTAACGGCTGGTTCACAATATGACATGAACCATACTGAAATATTAAGAATTGGAGTAAATACCCCGAGATATTTTTAACAAGTACAATAGACAGGAAGAAGGCAAGCAGGCTCTGCAACACAACAAAAAATTATAAAAATGCTCCACAAAGCTCAATGTATTTAAAAACTGTACATGTCCAGTGTGCAAATCATTATAAAAGGAGAAAAAAAGGTATTTCAAGTTTGAGTGAGAGTGACCAAGATAAAAAATTTAAAAAAATTTTAACATCCATGACTGCTTCTAGGAACATTCTTTTTCTTACTGCTGAGAAAGAGGCATTAGTGAATGGATTCCTTTTCTGAAATTTTGTTAAAAGTTTTACATTGAAATATGTAATAGCTACATATCTATAATTATAATAAAACACATAAATAGTTTGATCAATCACTTGGGGGGGGGGGGGGGGGGCAACGGTATTTTTTATTTATTTTTTACTTCTACTTATGGTTACCATTTTAGAGCTCTGTAAACTTCATGGTATGGCCTTAATATATGCCTCAAAAGATAGGTCTCTCTGTGTGCTCTCTTTTAATACTAAAATATTTTTTATAGATATATCTATAGCCACGTTACTATACCTTGAGTGGAGGGAACTTTAAAATCTGATTGCCTGAATTGGCCGCATAAATATCTCCAGATTGCAAAGTGCTAAAGATTTGAAATTAGCACCAGTGGCTAGAGGAACTTACATTTCACCCACGCGCTTGACCATGTACTTACCTTTTAACACCTAATAAAAATACTTGTTGAATAGAGTAGAGCTTCCTCTAGCCACTGGTGCTAATTTCAAATCTTTAGCACTTTGCAATCTGGAGATATTTATGCGGCCAATTCAGGCATTCAGGTTTTGAAGTTCCCTCTACTTTAGGTCTAGTAACTTGGCTATAGTTATACCTACAAAAAAAAATTAGTATCAAAAGGGAGCACACAGAGATACCTATCATTTAAGCTATATATGAAGTCCATACAATGAAGTTTACATACAGAATTTATTGAGCTCTAAAGTGGTAACCATAAGTGAAAAAAAAGGAAAAGAGAAAAATGCCATTGTCCCTTCAGATACATGATTAAATGCTGTGGATTATTTTGACTGCCACTAAAAATCCAGTGAGAGATGTCCAACTATAACTCATGCTCAATCTCTAGGTAAGAGGGATTTCCAAACAGATTAATTTGTTACGAATCTGTCTGCAATGTAGCTTTTATTTGCTCGCCTCAATGAGTTACTTCTATTACAAAACTACAGCTTATTGTATTTGCAAACCGATGATAGCTTTAATGGACTTATGAGGGGAAAAGTTACATTTACAAATAGTTATGCCATGGAAATTTTTTATCATTAATAATTTTTAAAAAAACAGTATCCATAATCAATCAAACATACCAGGATTTTCATAGGCTTCTTCATCGAAATGGATTCACTCTGATAAGTAAATTATCAATATCATTAAGCAAGTTAATGGAATAGAACAGACTCAGAGCGGCAGAGGCTTGTGGCAAATAAGATCCTTTCGATCTCCCAAGATTTGGCTGAAATTTTCCAGTCTCTAAATTTATGAATCAACCAAAATCCATTCGTAGAAGACATAATTATAAGTAACTATAAACCCAACGGGTTGTCCTATTAACCCTAGTTTACAAGAAATTTTAGAACAAGCTTTACAATTGCATATTTAGTATGAGTAAGGAAGCTTTTCTCCAAAACCTTTTTTATCACTTATATAAAACATACATTTAACAAAGATTTATCCTAACAGTAACAGGTGATAACTTTGGGCAGACAAACATGGATTAGCCAACAAGGCAATTGCTACTAGCATGTTCGCAGAGTATGATATAATTAACAATACAAACATCTCTGGTGTGCAGGCACAAAATAAAGGGATGCAGGTTCTATTTGGCATAGTGTTGCTCATCCACAATAACTAGAGCTACACAAGCTATAAATGTTTCTCAATGCTCGTGACTGCTCCTGATATATAGCCTCATAAGCTAATACTTGATGCACATTTGCTCAACCAGTTTAGGTATACCCAAATCTCAAGATGACCATGTTCAATATGAATGGGGTTAACAAATCATGGTGCGGACATCTCACAAAAAGAACAATAAAAATGGACCATAGAAGTTAGTACTCAAAGATGACTTCCCACATCCTGTACACATTTGCCTGCCAACTCATTAGGGTAAAACTGACAGTCACAGGCCTCACACCTCCACCCTTCTTATTCAGCCAATAGTGAAGAAAATAGAGAAGAATGATTCCAAATAATGAGATTCATAAAAGCAGTGAGAGCTTAGCAGCAGTGAACCACCCTGCCAGCAAGATCACTGATCATGTCTTTAACCAACCCTCTGTAAGCAAAATATGGCAGAGCAAGTTTAAAAAACACATAAAACATCACATGATTGCTACAATTTTCCAATTGTTATGTCCTACTCCTAGATTGCATATAGGGTCCAGAAAATGTTGCCAAATATGTTTTTAAAAATACCAACGATCTCTTGTCTGGAAAATCATCGAATTGATGAGAGAGTAACTAGAATGACCTCATTACGTAAGTCACCACGGGAGATATAGTTATCTTTAGGAAGATTCTGATGAGGAAGAAGAAGGTATAGTCATCTTCAATTACCTAAGAATTCTCACTGCAGCTCATGGGTCTATCAAATCAATGGCCACTTCACTTGCTTCACGCCAGACAAAGACTGCAAAGAGCTGCTGTGTATTGATCAAGATTCAGATGCAGAAATGGACCAGGAAGGCTTCTCAGGTTAGTGATAGTATCTAGTTTTAGAATTAGCCTTTCCTAAATAGCTGGAGAGGGTCCATCTAGATATATCTTAGCAATTCAATTTAAATGTACTTAAACTTGAATTCAAAATCGGATTTTGTGGAAACTAATGTCATAAATCTAAACCAAAATTATAATTCTTATATGAAATTTTTCATATTTGACTTGCGATGAAGTGGTATTATTTCACAGACAATTAGGCACCAGCTTCATATACTTTGCTATGCAATGTTCCTGCCAGTTCCCCTCCAGTACTGACCATTCCCATTCAGGCCAAGCCCAAGGATTGCCTCGCCCTTTCCCGCATATTCCGGTAGTAGTGTAAGCGTGCATACAAGATTGTGACATATAGCTACTTGGAGATATTGATCCATGCACACAGTTATTGAATTCTTTGCTAGCTAGCACTTGGTGTCATTCACCATTATTTAGGCCTGGGACCATCATACACGAGACACTACAGGCTGACAGGTGGGACCATCATACCCGAGACACTACAGGCTGACAGGTGGGACCATCATACCCGAGACACTACAGGCTGACAGGTGGGACCATCATACCCGAGACACTACAGGCTGACAGGTGGGACCATCATACCCGAGACACTACAGGCTGACAGGTGGGACCATCATACCCGAGACACACTACAGGCTGACAGGTGGGACCATCATACCCGAGACACTACAGGCTGACAGGTGGGACCATCATACCCGAGACACTACACACTGACAGGTGGGACCATCATACCCGAGACACTACAGGCTGACAGGTGGTACCATCATACACCCTAGACCAGTGTTTACCAAAGTATGCCCCGCGGGCCAGATCCGGCCCACTAAGCTCTTCAATCCGGCCCAGTAGAATCAAAGCAAAAAATGCAGGTTTGGAGAAGGTTTGGTGAAAATTGGTCCAGGCATCTGGGAGCTAAATAAATAAGTAAAAATGGCGAGAAAGTTGGTAAATCGGACAAAAATGATTTGGAGTAGCTTAATGAGCAGGAAAGCCCGCCCATACGGTGAGTTTTCAGCATGTCCGTAGAGAAAAAGAGGAAAGTGGATTTTGAATGCAGAGTTTTCAAGGATGAGTGGACCAAAGATTTTTTCTTCGCCAAGGAGAAGGATAAAGTACTCTGCTGGATTTGCTCTGATACAGTCGCCGTCCCCAAACAGTTCAACATCCAGAGGCATTATAAGTCCCATCATGCAAAAGACTATGATGCCTTCCAAGGAGACCAGAGGGTTTCTAAGGCCGAGGAGTTACAGAAAGTGCTTCAGAGTCAGCAAAAGATCTTCAAGAAAGCTGATCTGCAGAGCAAAAAGGCTACTTCAAAGTGGCAGAGGTGCTGGCAAAGAGTGGAAAGCCATTCACAGATGGAGAAATTGTCAGGGAATGTCTGAAGGAAGTAGTTCAAGTCTTGTGCCCAGATAAAGCTAGCATTTTCAATGATGTGAGCCTCAGCAACCAAACCATAGCCAGGAGAGTGGAGGAGTTGTCAGGAAACATTAAGACACAACTGAAGGGGTTGACCGAAAAAATGGAGCCTATTCACTATGCCTGAGAATGAATCCACAGACATTGGTGACATGGCACAGATGGGGATCTTTGTCAGAGGAGTTGACAGCAGGATGAATGTCACTGAGGAGCTCTTGGCACTTTATCCAATGAAGGGAACATGCACTGGGAAGGACGTATTTTTAGCAGTCATCAAGGTTGGCTATGAGAAACTGGTGGGAGTGGCCACAGATGGTGCTCCTGCCATGGTCGGTCACAAGAATGGATTTCAAGGCTATCTAATGAGGAAATTGGAGGAACAGGAACTCTGCAAGGAAAATGTTGTCTTCTATCATTGTGTGATACATCAGGAAGCTCTCTGTGCCAAAACTGTTGGATATAGCTAGGATATGAAGGTTGTCATCGACTTTGTCAACTTTGTCAGAGCGAGTGCCATGAGGCACCGCCAGTTCCAGGCTTTGATGGTTGAAATTGAGGCCTGTTACCTAGATATTCCTTATTTCTCTTCTGTTAGATGGCTCAGTCGAGGCAAGACTCTGAAGAGAGTTTGGGAGCTCAGAAAAGAGATGCTGGTCTTTTTAGAAATGAAAAGAAAATCAAAGGAGAAGTTTGTTGAACCAGGGTTTCTCTCCAATCTTGCCTTCTTAGTTGATATGACGGAAAAGTTGAACCAACTCAACATCTCTCTCCAAGGCAAAGGTAAATTTGTCCATGAAATGCATGCTGATGTCAAGGGTTTTGAGACAAAGCTCAGGCTTTGGCAAGCACAGATGATTTCTGGCTCTTTGTACCACTTCCCCTGCTTGAGGATTATGCAGGATGAGGGTGTCTTAGTGCCAAATGATGAGTATGGTCAGGATCTGGAGAAACTGGGGAAAGAGTTTGAAGGCCGTTTCAAGGAATTCAGAGCACAAGAGAAAAATCTTATGATATTTTCAAGGCCTTTCTCTGTGAAATCTTCAGAGGCACCAGTGGCACTGCAAATGGAACTGATCGATCTGCAGTGCAATATGGATTTGGAAGAAGATTTCAAGACCAAGACATTGGTGCAGTTTTACCAGAATTCCCTTCCCCACTCATCCTACCCCAAGCATGTCCTGAAGTACCTTGCCTCGACTTTCAATTGCGAGCAGCTCTTCTCAAGGATGAAGATGACAAAGTCCAAATACAGATGTAACTTGCAATGAACATCTTGAAGACATCCTCAGATTATCCACAACTAATCTGAAACCTGACATTGATGAAATCATGAAAAGTCACCAGCAATTTCACACTTCCCACTGAACAAGAACAAGTTTGCAATGTCTTAAAATGTTTTTTATTCTGATATTTCAAAGTGGCAAATATTTATCTAACCCTGTGGAAACATTCAATTTTTCCATGTTTGCTTTTTAAAAACAAAAGAAAAAATTAATTCTGATATTTCTTGAAAGTTGGAAGCTAACCCTGTGTAAACATCCACTTTACCACATTTATCTATATTAAAAAGAAAATAATCATCATGCTAAAAATAGTAACAAACAATACTAATGTGTGAGAAGTTCAATTGAGCATGCTTGGCTATTATGCTACCACTCTCATGCCATTGACTAGTGGTTAGTGGTTTGTAACTAATGAAACCACAGAACAGCTGACCACCATTGAATGTTCCCTGGCATGTTTAAATGAAACAAAAAGTCAAGTCTGGCTTCTTCCTTGACACAACAATGGAGCAGTAGTTGGACTCTTGGGCAGAATGACAAATCCTGGACTGTAAACAAATAAGATAATGTGAATAAGACCGGTATATACATATACCACTTGCAATTTTATGATCCGGCCCCAGGGCATTCCCAAATTTGGAAATTTGGCCCACACTGTCAAAAGTTTGGTAACCACTGCCCTAGACAGCAAAAAGATGTCATGCCCGAGTTGTAGAATCCACGAAACTGTGGTGGCCTCGTTTTTAGCTTTGATCCGTTACCACTGATATACAAACCATTGGATTCTTATATAGTACCTGATGGATGATGCAATCATTTTCACCGATGTGTGTGTGTAAGTGGTAGTCAGTCATCTTAAAACACACACACGTCAGAGGCCAGCATAGCATGGGTGTGGCTGACACACATTGCAAATACATAGTAATACAAATTATGCACATATGTATGTATGCATTCATGTACAGTATGTAGTACAGTATGTATGATGTATATCTAAGTATGTATGTATATATAATATTATGTAGAGTATGCATATATGTATGTACATACGTACATATGTATTATTAATGTATTGGTCGGACAAGGTTGGCATAATCATGTTACTTTGAAGCATTCCTGGAATCCAGGAATTCTATCATGGCATCAGTGCAGAATGTTTTGGAGCATAGCAAGAAGTTTGTTAGTCTTTCTACTGGTGTGCCTCATGATCTGAAAGACCACGGGATAGCCGCAGGGACTCAATGGTTTGAGAGAAAGAATGGAGAGGAGATAAATTTTGACTTTTCTCTCTCGGCCAGGCTGATCATCACAGATATGCCGCCATCACATATTATTAAAGTTGAACAATGTCTACGTAAGCCTGGGACACTCCATCAGACTCCATTATACACTTTCAGAGCCTTCATTTTCTGAGCCCAAAGGTCAATTATAGATTTTGTTGTGTGGTGAGAAGTGATAGTAGTGCATACCTATTGTTATTAAAGTTGGTGTCATTCCGGAACGTGCGAGCAGAATGAAACCTCAGAAAGTAATATATACTATTTCATACTGCTTTAGCTAATAAAAAATATCTAGTTATCGTGGGGCATACAAGTGACACGAACATGATCTGGGCGCACATTGATACATGATACATGATGGATCTTGTGTTCACAATACGACGTGTCGCGTCGCTTGAGCGTTTTGCATAATTATTGTGAATCAGCCAATCATCCTTTAAGGTGGAGAAAGCATTTGGCAGAGAGTAGGGGGACAACCATCCTCTACAATAGGAGGCTTGCAAAGATGGAGGAGCATAGGTGCTGAAGGTTGTGGCAGACAAAGTAAAATGGTTGTAGGGTTAGGATGCTTTTCATTGGTTCCCTTCCAAATTCATCACAGCCCATTAGGAAATGTCCCCCCATGTCTTCTACTTCCCTCGGCACTCAACATGCTCGTGTCATCATACACACCTATATCACTTCTTGGCCCGCAATAGACCTGCTGACCTTGTACTCAATCTAAACATCAACCTCACATCCCTGCAATGACCTTGCATACCTTTCTGCTACATCACTTTCAAGCCCTTCTTATTTTCTACTATTCCAGTCACATGCATTTTTCTTCCTTGTCTTCATATTCCATTGCCCCACTGATCTTACCTTATTATCCAGATCTTACTTCATCCTCAACAGTACACGCTTACAAAATCATATATTTTTTATTATTATTTTTAATCTTTTAACGTAATAATGTGGTAAAGGGTCTTCAAGACAATGCAATCACGTGTTTACAAGAACACGTCATTACCAAAGACCTCCAGTATGACCACTCATCTTCTTAGCTTAACCTGTATTACATGCCGTGTAGCTTTCAGGGATGTAGACACGCAGCGTTCTCACTACAAAACTGACTGGCACCGTTACAATCTGAAGAGAAAAGTAGCGGAGCTTGTACCCGTCTTAGCTGAACACTTCCAAGAAAACGTCCTAACACACAGAGAAGCTGCAAATGCCAAAGTAAATTGTTCCAAGGTATGTGAGGCTTGTTGAAAGCACTTTACCTCTCAGAACTCGTATGAAAGTCATCTCAGGTCTAGAAAGCATCATGAAAAGAACACGAGCTTCGAG
Organism: Cladorhizidae sp. MBARI D1340-BT2; assembly: GCA_028752905.1. Taxonomy (NCBI): domain Eukaryota; kingdom Metazoa; phylum Porifera; class Demospongiae; order Poecilosclerida; family Cladorhizidae; species Cladorhizidae sp. MBARI D1340-BT2. Next base: position 17,791,227 of record JAQNBH010000004.1, on the reverse strand, counting down.
AAGAAGGATGGAAATGCTCCAGCAATACCTACAAAATTGTCGGATGGTACAGCTGACAAACTGACATTAGAAAATAACTGTGAGGATGAAGTTTTGTCGGAACCAGAACCACTCGAACTTACCGAGTGTTTGTTTTGTCCACACGAGAGTAGCAGTATGGAGCGCAGTCTGAGTCACATGTCCAAAATCCATGGTTTCTTCATTCCTGAATTAGAATACATGGTGGACCTCAAGGGGCTTCTGTCGTACCTCTGCGTAAAGGTCGGTGCTTACTATACTTGCTTGTTTTGCAACGAGAGGGGCAAGACCTTTCACTCCGTGGAGAGTGCCCAACAACACATGGTAGACAAGTGCCATTGCAAGTTGTTCTTTGAAAGCGATTGTGCATTGGAGTATGCTGAATACTATGACTATACCAAGAGTTATCCGGAGCATGGAGAGGAAGTGAAACCGGAGAGAGAGTCCCCCCAAGATCAGCTCGCTATCCCCGACGTGAACGTGGAAATTACAGATGACTTGGAGCTCGTGCTTCCGTCTGGCTCTAGAATTGGACACAGAGCCTTACGGATGTATTACAAGCAGCACGTGCCCAGTCAAGAGCAGAGAAAGTCTGTTCTTGTTTCTCGGCTCATGTCCCAATATCGAGCTCTCGGTTGGAAGGAGTCGGGCAAGATAATGTCCCAGCAAAGAGATGTGACCTGGGCTAGGAAGATGCAGAGTGTTCGGGACATGCGGCTTGGTGTGATAGCCAACAAGCTTCAGCACCACTTCAGGCAGCAGGTCATCTACTAACTCCTCTGTGCACAGTTTATGTTGTTGAAGATCCCTTACCCAGTGTTGGATATTCTGTATGTATTGAAGACCCTTACCCTGTACTGTATTGACAAAATATAATTTTTTTAAAGGAAGGGGGGGGGGGGGGGGAATTGAAACCCCCTGGTTATATCTGCAGAGGCACATTGAATTGGCAGTTCATGCTAGCCATACATACAAGATAATTAAACAGCATAATCGTGATGGCAAGATGATTGATTCCGTCCAACCCCAACTGCTTATCTACACCCCAACATAAGCTGAAGCCAGTACTCGCCTGTACATTATTGGAGATTCATCATAATATGCAACATCAGGACATAGACCTGAAATAGCCATTCGAGACACTCCAATGGACTACAGAACACATACCTACACTGTAGGACTGAGCCAGGGCATTGTACATCGCAGAAATGGCAGTTCTTGCCCCACATTTGATGCGGGTATGTAGAATGTGAGCTAGCTGGCAGTGAACAAGATGGATATGTCAGACCAGATGGACATTGGCTGGCTTTGTTCCTTCAGACCATTCGTAATCCTTCTTGAAACATTCATAGATGTAAACTGGCAGTTGAATGAGCTCTTCAGTTCCGAGCATCCGCCACACTAGATGCTCTATGTAATTTTCTAAATTAATCCTCCTGACCGGGGGCGGGCTCATAGCTCCAAACATGCCATCAATTATCATAGCCGTGCTCTTCAAATGCGCCAATTCCTCTACCGCCAACAATTGATTGATGTCGAACCTGAGGCAATAATCTTGGACAATGGTTCTTGCTTTATTAAGCACTTGTTCAACATCCTTGCTGTCTCTTTGCTGCAGAACAGTTTGGTATCTTCCATAAATATATTTCATCATGAATTCCGCAACACCCATCATGGAAGTTTCACCTTTGCTACAAACTCCTTGAACAAGCAATTTAATGAAAAGATGCAGTGCTTTCATAAGCTTTTCCCTACCCCAGTTAGCTTCAAATGGAATTGCAGAGTTGTATATATCTTCCATGATGAGAAATGCTTCACTCTGACTCCAAATATTGAGGGAGAAGGTTGTCTCCACAGTAACCACACAGTGGAACCAGTACGGATGGATGTAGAGAACATCTCCATCAACAACCTCCACTTGTAGTCTGCCCACTTCTCGAAGAAACTCGTTCAATCGACCTTCCCTTTCCATCCTTGGAACGTCCACACCGACTTGTCGATAGAGCTGATGGAGGCAGCGGTAGAGCTTCAACTCAACGTTAGAATCGGGAGGGAAGAGAATAAATCTCTTCCGGCCTTGAACCACTTGATGGAGATTGTAATACGTGTCATAATGAGTGTGGGCTGTGACACCAGATTTTCCTAGCCAAAAGTTGACCTCGCCCAGCTCGGCAAAAGCTTTCAAGTGAGAAGGAAACGTCATGCTAGTGTGTGACTCACTGGTAGTCACATCTCCGAGATTCAACATCTCCAAACCTCCACTAGCGTAATAGTGAAAGCCGTCGTCCGACTCGTTCTGGAGTATCCTAAAGAAAGTCGGAGCTGTATAAACAACTTCCATGTAATCGTTCTCTTCCCTGGTCAAGTTTATCTCACTCAACGGCTGCTCATTAGCAAAATACTTGAAGATGTTGGAAGTCCCTTTCTTGCAGAGTATATGGCCAATTTCGTTGGATTGGGAGGAGAGCTTTTCTAGGGTCCATTTGACAGATTTCCAACTCTCAATAGGTGTCCCATGAACAACAAGTGGCGAATTTTGTCCAGCAAGCTGCAGTTAAGAAAATAGCATCTTCAGTACAATAACTGTGATGTATAAATCTGCTATAAGCAGGAGCTCAATATATTGAACAAAATATTACCGAGTGCCCGTGTCAGTGATCTAGTATTACATGCAGCAAGTGTGCCCACAATGCTGTGTAGAGTGATCTAGTATTAGATTGGCTACATGCAGCAAGTGCCCACAATGCTGTGTGCAGTGATCTAGTATTAGACTGGCTACATGCAGCAAGTGCCCACAATGCTGTGTGCAGTGATCTAGTATTAGAATGGCTACATGTAGCAGGTGCCCACAATGCTGTGTGCAGTGATCTAGTATTAGACTGGCTACATGCAGCAAGTGCCCACAATGTGGTTTCAGTAATCTTGTATTAGACTGCCGACATGTAGCAAGTGCCCACAATGCTGTGTTCATTAATCTATATTAGACTGGCTACATGTAGCAAGTGCCTACAATGTGGGTTCAGTAATCTAGTATTGGACTAGTCAAGTGCCCACAATGTGGGTTCAGTAATCTAGTATCAAGTGCCCACAATGCTGTGTGCAGTGATCTAGTACATGTATTAGACTGGCTACATGTAGCAAGTGCCCACAATGCTGTGTTCAGTAATCTATATTAGACTAGTTACATGTAGCATGTGCCCACAATGCTGTGTGCAGTGATCTAGTATTAGACTGGTTACATGTAGCAAGTACCACAATGCTGTGTGCATTGATCTAGTATTAGACTGGCTACATGTAGCAAGTGCCCACAATGCTGTGTGCAGTGATCTAGTATTAGACTGGTTACATGTAGCAAGTACCCACAATGCTGGTGCAGTGATCTAGTATTAGGCTGGCTACATGCAGCAAGTGCCCACAATGCTGTATGCAGTAATCTAGTATTACACTAGTTACATGTAGCAAGTGCCCACAGTGTGGGTTCAGTAATCTAGTATTAGACTGGCTACATGCAGCAAGTGCCCACAATGTTGTGTTCAGTAATCTAGTATTACACTAGTTACATGTAGCAAGTGCCCACAATGTGAGTTCAATAATCTAGTATTAGACTGGCTACATGCAGCAAGTGCCCACAATGTGGGTTCAGTAATCTAGTATTGGACTAGTTACATGCAGCAAGTGCCCACAATGTGAGTTCAGTAATCTAGTATCAAGTGCCACAATGTTGTGTTCAGTAATCCTACACTAGTTACATGTAGCAAGTGCCTACAAAGTGGGTTCAGTAATCTAGTATTAGACTGGCTACATGTAGCAAGTGCCCACAATGCTGTGTGCAGTGATCTAGTATTAGACTGGCTACAAGCAGTAAGTGCCCACAATGCTGTGTGCAGTGATCTAGTATTAGACTGGCTACATGCAGCAAGTGCACACAATGCTGTGTGCTATGATCTAGTATTAGACTGGCTACATGCAGCAAGTGCTCACAATGCTGTGTGCAGTGATCTAGTATTAGACTGGCTACATGCAGCAAGTGCCCACAATGCTGTGTGCAGTGATCTAGTATTAGACTGGCTACAAGCAGCAAGTGCCCACAATGCTGTGTGCAGTGATCTAGTAATAGACTGGCTACCTACAGCAAGTGCCCACAATGTTGTGTGCAGTGATCTAGTATTATACTGGCTACATGCAGCAATTGCCCACAATGCTGTGTGCAGTGATCTAGTATTAGACTGGCTACATGCAGAAAGTACCCACAATGCTGTGTGCAGTGATCTAGTATTAGACTGGTTACATGCAGCAAGTGCCCACAATGCTGCGTGCAATGATCTAATATTTGACTGGCTACATGCAGCAAGTACCCACAATGCTGTGTGCATTGATCTAGTATTAGACTGGCTACATGCAGCAAGTGCCCTCAATTCTGTGTGTACAGTGATCTAGTATGAGACTGGTTACATGCAGCAAGTGCCCACAATACTGTGTGCAGTGATCTAGTATTAGACTGGGTACATGTAGCAAGTGCCCACAATGCTGTGTGCAGTGATCTAGTATTAGACTGGCTCATGCAGCAAGTGCCCTCAATGCCGTGTGCAGTGATCTAGTATTAGACTGGCTACATGCAGCAAGTGCCCACAATGCGGTGTGCAGTGATCTAGTATTAGACTGGCTACATGCAGCAAGTGCTCTCTATATAGATATAGCTAACATTGTATGCAAGACTGTGTGGAGGTGCGGTGAAAGGGCGTAGCTGTAAAGATCCATTTACAGAGACGTAGATGTTTTAGTGAGCGCGAAGATCAAGAATTAGAGGTGGCACCAGTTGGAAGTTAATACTAATTATCGCCTAGCACCATACAGCAAATTTCGCTGCAACTTCAAGGTCATGCGATTGTGCAATCATGTGGAGCATGCATCATTTAGAATCGCACATGCAAGTTTCACATTGCAAGTGCCAAGTGTACGTAGCAAGCGTATCCCCTAGCTGATTTTTTAGGCATCCATGGGCACTGACAATGTTCTAGCAAGGGATACATATGCAGGAACCATAACAGTGCTTTTGCATACTAACAGATTTTTTTAAACTGAGTCACTGGTGGAAGCGTACGTAAATGCCAAAAGCTATATAAAAAATCAATTGTAGAAATCTGCTAAATTCCTCCTTGAAAAATTTAAAATATAAAAAATCCTTTAGGTTTTTTTTTTTACAGAAAAACTTTAGCTTTTTCAGGGAATTCTTAAAAAAATTAATTCAAATAAATTCAAATAAATTCAAATAAATCTTTAAATAATAACTGCCTTCCGAACATGAAGGCGATAGATGGTTTAAGAATTATGGAAATAAGAAATTGAAAAACATTGACCACTCGACTTTGAACAGCTGTGTTAAAGCGGTCAAGATGCCCAGCCGACTAATCTTGGAGGACGTGCTATCTCAGGTTCTGGATGATGACTTTGGACTCACTAAGGGTTGGAGCAGTGATGAAGAAAGTCACGGCAGCTCCTCTTACCTTGAACAGACTAGAGTTGACCCTGAAGCTCTTCCTCAGGATCTGGATGATGACTTTGGACTCACTAAGGGTGGGAGCAGTGATGAAGAAAGTCACGGCAGCTCCTCTTACCTTGACCAGACTAGTGTTGACCCTGAAGCTCTTCAATCGCAGGGCATAGTGTGTGTTCCTGACTTATCTTTGAGCTAGCGTAGCTCTCTCAAGAGCTGATGATTTGGATAGAGATAAGATTACCAGCAATGAGAAGGCATTGATAGAGTAGAGCATGAACTGCAAAGATTGTTTTAGCAGCCGTGTTCAAAGGAAGTCCACAGAAAACGTATTACCTTGGTGTTTCTTTATCTTTAGGTTTGGTGCATGAAGTGATGGATTGGGTAGTTGACAGCTTCATCAGCTTTAGTGACCCTTCCTATTGTAGCTAGACCTCCTATTGCTGTGTTGACAGAGCTTCATCAGCTTCAGTGACCCTTCCTGTTGTAGCCAGCCTCCTATTGCTGTGTTGTCAGAGCTTCATCAGCTTCAGTGACCCTTCTTGTTGTAGCTAGCCCTCCTACTGCTGTGGTGACAGAGCTTCATCAGCTTCAGTGACCCTTCCTAGCTAGAGTAGCTAGCCCTCCTATTGTTGTGTTGACAGAGCTTCATCAGCTTCAGGGACCCTTCCTATTGTAGCTAGTCCACCTATTGCTATGTTGACAGAGCTTCATCAGCTTCAGCGACCCTTCCTATTGTAGCTAGCCCTCCTATTGCTGTGATAACTATAACCTAAGTTCAAGAGACATGATGGGTTAGTTGGCTAAATACATCGAAACTAGAAGTAGCAAGTTCAAATGAGATTCACCTCATTGTGGTTTGGCACTTCATTTCTATGGCAACAAAAACCAACCACAATGTTGGTCAATACAAAAGTTATCACAAATGGTTTGCTTGAAAAGGACTTTTCCAAACTTTGAAATAAATCCACTGATGAGAGGGTTAACGAGGGGAGAGGATCAGTGAGGATCACAGTGAGGGCAAGAAAACAGACACTTATCATCATCCATGTTGCCTAAACAACGTTAAAGAGTCATCTACTGCTGACGACTCCCTAACCTGACTGAGCTGCCTGATTGTTGTTAATTAAGGTTCTTATCCCAGTTACCCATTTCCCCCTGCCCGGCTTAAAGATTAATAAAAGACATTCGCTCAGTACTCAAAACATGAAAGATCTCGTGACTGTCCGAGTGCGTGGCTTTATAGCCATCGCAATATCTGTGCCTAAAAATAGTACAGACTAATAATAGACTAATTACTGCATACTAAGTTAATTAACAATCAAGGTGTATAATACTGAGTATGACTGAATAAGATCATGACTGTCTCTGTTGGTTGTGCATGATGTTGTTCTTGAAGAGCCATCTTGGTCTGTGCGTGGTCAGGGAGTACTGCCTGCAGTTAGGGGGTTGGGCTTCCTGACAACAACAACACTAAAAAGTTCAAAGTTCATGTCGGTTTGCACTGCAACTAAAGGCCAGTACACAACAGTCTTCATGTTGTGTCACTTTAGCAGTTCAGCCTGGTCCAACTGCATCACTTCCAACTATTCAGAGTAGTATCAGCCTGGTCACACTGCATCACTTCCAACTATTCAGAGTATCAGCCTGGTCACACTGCATCACTTCCAGCAGTTCAGAGTATCAGCCTGGTCACACTGCATCACTTCCAGCAGTTCAGAGTATCAGCCTGGTCACACTGCATCACTTCCAGCAGTTCAGAGTATCAGCCTGGTCACACTGCATCACTTCCAGCAGTTCAGAGTATCAGCCTGGTCACACTGCATCACTTCCAACTATTCACCTTCACACCCAATTATAAAAAACCCCAATTATTTAACAAACTTTCATTCTCTTATGACTTGTTGAAGCAGCCATATTCTAAGAAAGTTCTTCATTACCTCATTTCCCCAAAATTGCCTCTTCCTTGGAGAAATTAATTTTTCCCCTTCAGAAACACAAACAAACAAACAAATAAAGCACACCAACACGTGTCGACAGACGCATCGCGACTGGAACTAGAATAGAAATCAAGTCTATTCATGAGGAGCAATCAAGTCTATTCATGAGGAGCAATCAAGTCTATTCATGAGGAGCAATCAAGTCTATTCATGAGGAGCAATCAAGTCTATTCATGAGGAGCAATCAAGTCTATTCATGAGGAGCAATCAAGTCTATTCATGAGGAGCAATCAAGTCTATTCATGAGGAGCAATCAAGTCTATCAAGTGACATGACTTCATGTTCACGATATCACAAAATGGACGTGCTGTGTTGCTAGTGGGAGTGGCATATTCACTTCGAGACTAAATGTGAACGATGTTTTAGCAATGCTGGATGTCGACAATTTTGGTCTCTCTGAAGTTGTAAGCAGTGACAAAGAAGGAGAAGGGAATTTAGCCCACCATAATATACTAGAGACCCGGAAAAGCTGGCAGCTCTGAGGTAAATGGTGGATTCTCAACCGGTTTTTGGCCAGGTCAGTGATAGTCTACCTATGTGCCTGGCCATCAAGATATAAACTCTTATGATGGTGAAGTTAAATAGCTGTACTTAACGCTAGCCGAGTATGCTTTTCTTTTTTTCTACTGACATACCCATTTGTGCAAAATAGCATATACCTGGATACTTCACAGGCACTAGCTGGCTATCTATCTAGTGGCTATATACCTGGATACTTCACAGGTACTAGCTGGCTATCTATCTAGTGGCCATATACCTGGATACTTCACAGGCACTAGCTGGCTAGCTATCTAGTGGCTATATACCTGGATACTTCACAGGTACTAGCTGGCTATCTATCTAGTGGCCATATACCTGGATACTTCACAGGCACAAGCTGGCTATCTATCTAGTGGCCATATACCTGGATACTTCACAGGTACTAGCTGGCTATCTATCTAGTGGTTATATACCTGGATACTTCACAGGTACTAGCTGGCTATCTATCTAGTGGCCATATACCTGACTTCACAGGTACTAGCTGGCTATCTATCTAGTGGCCATATACCTGGATACTTCACAGGCACTAGCTGGCTAGCTATCTAGTGGCCATGTACCTGGATACTTCACAGGTACTAGCTGGCTATCTATCTAGTGGCCATATACCTGGATACTTCACAGGTACTAGCTGGCTATCTATCTAGTGGCCATATACCTGGATACTTCACAGGCACTAGCTGGCTATCTATCTAGTGGCCATATACCTGGATACTTCACAGGTACTAGCTGGCTATCTATCTAGTGGCCATATACCTGGATACTTCACAGGTACTAGCTGGCTAACTATCTAGTTGCCATATACCTGGATACTTCACAGGCACTAGCTGGCTATCTATCTGTGGCCATATACCTGGATACTTCACAGGTACTAGCTGGCTAGCTATCTAGTGGCCATATACCTGGATACTTCACAGGTACTAGCTGGCTATCTATCTAGTGGCCATATACCTGGATACTTCACAGGCTATCTATCTAGTGCCCATATACCTGGATACTTCACAGGTACAAGCTGGCTATCTATCTAGTGGCCATATAATACCTGGATACTTCACAGGCACTAGCTGGCTATCTATCTAGTGGCCATGCACCTGGATACTTCACAGGTACTAGCTGGCTATATATCTAGTGGCCATGTCCTGGATACTTCACAGGTACTAGCTGGCTAGCTATCTAGTGGCCATGTACCTGGAAACTTCACAGGTACTAGCTGGCTATATATCTAGTGGCCATGTCCCTGGATAATTCAGGTACTAGCTGGCTAGCTATCTAGTGGCCATATACCTGGATACTTTACAGGCACTAGGTGGCTATCTATCTAGTGGCCATGTACCTGGATACTTCACAGGCACTAGCTGGCTATCTATCTAGTGGCCATGTACCTGGATACTTCACAGGCACTAGCTGGCTATCTATTTAGTGGCCTTGTACCTGGATACTTCACAGGTACTAGCTGGCTATATATCTAGTGGCTATGATCTATAGCTCATCATCGTTGGCCAGCTAAAGAACACACATTGGTCTGATGCAGGATCCGAAAAAAATTCTAATCCGATGTCTGAAACGCAGCATCGGACCAATCAGAATGTAATCAGAATGCTATAATCTACAGTATCACATGTTTATCTTTGTTGCAAGCTGTTCAAAATGAATAGGGTCAAAGGTCAATTGGTCAATGGTCAAAGGTCAATAGACAAGTCACAATGCAACGGAATGCTCGGCCATCGTCGTGTTGTTAACCAGCCAGTCACATGCAAAACATGACCTGACTGACCTGTTTGCAAGCCATGGAGTATGGCAATGTAATAACTAGCCACACCCATTACTCCACCCTCTCAAATGAAACACCATCCACTGCAGGGGAGGCTCAACAGAGACACAACGGAACCCACACCCCCAACTTCCTCCACCACGAGGGATTGAGGTGAAAACCTCAAACCACATGTTCCCTCCCAAGCTCAAAATTGGCACTAGTGCTCACGCATTGTGCCAATATGAAAGTGCACTCTATAAAGAGACACAGCACCACTGTTTATTGGCATTCTTCAGTGAGACAAAAATGGCCGCCATCCACTGCTCCAGTTTAGCACCATTTTAATAATGCATCAAAATTCTTTTCTTTTTAATCTAAATTTCTAATGATGCATCTTGGATGGCATCTCTGACTACTATATTTGCATTTCGTTTGTCTATCAACCCAGCCTCATGATTGTTTACTTGCTGCAGGATATTCATTAACGAATACTTGGAGAGTTGAGTCTGAGGCCACCATGTGTGGCATTGATGAATATGGTGAAATAGCTACAACAGCTTCAGTGTAGCATACTGTACTCTAGCTAATTCTGTACTGCAACCTTTTGTCTCTTGCTTGCTTCATCCAACAGAAAAGCTTGAATCCCAGCTGCTGCTAGGGGAGAACCTGCAACAACTTTCCGTGGCCTTCCAGGTCCTCTATTCATCTCCTTAGGCTTTGGTAGCTGGCTTGACTTCCATGTCAACACCAGAGTGCTCTCTTTGAGCATCACACCACCTTAGGTTTTGGTAGCTGGCTTGACTTCCAAGTCAACACCAGGGCACTCTCTTTGAGCATCCCACCAGCTTAGGTTTTGGTAGCTGGCTTGGCTTCCAAATCAACACCAGAGCGCTCTCTTGAGCATCCCACCACCTTTGGTTTTGGTAGCTGGCTTGACTTCTGTCGGATTCGTATTCCCAGATTCTCGAATAATCAGCTCTCTTAGCTGATTCCACGCAATCCGATGACGCCCAAGCCCACCCTTTAACTCTCGCTAGTTAAAGTCTACCTGGACCAGAACTACTCGCACACGATTCTCCCTTTCTCACTAAGAGAGGTGTAGTAGATGTATTGACTTTGCTACAAATAAACTTAGATGCACAACAATCAAATACTTGGACAGTTCAGAGCACAATCAATAAACTGGTATAATAATAACACGTAGAATGGCAGAGTATTAGTACCTCGTTATTATCTCTCTCTCGCTAACGACCTCTAATATCTGCTCTCACTGTCTCTCTCTCTCTCTCTCTCAAATGTCCGCCTCTTTTATATTCTGTTCTGGTGCTGTTCTTGTGACCTTATTAGGTCATTTTCTGTGCTGCTGTGACGTCGAATCGTTCATCTAGGCGATGAACCGTGGTCTGCCGGTTGTGGTCTGGTCCTACCGAATCTTGCCACCCCGGTTCCATCGTGGTGTTGTCGTCCCGTTCCATCGTGGTGTTGTCGTCCCGTACCCACACTTGCTCCTGACCTCCACTCGGGGCCATCTGCTCACCTAGGTCCTTCAGGGGCGCTCCTCCTTCCCCAGTCAGGAGTTCTCCTGACATTCCTCCCTCCTCTAGACGAGAGCCATGCTCTCGAGAGAGTCCATCAGCATTTGAGTTCTTTGAGCCTGGTTTGTGTGAGATGGTGTAGCTGTAAGGCTGCATAGCAAGTGCCCAACGACCCAACCGACCATGAACATCTTTCAGGTGTCCCAATCATGTTAGTGGGTTGTGGTCAGTTTGTATTTCGAAGGTGGTTCCCTCCAGGTAGATACGGAAATGTTTCACCCCATCAACTAATGCTAGTGCTTCCCTCTCAATGGTCGAATAGTTTATCTCCCTCGGTAGCAGTTTCCTCGACCCATACGCAATTGGATGTTCCTCCCCCAAGTGGTCCTTCTGGCTTAGCACGTATCCGATTCCCGTAGCACTAGCATCTGTCTGCAGTAAGAAAGGTCTTTCCCAATTTGGGGTAGAGAGAATGGGATAGTGGGTAAGTAGGTCTTTCAAGGTAACAAAAGCCTTCTCGGCTACCTCATCCCAAATGACCTTAACGGGTTGCTGTGCCTTGGTAAGATCTGACAAGGGAGTGGCTACCGTCGAGAAATTTGGTATAAATTTCCGGTAGTATCCACATATACCCAAAAAGGCCCTGACGTCCTTCTTTGTCTTTGGTGTGCTAAAGTTCTCAATTGCCCTAACTTTAGCTTGGATAGGTTTGACCCTGCCTTGCCCAACTACATGTCCTAGATAATGACATCTATTACATGCAAACTTGCACTTCTTTAGCTTAATGTGTAAACCTGCCGACCTTAACCGTTTGAGAATGTTGGTAAGGTGTTGCACGTGGTCTTCCCAACTCTTGCTGAAGATAATTATATCATCTAAGTAAGCCGCTGCATACTCGTGTGTTCCTGCTAACACTGTGTTCATCAGTCTCTGGAAGGTTGAGGGGGCTGCCACCAAACCAAATGGCATGGTTTGACACTCATATTTCCCCCATGGGGTTATGAAAGCAGTCTTGGGTTGACTTTCTTTGTCTACAGGCACCTGCCAATACCCTTTTGTCAAGTCTAGGGCTGAGATATATTTAGCCTCCCCCAGCTGGTCGATTAAGTCCTCAATGAGAGGTATAGGGTATGGATCTGCCCGGGTGAGTAAATTAAGTTTTCTGTAATCTACGCACAGTCTCTTGGTACCATCCCCCTTCGGGACTAAAACCACCGGAGCTGCCCATGGACTTTTGGAAGGTATAATAATTCCTAAGTCCAGCAACTCTTTAATTTCTTTTCTCAAGGACTCGTGGGAGGTACGGGGCAGTCTGTATGGGGGCAACCTCACAGGACTCACATCACCAGTCTCGATGTGATGTTCCACCAGGGTTGTTCTCCCAGGTAAATCATTGATGATGTCCTGAAAGTCTTCCTTCAGTTCTGTCATTTCTTGCTGTTGTTCCTCCGTCAATTCAGACACGTTCTCCTGGTCTTCTTCCAACTCTCCGCCCTCAGCTTCTCCTTCCTCGCCTCCCACAGAGAGAAACACTGACGCTGTCGGGGTTTGCCATTCCTTCAGCCCATTCACATGAAAGGTTCGGTACTGCTTCCTCCCCTCTCCTAGGTCTAACTTGTAAGTTACATCAGACAATTTTTTCACAATCTGATATGGACCTCGCCACTCACTCAAAAGCTTATCCTGCTTTCTAGGTTGGAAAGCTAGAACATAGTCACCTTGTTCAAATGTACGCTGAGTTGCCTTCTGATCATGATACACCTTGTGTTTGTCCTTTGCCTTCCTCTCAGTCGACGCCGCCAACTCCCGTACCAGGACCATCTTGTCTCTCAACAGTCGGAGGTACTCTTTGACCTCCACGTCCCCTACTTTCTCTTTCCTGGTCCACTGTTGTACCAGCTCGTCCAGAGGAGTGTCCATCTTCCGACCGTACAACAACTCGTAGGGAGAGTAGCCTGTGGACTTGTGTGTGCTTCCCCTATACGCCCACAACACATATGGTAAGCACATATCCCATTCCATATGATTTTTCTGCGTCAATTTTCGGAGCAGCCGTTTTAATGTTGAATTAAACCTTTCCACCATACCATCCGTTTGGGGATGGTATGGGGAAGTACGTATGTGGTGGATGCCAGTAAGAGAATAGAATTGTTGCATTAGCTTAGATGTAAAGTTTGACCCATTGTCTGTCAAAATCTCCCCAGGTATGCCTAGCCTAGAGGTGACTTCTACCAAGCATTCAACAACAGACTCGGTGGTGACATTAGAAAGAGGATATGCCTCTGGCCACTTGGTGGCATAATCCATGATTACTAGCACGTATTTCTTACCATTCTTTGTCCTTTTTAGAGGACCAAAGATATCCATCGCCACGCGACTAAAGGGAACTGTCATCACCGGAAGAGGATGTAGTGGGGCCCTCTTTAACGTCGCGGGGGCAGCTAGCTGACACTCAGGGCAAGAGTGGCATGCCTCCTTTACATCACCAGTCATTCCAGGCCACACCACCCTCTGCCGTAGAGTGTCCAGCATCCTTACTTCACCAAAGTGTCCCGCAATGGGTGAGCTGTGTGTCATCCTCAGCACTTCTCGCCTACACGACAGGGGGACAACTACACGTTCTGCCTCACCTGTCGTACTCGCCTTCTTGACAAGGATGCCAGCTGACCACGTCATGTCACCCTCACTATTCTCATCCGCCTGCTTCCGCCATCCTTCCAGCGTTGGATCGAGTAGTTTGAGAGTACGGAGTTGACTCGGAGAGATCAGTTCCAATGTCGTCTGGTCCTCCCCATCAGTACGCTGCTTCCGTTCTGATTGAACCTGGGCGGTCAGGAAAAGGTCATCAGAGAAGTCGAACAGCTGCTCCAGTTTCTCCTCTGACTCCTCCTCTTTGTCTTCTTCCAGATCGTGGATCACCGCTTCATCTGCCTTCTGTGCCACTTCTCCCGACTCCTCTCTCTCCTTTGCTACTCTCTCTTGGGCCCTGGTACTGACCAGTGCTTCAGCCACTTCCGGCATTCCCGTAAGTTCACTCTCCTCACTCCTCTCTTCTTTTTTAATTGCCTGTTTCAGCAACCTTCGGAAACCTGGTACGTCTCTGCCTAGCAGCATGTCAACATTCAAATGTTTAGAAACACCAACTGCTAACTCACATGTCTTTCCCCTGATCTGAAGACAGATTTTTGCCGCTGGAAACCACGTCTTCTTGGCACTAGCTGTGACGTAGGGGATCTTCCACCCCAATCTCTTCGACCCAAGACACCTTGGATGAACCATTGTCTTTGAACATCCGGTGTCGAGTAGGGCAGTGACTGTTTTGTTGTTGATCAACACTTCCTCCGTCCACCGAGGTAAGTTCGACCTGATTGGTGTCTTGCTCCCAAAATGAGCTTCTTCCATCCTCACTCTGCAGTCCCGTCTCAGGTGTCCCTTGCGACCACACCGGAAGCACTCGACCTGACTGATATCGCTCCGAGTTGGTCGGTCGGAGGGGGTACTACCTGGCTCCAGCTTTGGTCGGAATGAGTTTCCCTTGGTTGATGGAGGTGGTTGACTGAATGGGGTGTTCCCAGGGCGAGTAGATGTACTTCCCTGTCGGAGCGGTGGAGTATTAGGCCCTTCCCTTGGTCTAACTCTCTCTCCCCCGAACGCTCTGTCGGACCTCCTGTTGTTAAGGTGACGCACCACGGACTCGGTAAGTTGGTCATATGTTTGGCAGTTGAGATTCCTCATCTCTCCTTCCAACCAACGAGGCAATTGCTGTAGTGTGATCTCCATCAACACTGCAGTCTCTGGTGGTTGACCTACTAGATCCAACCATTGTTTGAAATGTTGTTTGTTTTTCCTTAGCCACACATCCGGTTTGGTTGCATCAAAGGATGTCTCGAAGGCCTTGCGTCGGGAGGTCTCGACAGTGATTTGGTATGTCTGGAGTAGGGTTGTCTTGACCCGGTCATAATCTCCCTGGTCAGCTGATGACAACGTTGCCACAGCCATCAAGCCAGCTCCTGCCAGTGAACTCCGGAGATGGAGGGGCCACTCTCCTCTTGGCCATCTTCCTGCTGTAGCCACCATCTCGAACATTTCCAGGTAGGCTTGCATATCGTCCACACCTTCCTGGAATTTCTGCAATGTTATTTTGGGGGGTTGTGGGGCCACAGGTGGAGGAAGAGGTCTGGCAGCTGCATCCTGCAGAGCATGAAACCACCGTTGTTGCTGGGCTGCTGCTTCCGCTCGGTCCTCCTCTCTTTGTTGGTCCACCCTTGCAGCTCTCTGCTGCTCCATCTCGACCCACCGATCCATGAAACGGTCGAGCTTCCCCTGTCTCTCTGGGGTCTCCCTGTCATCATCACTTCTCAACTGTCTATCCTCTCCCGGTCGACGCGACATTTTCCCACGCAACTTCAAAACAGATATAATAATTGTTGATAACAAAATATCAACTAATGATTATAAAAAACTGAAATATGCACTTGCCTCGAGAGGCTAATATACAATTAAAGGGAAAAAACACCAACATTCAATAACACCCTAGGTCAGAGTTGATTTTCAGGCTTCAAAGTTGATAACTCAAGCCGTTCTCTGCTATTACAGGCAATGATAAGTCAACAAAAATCCAGCACAAAATAGTACCTCTCCCAGCACTATTGGTGCCTTATCCAAACCTGTAAAAATCAGCACCTCTCACCTTAGGCCTGATATATACAACAATGCGACCTCTTACCTTAGGTCTACACGCACTAAGAATCTTTCTAGACTACTTAGCTTCAAGATACCTTCCCCACTAAGTCTCTCTCACTTAGCTTAGGTATCCCACTTCTGACACCACTTGTTGGATTCGTATTCCCAGATTCTCGAATAATCAGCTCTCTTAGCTGATTCCACGCAATCCGATGACGCCCAAGCCCACCCTTTAACTCTCGCTAGTTAAAGTCTACCTGGACCAGAACTACTCGCACACGATTCTCCCTTTCTCACTAAGAGAGGTGTAGTAGATGTATTGACTTTGCTACAAATAAACTTAGATGCACAACAATCAAATACTTGGACAGTTCAGAGCACAATCAATAAACTGGTATAATAATAACACGTAGAATGGCAGAGTATTAGTTCCTCGTTATTATCTCTCTCTCGCTAACGACCTCTAATATCTGCTCTCACTGTCTCTCTCTCTCTCTCTCAAATGTCCGCCTCTTTTATATTCTGTTCTGGTGCTGTTCTTGTGACCTTATTAGGTCATTTTCTGTGCTGCTGTGACGTCGAATCGTTCATCTAGGCGATGAACCGTGGTCTGCCGGTTGTGGTCTGGTCCTACCGAATCTTGCCACCCCGGTTCCATCGTGGTGTTGTCGTCCCGTTCCATCGTAGTGTTGTCGTCCCGTACCCACACTTGCTCCTGACCTCCACTCGGGGCCATCTGCTCACCTAGGTCCTTCAGGGGCGCTCCTCCTTCCCCAGTCAGAAGTTCTCCTGACAACTTCCAAGTCAACACCATAGCACTCTCTTTGAGCATCCCACCAGCTTATGTTTTGGTAGCTGGCTTGGATTCCAAATCAACATAAGAGCACTCTCTTTGAGAATCCCACTACCTTAGGTTTTGGTAGCTGGCTTGGCTTCCAAATCAACACCAGAGGACTCAACATAGAGAAATAGTAATTTAGGGTCATCTAGATTTAGCTAACTGCATGCAGCGACAGGATGTATTATTTATCACCTTCTATTGTTGCGTCTGGTCCACAGTGCAACAATTCTGTATTTCTGGTCACAGCTGATTGATAATTATTTTCCCCATCACGCGTATTTAGAATACATATGGCATTCAATATGAAGATGCTAGATAACCGGCTATACCTTTGCAATGGGAACCCTTTACCTATGAGGTAGGGTCTGCAATGCACCCGAGAGTGAAATGACATAGAAAGTCATATGGAGCGAGTTTTCCCACTAATAGCACAAGATGCTAAAAGGTTTGTACACACTGCATGTGTTTGGGTTGCACTCAGAAGGTGTTCCGCCTGTCTACACTGCATTCAAGTAAAACGTGTTCCACTCCAAACACATTTAGTCTTGAACCACAAAAATAGGTGGTTCGGGACCGATGAAACACATTCCAGTAATTAAAATCCAGTTCTCACGTGATAATTGTGTCACAAGCTGTAAGTGGCAGAGATGGCTGGCTGTGGATGGAGTATGCAAGAGACTGTGAACTTAGAGTTGATGAGAGGGCATCCTGAGAGTGTAGCCTGGAAGAGGTCAATCTATGAGTACATACCTCCCTAAGAAAATGTTGGAGCTGATTAGAGAAGCTGGCAATAGTGCAAAATAACTTGTTGATAATTATAGAAAGTTAGTATATCAGTTTAGCCGGTGCTGCTTATATATTTTAGTTCATATTGCAAAGATGCTAGCTAGCTGACTAGCTCTATAGGAACTAACCTGATAGCATTGTTATATGGATAGCCTTGTAGACTAAGGCCTGGTGCAGGGGAAGTGTGCATGTGTAGGCAGCATGTACAGCCATGTCCTACCAACATTATACAGGGGTAAGAGAAAACAGATGGAACAGTATGCCTCAGCAGATATAGCCACCATCTTAGCTTCAATGTATGAGCAGTGTTTCAGTTTGATGGTGGACAATAAAAGTAAGAGGATGATGTTTGAGGCTGACCTGGAAGAGAAGAGAAGGCAACATGAGGCAGAGCTAGAAGAGAAGAGAAGGAAATCCAAGGCAGAGCTGGAAGAGAAGAGAAGGCAACATGAGGCAAAGATGGAAGAGAAGGCAACCTGAGGTGAAGATGGAAGAGAAGAGAAGGCAACATGAGGCAGAGCTGGAAGAGAAGAGACAGGTTGAAAATGCCAATATGGAGAGAATAAACCAGAATGTTCAGGTTCCTGCAACATGTGATAGGTTTCACTGGTCAACCTTCACCCTCTCTACATTAATCCTCTCCCCACATGTCCATGACAGCCATTCAATTTTAGGGCATGTCAACTAAAACTATTTCCTAATCCGAATTCTTCATTTGAATACGAGCAGTAAGTTTGGTGAAGACTGAACAAGAATCTTTGCGCAACTATTAAATAATGTAAACATGCTAAAATATTGTTTGTCTTATGTGTTGTTCTGCTTCCTCCTCCTCTCTCTCTAGCCCGAGTCCTGAGAAGGACAGCAACAACATTAAAAGCTATGGCTAGTGCAATCTAGTATTATTAACAATCTAGTATTAATTAATTAAAATGTGGTTTATGGTGTAACTAATGCAGGACTTAAACGAAATGAACAAACGTGTGAGTCCACTATTGTATTAGCCATGGCTAGTGTTAATTAATAAAAATGTGGTTATGGTGAACTAATGCACGACTAACAAATGAACAGTCCACTATTGTGACTTGCAAGTGAAATATTCTCATACCAGTGTGGGCAGGTTGTTCCCAGATCCCAAACCAGTTCCAAAGATCTGCCAGTATGCAGTGAGGACAGGCCTTTAGTAGCATGGGTTCTAGAATCAGTGGAATCTTGCATAGCCACGCCCACCTTTACCCATACCTTACGCTGGATATGGATTTTCATTGGCTCCTCCAAAAATGCCGGTGAATCCACCCATTGAAGAAATAGAAAAGTAGACTTATTGATTTGGGCTATTACACATGTCAGTAGTTGCGCAAACCCACCCACCCACCCGCACAGTGATTTTGTGGTGCAAACATGCATTTCGGCTGCACATGTCCTGCATACTAACGACAGCACAACCTCCAGCCTGGCATTTGGCTATGCAAACTTGATGTTGGCAGGTGCTGTGCAATCAGCTGATATTTTTTAAACCCTGTTCCAATGTATCCCACAGTATCCCACAGATTTACAAACACCTGGCTGGTCACTAGGTGGATTTCAATATTTCATATTTTTGGCCCCACACAGCTAGGATCTATGGCCAAACATTAGTTAATAGACAGTGCATCATTTTGCCAAAGTAGTGACCATAAAGTGCGGATCTGCGTGTTGATGCCAATGGGCATGTGGAACACTGCATAAAAAATATTAAAGTACTGTGGTAATGTAGCGATGTTGCCAGGCCGACAATTACCAACCAAAAAAAAAATACCTCAAGCTTGAATGGTGTCTGTTGTACCATAGCTCAGTCAGATGATGCACAATAACTGCAATAACAGGCAGCAGTATTGTGAAGGACAGTAGCAGCGGAATAAGAAAGTTCTTCATTAGCCCATAGCATCCTTCAGCGGTAGGTAGAGATCGCTAAAACCAAGAATTGTCAAAACAAACACACCCTACCAACTGACTTCGTGCCGCGCACGCTGAGAACAACAAGAACTTCTGAACCCAAATCACACATTTCTATTTACCACGTGTCTAGAAGGAGATGGTAAGTTTAATGGTGAACTTTTACAATAAATCTGCTCTAATCGTCTAGAAATGTGCTAATTTTAAGGTAGTGTTAAACTTCACTTGTTCCACTTTGTTTTCATTTTCCAGGCCAAGCGTACAAAGAAAGTAGGTGTAGTGGGAAAGTATGGTATGCGTTATGGCGCCTCTCTCAGAAAGATGTTGAAGAAAATTGAAGTATCGCAACAAGCGAAGTATTCATGTTACTTTTGTGGCAAGGTTAGTGGAGAATTCTAATTAATGCACATTACATAGATAATTTTTTATATGGCTCATATTATCAGTGGCTATAGAATTGCATGAAGAGAAAGTGTGTAGGAATCTGGCACTGTAACAAGTGCAAGAAAACTATTGCTGGTGGAGCCTGGATGCCCAGGTAAGCAAATAACATTTATAGGGCAAGAGCTGGAAATGATACGGATTTCACCAAAGCTAAATTTGAGGAGCTAAATTTGAGGAATTTATGAATGATGTGTAGTCATTTGAAGTATTCTAATTGTAGTAGTTCTTCTTGTGCACTGTCTTCTCACTTGGTTCAGTCTGCAACTCGTCTAGCTACTGCTTGGATGGCTGTCTACTTATTTTACCTGTTTGTGATTTTACCCGTTTGTGTATATTATATATTGTCAATGTGGTTCAAAGTAAAATTTCTGTACTTGAATTTCGTGCTATAGAGGGTCCATAAAAACTCGTCTTCTGACTTTAGTTCCTATGGTCCTTTCCCCCAGTACTGTCAAGCCAGAAATGTTAATGGAGAGATGCATAAGTTGTCAAAGCATTAAACTGTGGCTACAAGTTGAATCCACCGACTGCACAACAATCATTGCCATGGACTGTACGTGTACACTAATGTGTGTTGATGTTGTGTTGCTTATTTGCATCCTAGCACCACTGCTGCCACTACTGTGCGAAGTGCCATAAGGAGGTTGAGGGAGATGGCTGAAGTTTAACTTTCTTCGTGATTCGTCTTTCTGTGCTACTACTTCCTTGCATATGTACACATTATTAAATATTCTGTATTGAGTATGATCCTTTAGGGGCAGGGTTGCTCATGAATAATTAATAGTTTACTTCTTGTATAATCATTCTTTAATGGTATAGTTCCTTTGCATTGGTGCTATTGGGTATCTACCAAACCAAAGGAAGCTGTGAAGGCCACTTGGTTAAGTTCCAAATTTAACGTAGCTGTATAAGTGTCTGTAAATGTTATATATGAGGAAGAAAGTACACTTGCATTCCCTTTTTTGAGTGGTGTTGACTGGCTATTAAGTATTCATATCTATCTCATACTTTAGGTATTTTTCTGCAAAATTTCATGAGGTAGAGGGATGGTTGGAGTACACTGTCAACCAAAAAAGGAGTGGTTAACGTTAATTGCCATAGCAACACAAAAATTGAGCTATAACCTATAAAAATTAGAGCACTTCTATTTCCTATTAGATTACATGAAGATTATTTATATCCAGATTTATGAATATGCACACTTTAGGGAATGCAACCTATATATGAATCGACAACTGGTCACCATCGTAAGAAAGTTTGAGGTGGTCTTGTAAATACAACTACTTCCCATTTGACTGAGTAACAAACCAAACACACATTGCATAGAGCTCATTGAGAGCAAAATATATACTTTAACCAAACTCTTATGAATAATTATAATGGTGGATATTGCTGCTCCAAGCCAAAAAAAAATACTTTTCGGGAATAGGAGGAACAAATTTGAGTATAGTTATAAATATTATAGCCAACGTGCAAAAGCAAAACACAAAAAGTATACACACAACAGGTTAGGACAAGTACAGCAAGCTTAGGAGAATGTCAGTTAATTTAGTTTGGCCCTTTTGGAGTGAGATGTAGTCTGTTCTTCCTCTGGTGATTGGTCAGCTACCTCATCAGCAGGCAGATTGAATGCTCCAGAACTATACATGCCTCCATCTTTGTCTTGATCAGCATCCACAAAACCGTTCGTCTTCCTCCGGGCCAATCTTCGTAGGTTTTCCCATGTTCACCAGTCTCATGTACTTCAATAATATATACAAGCATCTTCAACAACCTTTCATGGTAACTATAACGTTTTACTGAAACTGGATGAGGTAAATTCATAACAGCACAAAACGTTTCAAGCTTGGAGTGCTAAGCCAATGCATTAGCCGCAAAAACCGAGGCACAATTGAGCCACAAGCTTGCTAGAAAAGGATACTTTTGAAACTAAGTTACACCTATATACTACATTCAACGCAAGGGGCTACATACAAACTGTTTGTATGTAGCCCCTTGCTTTGAATGTAGTAGGTGTAACTTTAATTAAGCCATCATTTTCAAACAAACGGGTTCTCTTTATCATCTTCCATACAGTAGTCATAGTCATCACTCTCCTCTTGTAAAACTGATGGGGACATAATGCTTATCCCCCTGGAGGCAGTAGAAGGTTGCTGAGGGCTAATGGAAGTAGAGGGCAGTGCATGATTAGCATCTGATGGCACCTCTGGAGAATCTATGTTACAACAGGGAACTATACCAAAATAGCTAGCAACTAATGACCAAAATAGCCAAAAACTTACTATTATCAGCAAGCACATGTGAGTCAGTTCTGTTTCTGGGAGGGTGGTAAGGTTTCTTCTTCCTCCCACTTCGAAACGGTTTTGACCTTCCAGGCATGGCTAAGGCTAAGCGAATGTTCAAACAATTTTGTAGCCATGGATACTGGGGTTGAGGTGTTCATATTCAATGACATCACAGGTAGGAAGTAGCATATTTTTGGTTGTTGAAATTTTGAACTATTTATAGCTAAGCTATCTTGTAGCGGTGTTTTGCCTCCCCGCAAAGATGGCAATAAAGAATAAAGAGGGCTAGGAAATTCCACCTCGAGGAAATAATCCAGGAGTATCCAATGATTTAATCTTGCTATTGCTGAGCCCGTTAAGGCCATCACATATATATATTACAGCACAGTGTGGAACTATTTAGTAACTAACCTAATAACAACAAAAATCAACAGTATACTTATTATCCACAATATTAAGTTACATGAGTGTTGTATGAATTTAATGTATAGTGATCTCTGATAATTGTAGATTCATAAACTGGAAGGAAAAAAAAGGATTTTTTTGATGGAAAACTAGCCAGTTGAACCCCACCCCCCCTTAAGGTAAATATCTCTGAGCAGTCGGTCATTATCTTAAAACTTCCTACATACAAACCAACAATTAATTATCATGTAGAAAGGAAAAAAAATTACAGCCACAAACTAAAGCTGGCCCAAGCTGGCCCAAATTGGATACCTTAACTAAGTGGCCTTCACATCTTCTTTGGGATTGTAGATATGTACTTGGCAGGTACTGCCAATGCCCAAGGCCATTAAAAAGCTTTTTACAAACGCCACAGTTTGGCAGTAAAATCGAGTTCCTGGTGTTGAATAAAGGATAATTAATTATTCATGAAAAAAAAAAAAAAAAATGTTCCTCTTAAAAGAAGTTAGTGAAATTAATTTTTGGGATATTCTGTGGCAGTTCATTGGCAGGAACAAGTGTATGTGCTGAAGAGCGTTAGAATGAAAATAACTTGCAAGCTAGAAATGTTGCATTGCTTGAGGAAGTGGTGAGATGGCTTACATGATTATGGATTTTTGTTTGCTCGCATTCAACATAGAGAATTGAATTCAATCCTGGATCCGATCATGACCAGCATTACTTTGGCATTACATCATAATGTTGACAAGATAATTCACCACATAATTGACAAAGTTGGCCCTTCCTATTGTTCCATTGCCTTTGAGAGACTGTACAATGATCCCAATGTTACATGCCACATTGCCATGAATATTTCAATGATTATGGCCAAGAAGTTATGAACCTAGGTGGCTAACTTGAATGCCCATTTCATTACGATAACATTACCCCCACTCCCAAGAACAAGGTCTACATGTGAACATAAAAAAAATTTAACCCATTCAGTGGTGTAGCTAAGTATATATATAATTATATATATAATAATATATAATATAGTAGTAATAGAAAAGTACTGGGATGGCTAGTCATAGTTTCATGCGAATGCAATCATCAGGGACAATGAGCAGCATGTGAGCATATATGAGGTGGGGCAGGCAAGTGGAGTCCATGGATGGACGTTGTGTTGATGAATGTGATAATTCAAATGGGCTCTTGAGGAGAAACTTGTTCTTGTGCCTACACTTTGAAAGGAATTCTGATCGCTTGTTCAATGATGTTTGGCTGTAGGAGTAGATGATGTGGAATTTTTCAGCAATGCACAAGTTGCAACGTTTCGATATGGTGGAATACGATGCTGCTCTGTCGATAATGGTGATAGGTCCATTTTATGTTGTGTCGGGTTTTGCTGTCTTTAAGTTTCCATATGTATTTGGAGAGTTCTGCAGTATTTCTCTTGTTTTCGTGGTTGAACGAGAAATTGTGGTTTGT
This sequence comes from Cladorhizidae sp. MBARI D1340-BT2, assembly GCA_028752905.1. Classification (NCBI taxonomy): domain Eukaryota; kingdom Metazoa; phylum Porifera; class Demospongiae; order Poecilosclerida; family Cladorhizidae; species Cladorhizidae sp. MBARI D1340-BT2. The sequence goes on along the minus strand of JAQNBH010000004.1, from coordinate 17,767,047 downwards.
GTAGCGTGCCTTGAAAGTTGTATCTGTGAGCCTTATGTAGTGTTTTTCGTCATGGTTGGTGGAGACGGAGGCTTTATAAACTATAGATGTGGCGAGGCAGTGCTCATCCAGTGGGCAATCTTTCTTATTTCGGCAGCTGCATGACTTGCTTGGCTCTTGTTGTAGGTTGATAGGTTTGTTTATTATTTTGTTGTGTGGCTGTTCATGTTTCTGCAGCAAGAGTAGCTGACCTTGACATTGTTGGCAATGAATATTTTGTGCAGCTCGTTGCCCTTGGGGAAGTGGAACTTGACGAGGTTGAGGAAGGATTTGCCTGTTGGTGGCTAAATTTTTGCTGAAGGGTGGGTGGGCTGTACCATATTATCTGCCTGCCTCTTGACATTTTGGTGGGCTTAGCGCTATTTTTTGTTGTTGGGGGTTGAAAACTCATTTGGTATTCGTGTCCACTGTTGTGGAGAGCTTTCTGTCAGTCTGGTGCTGCATTTCTGAAGGTACTCTCGTTATCGGAAATGCTCTTATTGATGGATAGGGGGATGTTCTTTATTATAGATGGAGGGTGGTTTAATTTTTTGTTGATGTATAGGATATGGCTGTTAGGCTTTTGGTATGGTTGGTATGACCCGTGGGCGAGGTCGAGTGTCACATCGAGGAAGTTGGTGATCTTGGTGTTGGTGTGAATGGTGATGCAGAGGTCGAAGGCAGAGAAGATAGATATAATTTCCTTCTCACATTGCCTTGGGGATGCGTCATGGAGTATTGCAAGTCCATCATCTCTGTAAAGCCCACTTGCTCATTGTCCCTGATGATTGCATTCGCATGAAACTATAGTAGGACCAGCCATCACAGTACTTTTCTATTACTACTATTCAATAGCACAGCATTGAGCACTATTTGTAGCCTTCATCAGCAAACTACCTTCTAAGTAAATATTTAAAATTTATATATATATGTTACGCGCAAACCACAATCCCAGGATTGAGCTGCTCATTCCCAGATTCCAGGTTTTCTTGCGCGATTCTGGGATTGCGCGCACATTTCCAGGAATGAGCGGGCGCAAACCTAACACTTGCTCTATACCAGGATTGAGCACTTGCAGAGTTATAATGTACCTATATAGATATGTTTAATCATACTGGTGATGAGGGTCAAGCTATTTACCCACAAAAAAGTTATATTAGGTAGAGCTTGTAAGCCTAAAATGTAATGTTTCACCATTGACTTAACCCAAATGGATGGAACACTTGGCTAGGTACAAGTTATACAGTTCAATGTTGTTGTTTTTTAGTTCCAATAACTGTAACAACATTCATTAACAACATTCATTACATACAATTCATAGTCTACATAGAATTAGTTTGTTAATTATCAGTTTGGCGTTTGGCATTTGGAACATATCCACTTGCTTTTTGGGGACATAAAAACTTTGTTTGGAGTCCAAACACAATAATAATAATAATAATAATAATAATAATAATAATAATAATAATAATAATAATAATAATAATAATAATAATAATAATAATAATAATAATAATAATAATAATAATAATAATAATAATAATAATAATAATAATAATAATAATAATAATAATAATAATAATAATAATAATAATAATAATAATAATAATAATAATAAATAATAATATTAATAATAATAATAATAATAATAATAATAATAATAATAATAATAATAATAATAATAATAATAATAATAATAATAATAATAATAATAATAATAATAATAATAATAATAATAATAATAATAATAATAATAATAATAATAATAATAATAATAATAATAATAATAATAATAATAATAATAATAATAATAATAATAATAATAATAATAATAATAATAATAATAATAATAATAATAATAATAATAATAATAATAATAATAATAATAATAATAATAATAATAATAATAATAATAATAATAATAATAATAATAATAATAATAATAATAATAATAATAATAATAATAATAATAATAATAATAATAATAATAATAATAATAATAATAATAATAATAATAATAATAATAATAATAATAATAATAATAATAATAATAATAATAATAATAATAATAATAATAATAATAATAATAATAATAATAATAATAATAATAATAATAATAATAATAATAATAATAATAATAATAATAATAATCATAATAATAATAATAATAATAATAATAATAATAATAATAATAATAATAATAATAATAATAATAATAATAATAATAATAATAATAATAATAATAATAAAAATAATAACAATAATAACAATAATAACAATAATATTGATCAAGATTCAGATGCACAAATGGACCAGGGAGGCTTATCAGGTTAGTGATAGTATCTAGTTTTAGTATTAGCCTTTCCTAAATAGCTGGAGAGGGTCCATCTAGATATATATTAGCAATTCAATTTAAATGTACTTAAACTTTAATTCAAAATCGGATTTTGTGGAAACTAATGTCATAAATCTAAACCAAAATTATAATTCTTATATGAAATTTTTCATATTTGACTTGCGATGAAGTGGTATTGTTTTACAGACAATTAGGCACCAGCTTCATATATTTTACTTTGCAATGTTCCTGCCAGTTCCCCTCCAGTACTGACCATTCCCATTCAGGCCAAGCCCAAGGATTGCCTCGCCCTTTCCCGCATATTCCGGTAGTAGTGTTAGCGTGCATACAAGATTGTGACATATAGCTACTTGGAGATATTGATCCATGCACACAGTTATTGAATTCTTTGCTAGCTACCACTTGGGGTCATTCACCATTATTTAGGCTCGGGCAAATCTTCTAGACTCTGTTTCTCTACAAGGGAAGTGTCAGGGCTCAAAGTGGACTGGTTAGTAAGAGAGCTAGTGTGTTGCTCAATCTTATTTATTCCAGAAACATAATATAGAAGGCAGCTGGAGTTTGGCTAAGTGGATAATTGGAACTGTGGCCAGCAATTGGCTCAGCTTGGTTGATTCGGAGAAGTGAGAGCACATTTTCAGCATTTCTGTGTGTATATTGTTTGGTATTGTGCAGTGTTTGCATATTATTTACATATTGTGTATTTTTGTATTTTGCCCCGCAAGAAATGACATCAAGTAACACGGCGAATGACAAGTCTGAGAGAGCAGACAGAACAGAGTGAGGGGAGTAATCTGAGAAACTCCAAAGAGAGCAAGTTCAGATGACCGACATAGAGGACACAAATATGGATATCAAGAAGCGCTAGTCAAGCCATCGACCATAAATGACAAGGACTACAACAGAATTCCCCAACCCACTGGAGGCCATCCAGACATTAATCCTGACTATGGAGGAGAACAGAAGAATTGAAGGTAGAGAAGAGGAAGAAGAATGCCGAACCAGAGCAGAAAAACATTGACGTTGAACCAGATAAAGAGTAGCGGTGACCGGATTTGGGAAAACCCACCATAACGCCGTGAAGGCTAGAGCCGTTTTTATTTTTTATTATTTTTTATGTAATTTATTTTATTGCTCTAACAGTTAAAACTACTCTTTATGCACAACCTTTGAAAGTTATAAGCCCAGGCGCCCATTCTAGACAGCAAAATAAGCCCTAACATTGAGCTAAGCAGCGCGCGTGTTAGGCGCTCTTCTCCAGCTACAGTTACACTTGCCTTTTATTCAGAGATGACCAGTGAAGGGAACATAGCGAGCGCACTCAACAGGTTTGCCAGAGAAGGCCTCGACCTGTTAGGTAGATCCGACCGCCAGGCCTTCGATCAACTACTCGAGAAATACTTTACCAACCCAACGTCACTTCCTCCCAGTAAGTGAAAACACACCTCCGTAGCGATGAAAAATTCAGTTGTCATTATGAACAAACATATTCTGATGGTAACATTTTTGAATAAATACAATAATACTATAGAAATACTATGAATACTATGAACATTATAATAGATTCTTCAGATGATGCTGGTGAAGATGATCCCTTTGGCACTCGTGAACTCCGCTCATCACCAAGGGAACATCTATCCCAGCAAACTATGCCGCAGCTTCCCTCATCATCTTCACACCAGCCTCTGTCTTCTACAGCACCACTGCCTCCATTGCTGTCTGCACTCCAGCCATCAGCTTTTATTGTAAGTTAAAACAAAATAATGCCCATCATAATACAATACAATGATTTTAATTTTTATACAGGACCAAAAACTTACAGCATTCTTGCAGAAGGGGTGTGGCTGCAGGATGATAATGGGAGACCATGTTCGTCACAGTTTAGTGTGGAGCACTATCAAGACATGTGGTACCAATGTGCATCCTTGAGTAGGGAACCAGATGGATATGGCAATCCTGGGCAGATCATGGCAAACATCCATTATGAGGACTTCGTGAGGAAGAGATCAGTCCATGTCAGTATATCCAGGCAGAGAGGTTGGCTTTTTATCACCATGGAGTGCACATCTGCAGAGTCACCTTTCTGAAGCTGCATGATGTTGGTAAATATAATTTCACATAGTAGAATGCAAAATAATTACAACTGTGTACTACAACTCCAGGAACTGACAGATTTAAGGCACTGAAAGCTCACTACATTGCTGTGGGACTGAACTCAAGACAACATGGCAACTACAAGAGGCTGCCACATAATGCACTGTCTTTTGATGAGACCAGGGGTATCGTCGTTCTGTACACTCTGGGGTAAGCTGACACCCCATATAAATGTCATGAAACCCATGACTGACCTATGCTGGGTGTGTCACCAAAATAGTGCACCAAAATGAGAGCCACCAATACTCCTGAAGAGGAGAAATCAGAGGTAACAAATCAAACAAAAACACAATGTAATGAATTAATAATACTTTTTACCATCCACAAGGTGGTGATGCGGGCTGAGGTTCACCTGGAGTTAGCCACAAAGGCAAGGAGCTATCTGAACATTGGCTAGATGGAAGAAACAGAGCACAAGGCGTACAAAATACACCATCTACCTTAGAACACCAAGGATATTTAATGAGCCACAATAAAATTATGTTAAACTTTTGGTGATAGCTATGTAATAAGGTGCCAGTAAGGACACTAGGCAATTGTACATCGTGGTGACATAAGAAAGAGTCTAGCACCACTAGAAAGCTCATTTATTAAACAAGCAGCATCATCAATAGACCTATTTGCAGATAATAAACATATGATTCTGGTCCTTCGGCACTTCCACTTGAGCATTCATTAACTACACTAGGGTTCACTAGAATCTGAATAAATGAGATTGGTTTATCCAGTGTACAGGCTTCAAGCTAAATAGCTAGCAATAATTTCTCTTATCTTCATACTCAATGGCTGTTATTTTTAAAAATGACCTGATGTCCATATTTTGTCGTTACCTCTTCATGGCAGAGTTGTAGCTCATTAGTTCCACAACTACTATTAATGCTCGCTACATGTGCATGATGTGTAACTGTGCAATGATTAGCTCATTAACCGGTCGAAGGACAAAGTCCAACCAATCAGATAGCCCCTCGGTGGGACCCGAGCACCCTGAGCAGATTGGTCTTATTTGCATGGGGGGTTTGTGGGCTTTCTTTAGAAAGTACATTCGTTGGGTTCTCATTTTCCCCTTTCCCATGGTCAAGGACTAGGGCTAGGGCTAGGCCTAACCCTTTATTGTAATTTTGTTTCCACATTATTTAACACTATCAATGTACCTATGTATAATTAAAATTATATTAATGAAGTGTGCCAGTGCCTGAAATGAAATCAGAGAGGGCAAAATACACACAAACACATTCCAATGAATATCATCAAAATGAAAGGGAGGGTCTGCAGAACCCCCAGAAACCCCCCTGCGTACGCCCATGGTAAGGGCTAGGTACCACATCCAAAGCTTTAGTGGATAAATTATCTAAGCCTTCATTATCTAGTAGACTATAATAGTAAATGAACAGCAAGATCCACACCCTTAAGTGTTCCCTTTAAATATATCTAGCTTCACTGCTGGATGCTGCCTGTACTAGAGCAAGAACAAACAAAACATATAACGCAGCAAAAATTAGCTTCGTTGTTGCTACCTCCCAGTATAGAGCTCATTCAACATAGCGCTCAAGTTCCATGCAAAGACAGCTGTTGTTGGTCTAGTTTTAACTTACAGAGGAAAATGTACCCATAGCATCTAGTTTTGTGTGTAGCATCCTGAGCACATTATGACACCATGTTAACCCTTCAATGTGGAGAGTACCCGAAAATGTTTACCCCCTAAATGTGGAAAAAACACTATAGCTTTAATTAAGCATGCTCAGTAACTATTGCACACTCAGCATTTTTTTTAAGTTCTGGCTACCATTTTGTAGAACACCTCATGGTGCATTCAGTGGACTTTGTTTTGTAGCTCTAGGTTCTTCCTACTCCAAGTTACAAGTTAGCATAACTTGACAACAATCACAAGTTGAAATCACAAGTAGATTACCAATCTACATATTGTATGCCGTTATATGTTACATTTTAACAATTTCGTTTATGTGTATCTGATGTTAAAATGTTTGAAAATTTATGATACTTGGTCATTGATGAAGTCTTATGGCATGAATTAAGGTATGTGCATTAGAAAATACGCAGCGAAAATTAAAATGTTCATCCACATTCAGTAGCCGAGCCACTATAGTGGCTTTTCCACATAAAGGGTTAAGAGAGTTGGGGTATAGACAGTTGTGGGTGTTATTACCACCAACAATAAGTAGTTGTATTATGCACATTGCAAGATGTTGCGGATAATTATTGTAGATTCAAATACTCACCAAATGTGAGGAGAGTCCGAACATCAAGAGGAGGGAGATGAATATGAGGTCACATACAAGAAGGTAAAACATGTAACATTACATCATATTATGCATAATACTAGTACACTTCTAAATTTATTCAAACTTGTTCGATTAACTCTCAGCTGAACCAAAAAGCTGATTTAAATAAAGTTCTAGTATATTATTATAATGAGATTTTGAACTGGAGAGAACTAATTACTCACACAAGAACTGGAAAAAAGAAAGAAAATAAAAGTGCCACACAAGGTTAGTTTTTGTCTGTCGGTATCAATTAGTTACAGAGCAACTTACCCCAAGCAAATTCAAGGATTCTCTTTAACTAAATATTTTTTTGAGTCCTAACAGTTGAACAGAATTAATTAATTAAAACCCTTAGAACCCTATGCTCCCTAATATGTGTGTGTGTGCCACCCTGTGGTCCTGGAGAAAAAAATTACTAAAAAGTTTAAAGTTGATTATAATGGCCAAAAAAAAAATTATAATAAAAAAAATTTAAAAAAAGGAAAAAAATGAAAAAAAGCCGAAAAACCGGCCGCTCGGGTATATACCACTCCAGGTATCGGCCGAAAAACCGGCCGCTCGGGTTCTAAGAGTAGAAATATTTCAGTCTTCATCAGAAAGAAGATAGTTTTGTCTCACATCTGGCTAGCTAGTCTGTTCCAGGTATAGAATTGTCACAATCGCAGCATTTCCAAATTAATGGACAGTTCTAAGGCACTTACACAGGATTAAATCCTCACTCAAATCAATACTTAACCTGTGATAGAATCACTCTTACAAAATATAAATACCACCTGTTCGCAATGAGTCAACTGGGAGTTTGTCAGGGATGACAGTTGATAAAAAATAAAAATAAATTAAAAAATGTGGTTACCATTTTATAGTTCCATAGATTCTGCAAACTTCATGTTATGGACTTTATATACAGCTGAAAAATAGGTCCCTCTCTGTGCTCTATGTTGATTCTAAAATATTTTCCATAGATATAACTATAGCCATGTTACAGGAGCTACAAGTGGAAGGATCCTCAAAAACCTGAATGCCTGATTTTGGTGCCTAAATATATCCAGGTTGCCAAGTGCTAGAGAGTTGAAATTAGCACCAGTGGCTACAGGAAGCCCTACTCTATACAATAACAGATTTGATTAGGCGCTGAAATGTGGGTGGAAAATTTATGAAATTCATAAGTCTCTCAAGCCAAATTAAATTAAGTACCATGACTCCTGAGATGATGTAACGACCTATAGATGGTCTATCCTGTATTCTTTGCAATTGGTTTTATTCAGCAAAGTATATTCATCTATAAAACCATTTGAAGATCAGTTATCATGAAATATGCAATTGTTGTGACAGGCTCAATGTTGATATCCTTTACGATCCAGTTATACCATCATTGAGACATTGGAGTTTTTTGGGGAAATTTAGAGGACGTGTAGGAGGAGCTGCCTGTGCTACTAGATCACTTGGGAAAGGTTGCAAATCTCATGCAATGGAGCAGCAAGATACTCGTTAGGACAGTTACAGAGGGTTGCTGCTAGAAATAGGCCTGGTTATGCTATTACAATTCTTGCCTCAATGTTCTGGGAAATATGTTACACTAATCATGAAGCTTGTTCACGTGCTCATAATTGGTGCATGTTTCAAGGACTTTGAGAACAGTGCTTCATAGCAAGATACCATAACTTAACTTAACAACATTAGGTAACTAAACATGAGAGGCTTAACAACCACAGTTTAGGTAACTAAAATATTTTTATAGACAAAAGTGGTAGAAGTTAGGCCCTCTAAATGCTACTTAAAATAGAACGTTCAGCATTTGACAGTCAAGTACATGCACGTGTGTGGGAGGTGTCTCTTCATTGATTGTTATTCCAAGCTCTAGTATGGTGGCTGCTTTGTACCAGCAGCATTAGAACAACATTTAGTTATCCCTGCAGCATTAGTGGGTGGAGTATGTACAGGTGCCTTTTAATACTCTAGCAACTTACAAGAACTGATCTAAAATGGTCTTAAGGCTTTTAAAATCATAACTTAATCAGTTTTGCAGGCATGTATAAAGGATGTGAATGGAAAGACCCAAACCTACCTAAAGGAAAGGTGGATAGGGATAAAATTTCTATATATTTTCTAATAGCAACTGCAGATAATATTTACTTCAGTCCATCTACCTGCAATTTCTATTTGAAGGGTGGTTGCAATTGAAAGGAAGGTTATTATTAACAAGTCTGGTTAGAAAAATGCTGTTAGCAATCGCTGATCGCATTCACTGTCCTCGAAGGAATCTTTATGGGCATTCTGCTGTTTTAGCAAGATGTTTTTCCTACACTAGGCTACTTGTGCCTACCAGTAAACTCTCTCAATAGTTTAGACATTGACAAATGAGTTAGTGTCCTTTGATACACTGTTTACAGTCTTCTGCTGACTTGGGCAACGATATAGCAAGATCTTTGCAGTGGCATCTGGGATGTAAAAGTTGTGAAGGTTTTAACACCGGAAAGGATAACATTAACTTTCAATAGTTCATCCTGGATCCCGTCCCACGGACAATGATGGATGTCGCAGTGAGAGTGCATTTGAGCTTGATGGCAGCTAAGTCAGCATTCTGATCTCTGTGGGTAATATGATTTAATCAATTTCTGGCTTACATAAGTATGTTGATAAGGGATCACTAGTTACGGAGAAGAAAATGCTGACTTGCTTCCATTGAGATTAGTATACTACACTTGTTAGTTGACATTTTTGTCCTTGGATGGGATCCTGTAAACTCTAGTAAAGGTAATGCTACCCTTACTGCTGTCAGAACAGCTAGCTTCTACTAATGCCCAACTTTTCCAGGAGAAACTTGTAGAGGGTAACTCTTTGCCTCGTGATATTTGCTAGCACCTTCAATGCATAACCATCCTAGATGCTGGTACAGAAATCCAACCAGGAGTGCATTTTCTTCTAAAGAGAGAAGATATTCTGAGGGATTTCAGGCTAGCATAGGTGAATATACAGCTTTCATTGGCTTGCAGAGACAGCAGCAAAGGTAAGGAAGGGACAGTTTATGATGGCAATTTTTGGCTTGTCAATCAGTTTTATTCATTTCTATATTTTTATCGCTTCCTCCACCTACTCCCGCAAACTAGAACAAGAAATAAAGTTTAATGTAATAATGCTGTACCCTTCTGCACATGTCCAGGTTAAAATCTGGTTTTTAGCACGTTTTATGATGAATGTCCCAATTTGAAGATATCAGCTTAAAAAGGTGAATCAGTTAATGAAATATGGTATTACATTCAAAATTGAGATCCATCATAACACATCACAGACGGTGTTACACGACACATAGACAGTTACATGTACATCCTTACACAAAATATTACCCAATGATTTGACTATGTTTCACAACACTTAACCTGTGATAGAATCATTCTTACAAAATATAAACATCAGTTAGCAAATAGTCAACTGTGAGTTTCTTAGGGGTGACAGGTATATAGCTCAAAAGATTGGTCTCTCCGTATGCTCAGTTTGATACTAAAATATTTTTCATATGATAACTATAGGCAAGTTACTGGAACTAAAGTGGAGGGAGCCTCAAAACCTGTATGCCTGAAAGTACTGGTGAAGCAAGCGCACAGGTGGAAAATGAATTTTATGGAATTTTAACAAAATTCATTTTACAACCGAGCATTTGACCACATACTTAGCGCCTAATCAAAACGCTCATTGCATAGAGTAGGGCTTCTTCTAGTCACTGATGTTATATTGAACTCTCTAGCACTTGGCAATCTGGAGATATTTATGCGGCTAAATCAGGCATTCAGGTTTTGAGGATCCCTCCACTTTAGTTCCAGTAACTTGGCTATAGTTATACGCATGAAAAATATTTTAGTATTGAAATAAAGCACACAGAGAGCGCTATCTTTTAAGCTATATATCAAGTACATACCATGTAGTTTACAGAATCTATGGAGCTATAAATGGTACCCCACTTGTTTTGTTTTTTTAATTAAAAAATGCACCTGTCTCCCCCAAAATTAGTCATTTACTATACTAGCAAGACCACAAATAAGAACCAGTAGGGCAAGGGGGTCGCTCTAAAATGAAGTTAGTAGAAGCCTTCAACAGTGAGATGCAGTATACAACTAGCTCCACAGATGTGGCATGAGAAACAGGGATGCTATATGAGGTTGGGTAGAATCAATCATGGAGAGGAGAGCAAACAGTAAACTACTCACAATCGCTAGCATTGTGTACATATGCACAATCATGCACTTTGCTACAGATCACCAGTTACATCACCTCCCTAACCACAGGCAGCTGCAACAAGCATCCTGGGGTAAAGGAGGTCAGCCAACTGGTATAAGTAAGCAGTGTATAGGCCTACTATGCTTGTTAGTAACTGTCTATCACTGCGGTGCATTTATGATTGAGTTGAGGGGGAGGGAGGGGGCACATATTTAACAACACTATACAATAATAGAATACCGGTATCTTAAGATCTCAAGAGGGGTGGAGGACCAGCAGTTTACCTTTGCATATGCATGCCTGAATGTGCTACAACCTGTTACTATGATAATTAATGAACCAGAGAACAGACAAAGGCCTCTTAGCTCAATTGGTTAAGGAAACCACATTCCAGCAATTATATCTGATGATTCTAGGGGGGTAAAGAAATCTTTGACCCAAAAATCAACCTCATAGTTGGTTGCATTCTGGAGTTATTGCAGTCCTGTCAAAATCAGGTGTAAAGTCCCCCACTACTTTAAGGACCATTTTACGTTTATTGTTTGTCTAGTGCTTGTAGACGTACTTGGTTGTTGCAAATTACCACTTATTATCACCTATCAAGTTATGGTCAATATAACTAGTTCTTTTCTGGCGTACCAAATGCAAGAAACCTTCACCTTACCAGCTGTAGAAAGCGTGGACTATGCAACAATAAAATGTTATGCTCTATGATAGTCATATCTGGCACTGTCACATAATGATATTGGGATAAAACTGCTATATCTTCAGCAAAAAAGTCAGTAAAATTGCGACTATCCTATTTTTTTAATTTCTAGGCAAGTACCGTAATGGACGACCAGCATTAGAACTTTCAGATGAAAATTAAGCCACTGATCCTCTACATGTATAAGGCATGGTTCCTTTATATTAATAAGGTGTGGTCAATAGAGGGTGTTGTGCCACTCCTTTACATGTTTAAAGGCTTGGCTGCATAATGTGAGGCATATTGCTCTTCCATAAGGCAAGGTTGTGTGAGGTTAGACGTCTTGCCCTTCTAAAGGTCATGGTGGCATGTCATGCTTGCATAAGGCATGAGTCCCAGCCCTTTCATTAATAGTTTACAAGTATGGGGTGTGGCCTCCTACCTTTCTTTAGATGCTGCCCCTCCTTACTGTTCAGCTCTCTATTATATAGTCCATACAATGAAGTGTACATAATCTATGCAGCTCCAAAACTCACACCCACAAGGTGCTTCTAATATATTATTTAGAAACCTCCTCACATGAGCATAAGTTCATTTAAAAAATTAATAAAAATGGGATTCAGTCTGTAGTGTTTATGGAGCTCTATTAATCAGAATTGTTATAACTATTCAAGAATAAGCGATGTACTGTAAAAGGAGTTTCATGTGTGTGGGAATCCACTTCACATTCCAACCTGCAGTTCCAAAAACTACATTAAAAAATTCAATCAGAAAATATACAGCACTGGCTGCATTTTCATATATAAACCAGGACCATTGCTTGAATGTGAGCATAGATATGGTACATACACATAAAAGCATCATATTCAGACTGTTCTTCACCATACTATATAGTATATATTGTACTATTCTTCTTTGAACAGAAATGGCAATGTTATGTTCTCAGGGGAAAAACCCGGAAGCTGGTTCCTGATGCTCTCTGCTAGAGAGAAACTGGCAACAATTCTCTATAACACCAGGCACACAGGGAGAGGGGGATGATGTTATGGGTATTTTACTTCAAATTCTTCAAATTCTTGTATGAACATGAATTGGGCAAGTTTTTCCTCACAGATTTCCTGTGCGCCTTAACCCCCCCTCAATTCCACTGGTTGAGCCAATGAGGATGTTTCGGAGTATCTGTAGGTGCGGTTAACAGACTAGAGGATGGGGTGGGGGGGAGGAACAATCTAGCATGTGGTTCATCATGAGGGTGTGGTTTATCTAATGCTCAATAGAGAGGGAGTGGCTGGCGGTGAAGGTGTTGTTTGCAAATTTGAATAACGACACGTTGCAAAACAAGTAGTTGCTTCGCATTGAGTGTTTATGCTCTATATACAGCAAATAAATCAATTTACAATAAATTATACATTACTAAGGACACCTGTTAATATTTTAGGGATATTTCAAAGTTGTCTTTCTAGGAGATTATTTTAATAGTCATCTTCTGCAAATATTTCACACTTCAAACCCTTTCCCGCTCCGCCCAACTCCCGTGCTAAGTACATATTTTTATAAGTGGACACTACAAAATCCCACACGCTAATCTTCGCTTCAGCTTTCTTCTCCACCACCTAAAAAAATGCCTTACGTTGAACAGCTTCCTCTCAATCTTGCTGGAATCCCTTAGACAACATGACTCTCTCCCGACACAATATATGAGAAGACCATTGATTGAATGGACCGACTTGCAGGCTGCCTAAATGATTGGCTGCTAATCTTTGGAGCATAAAACATGTGAATTATCTGCATTTGGAAGAATGGGCAAAAGAGGGACCCTGAAAGATCAAGTTTTCCCTAGAGTATTGCTTGCCAACTAACAAATGTTGAAGATGCCAATTGATGTTATCACTATGCAATACTTCATATAAAAAAGCGTTTTCAATAATGAAAGTCCACTAGCACAATAAACACTTCATACCCTATTGTATGTGGACTATAAATAACTTTTTCTGATGAACCATCATCCCTCGCTCAGTACTGCATGTATGTTCTTCACATGAGGAATAAGTAGCGTACATATATTTGTCCTGCATGTGTGTTCATTATAAGGAGCGAACAATAAGCTTTGTATACATAAATTGCATGTATGTTCATTGCATACAGCAATAAGTTGCCTCCTTACTTATACTGCATGAATGTTAATCACATGAATCAATGATATAATTATACTGAATGTATGTTCGTTAAATGGATGAATGAGTGGCTTCTGTATGCATGAACTGCTTGTATGTTAATTAACTGGAGCAATGATGGGCCTTCGTATAATAATACTGCATGTATGTTCTTTATTTAGTGAGATGATTGTGTGTCCCAGGTGGATACACTAGTCATGTAGTACCAGGTGGCTTGGATACACTGGTCATGTAGTACCAGGTGGCCTTGATACACTAGTGATGTAGTACCAGGTGGCTTGGATACACTGGTCATGTAGTACCAGGTGGATTGGATACACTGGTCATGTAGTACCAGGTGGCTTGGATACACTGGTCAAGTAGTACCAGGTGGTTTGGATACACTAGTCAGGTAGTACCAGGTGGCTTGGATTCACTGGTCATGTAGTACCAGGTGGCTTGGATACACTGGTCATGTAGTACCAGGTGGCTTGGATACACTGGTCATGTAGTACCAGGTAGCTTGGATACACTGGTCATGTAGTACCAAGTGGCTTAGATACACTGGTCATGTAACCAGGCGGCTTGGATACACTGGTCATGTAGTACCAAGTGGCTCGGATACATTGGTCATGTAGTACCAGGTGGCTTGGATACACTGGTCATGTAGTAACTACCAGGTGGCTTGGGATACACTGGTCATGTAGTACCAGGTGGCTTGGATACACTGGTCATGTAGCACCAAGTGGCTTGGATACACTGGTCATGTGTCATGAAAATCCAGCCTTCTCCTAGTACGGACACTTTAGCTGGCTGAGCAGATCCCTGGTCTCTTCACGCGACGCCTGATCTTTGATTCCAAGTTTGTCCTAGTGGCAATCCTCAGAACAAGCCAAACTCAGCAACTCTCAACAGAATTGCTGGATTCCCAAATATAACTACAGATAGTTATAATATTATAATTATGAGAAACATAAATACACCAGCCATGACAAGATAACACAACACAATATCAACCACAATAACAAAGGTTCAGAGGGTTCTTATCTAACAGTTCATAATTGCTGGTTGCAGCAGTCTCTCAGGTATCTGCTAACTACTCCCTAGCTGTTTCTTATATACTGTTCGAACTACTAGGTTTGATGACATCAGGTCATCATGGCACCGACCCTTGGCGACCAATCCAATGTCTTGTCTTATCAGGTGAGGGGTGTGTAGATCTTTCCTCAGGCAGGTGGAGCACATCCTTTATAGTGTCTGGTGGTGAGGTCTTTCGTCTGTTCCCCCACTCGCTACCATGGTTTCCACACATCTGGTGTACGGCGTGACCACTAGCTGCTGCTTTGGCTTCATCCCGGGCTGTTGTGAACTCAGTCAGGGAGATAGAATTCCCTGACATCATGTAACCAGGTGGTCATGTAGTACCAAGTGGCTTGGATACACTGGTCATGTAGTACCAGGTGGCTTGGATACACTGGTCATGTAGTACCAGGTGGATTGGATACACTAGTCTGGTAGTACCAGATGGCTTGGATACACTGGTCATGTAGTACCAGGTGGCTTGGATACACTAGTCAGGTAGTACCACGTGGCTTCGATACACTGGTCATGTAGTACCAGGTGGCTTGGATACACTAGTCAGGTAGTAGTACCAGGTGGCTTGGATACACTGGTCATGTAGAACCAAGTGGCTTGGATACACTGGTCATGTAGTTCCAGGTGGCTTGGATACACTAGTCAGTTAGTATCAGATGGCTTGGATACACTGGTCATGTAGTACCAGGTGGCTTGGATACACTAGTCAGGTAGTACCACGTGGCTTGGATACACTGGTCATGTAGTATACCAGGTGGCTTGGCTACACTGGTCATGTAGTAGGTGACGTGGATGCTAGGGTCATGTAGTCCGGAAGATGCTATCCTCTGCAACTCTCTCCATATCAGTAACTGCAGCTTTCTCCTTAGAGCAGGGATAGAGACAGCCTCACTGGCTAACTTCTTGCATCATGCAAACTCCAACGTAGCTGGTGTAGTTTGTTGGTAATAATGAACCATGTTGCATAATATGTGTGGCATCATCGGGAATGTGAAAAGTGCATGTGCATATATATCCCTGAAGGTTGCCCTGCATCAGGATCTGGATCAAACCAAAACAACTCCGGTATCTATCTGGTTCTGGCGAAGTTTTGTCGGCATGCCACCTTCCCTTAGGGGTGCATACAGAGAGACTGACATTACAACTTCCCTTGGAGTGTGTGTACAGACAGATGGACATCTACTTCCCTTTGGATGTGCATAAGGACGGACAGACGTAACAACCTCCCTTGGAGTGTGTGTACAGACAGACAGACATCTACTTCCCTTTGGTTGTGCATAAGAACGGACAGACGTTACAACTTCCCTTAAGGTGTGCGTAGAGACAAACTTAAGTTAAAACTTCCCTTAGGGGTGCATACTGACCGATGTCTCTACTACACAGGTACAATACTCGCAGAGTTCCCAAGTCCCACCAATACTCGTGCAGTCACACAATTCGTCATCACTTTTCTAGGACGTTCACAATCTCACCATCAAAATTGTTGTCACTAGAGGATGTTTGAGTAAATTCCATGAAAAATTACATAATTATGCCGAGAAGGCTCCATTTTTAATGAGATTGCTTCATACCTTTCTCCAACCTTCAAAGTGTCAATCTCTATTGTTACAGGGAACACGGAGGAACTTCTCTGAATAACTAGCTTTTTTATATCTAGAGAAGGGTGCAACTTGTGTAACCCTGACCTGCTAGCATCTGGAACAAGTCAATAGCTGAATGCCCTTGTTAGAGATATTTTATTTAGAGAGATCCTGGTCTTGGCTTGATGGCAAAATGTGACTTCGCTCACGCTAGATGTCTAGTGTGCAGCAGCAGCTTTCCAAAGGTGCATGGAAAACACTCTAGATCATTTGAGAGACTGCTGCGCGACATATATTGATGATATATTAATATTTTCTGCTACTTGGGAGGAACATGTACAACACATTGAAGAAGTGTTGAAAGCATTGGTTGAGGCTGGGCTGACTACGAACCTAGACAAATGTCACTAGAGTATCTGGGACACCAAATTGGACATGGCCTTGTAAGTGCGCCAGAAGCTAAAGTTAATTAAGGCACTCAAGGACTTCCTAGGAATCAGAAAGGGTTGAGGGCTATCTTGGGGACAGCCGGTTATTACTGGAACTTTATACCCGATTTTGTTAGGTGGGCGGGTCCCCTGTTCGATGCCCTGAAGAAGGGTGCCATCTGTTGCCTGGAATGGAATAAGAGAGTCAGATGCATTTAACCATATTGTTTCTGTTGTATGTGACGAGCACTCACTCATTATTCCCAGAGCTGATGATGAGCTGATTCTCCACACTGATGCCTCGATCCTCGGAATTGGTGCAGTACTCTCAGTAAAGAGGGAGGGAGAGGAACAACCCGTCGCCTAATTCTCTAAGCGAACCACTCCCGCCGAAACAACACTGTTTCCGAACTCGAATGCCTGGCTGTGGTCAAAGCTGTCGACCACTTTGCTATTCATCTAATTGGCCGCCACTTCACTGTTTTAACTGACTACCGGGCTCTGCTAGCTCTACAATGGCCTACTCAACTGACAGGCAGACTGATGCACTGGGCACTGGCCATACAGGTGTTCCAGTTCGAACTTAAGTACCAGCCAGGCATGTTACATCAAAACGCAGATGGATTGTCGCGACAATGCTGGCCTGAAGATGAAGCGCTGGTGAGAGTGACTGAGGGAGCTAGGGAAACACCGCTGATTCCGGCACCTATTAAAGTCTCAAACATGAGATCAGATCCACACTCCAACGGAGTACCTTCAGCTGGGGGAGGAGGTGTTTCATCTCAGGAGAGGGGAGATGTTGAGGGCAGACTCATCAACCTGGACCATGGATGACCTTTAGGCATTAACACAGAGTACTGAGGGACAAGTTATGTTACACCAAACAGACTTAGATATTATATAGCCTAATGTGTGCCTACCTAGTTATAGTATATGGAACTTTGCTGAGTGTATGTAAGAATGTGTGACATCCTGTTTCCTGGTAAGTCAGGATATAGGAACCCTGACTGACGAGGTTCAAGAGCTTTGCTTGTCCTGTAATTGCAACCTTGTGTCTTCATTAATTATCTAAATTCTCTGATTGCAAGATACGGGTGCTATTTAATAAGCATAGCTCTGGTGGCAGCAATTTATACACTTGAGGGTTAGACTGGACTAACACTCAACAGAGTCCCTGAGCAGAATGGCAGAGGAATATTCAGCCAGAGCAGCTCATTAAGTGAATATCCAATCCTACAAAATACTTCAATATCTGTGAAGACAGATGCTCTTGATGATGGTGGCATCCACCCGGAGTCAGGGAAGATTGCAGCTTGTGTAACAGTAGCTTCCATTGAGATGGACTATTAGCACTCGGGCTTGGAGAGGTCAGAGGTGAGGACGTAGAAGACTTGGAGGGAGGAGGAAACTCTAACAGATGGGAAAATAGCAATAGTACTGTCATGTGATCAAGTTCACAGACCCACCTATCTGCAAGCTAAAACAATAGAGCATGGTGTTCCATTACTTCATTAGTGCACATCCTATAATAGGTCACAGTGCAATGACGTTACGAGGATGTTGATAAATCAAACTTGAACTGGTAGCTGCTACAACTCTTAGCTTGACCTCAGTCAGTGATTAGTGTGTGGTATTATCTGGTAAAGGCATTTTTGTGAGATATCATCACGAGTCATTTGTACCTAATTAGCTGCATTTTTAAGACCAAATGGCATGCGTGTAAATGTTTATTTTCCCCACGGGGTGCAGAAAGCTGTCTTATCCTGGCTGGCTCTACCAGGTAGAATCCCTTGTTCAGATCAATCTTGGAAAGCCAGACAGCATTAGCCACTTGGTTCAGTAGGTCATCAATGCATGGCATCTGGAACGGGTCATTAATTGTAACTTTATTTAGCTGTCTGTAGTCAATACAGAGTCGTACATACCTAGTCACCTTTTTCCTAGGTGGTACCATAGGGGATGACCAAGGGCTTTTGGATGGAATGAGTATACCCAAGGCCAATAGCTCATCTATCTCCTTCTTAAGATCATTTTTCATTGCGGGGGCAATTTGGGGGGGGAAGCGGAGTGGGTTTCCTTCCTCTAAATGGATTTCACATTGGTCGTGTTTCAGCAAGCCCAGCCCTTTTAGGGTATGGTACTTTAGAATGGCCTTCAACTGTGATTTCCTAGCATTGGATAAATTCATCTTGACACTACCTATGGGATTCGGTGTGTCCTCAGATTCGTTTGCCATAATGAGTCTAAGGAGATTAGCAAGTGGCATCTTCCACTCATTAAGCCGGTTAATGTGAAAGGTTAGCTTTTTGGATCTTTTGTTAGGGACAGCTATTGTATAGTTAAAGTCAGACAGTTTAGCTATGACCTCGTACGGGCCATCCCAAATTGAGTGGAGTTTTCCTGTCAACCCTGGGGTGTGACAGAGCACCATGTCCCCGAGTTCAAAGCTCCTTGGTTTGGATCTCTGATCATAGGAGTCCTGTTTAGATTTTTCTTTGTAGCTTTCTTCATTTTCGTAGGCCTGTTTGTGTAGAGCTGTTAATGTCTCCTTGCACCTACAAGAGGGGGCCACCACTCTGGTGAACTCTCTCCCTGGGTCAGCCCGTTTGCTATGCACTATTACAACTCCCAGATAGAAGTGTCCATCTTCCTGCCTATCAGCCTTACACCTCATCTCCTTTAATATCCCATCCTTCCTCTGCTGTTCTGTTAGAGCTAGCACATCCACCTTCCCTTTTGTAAGGGTCAGAAATGGCAACTCACTCACATAACCTCACTCTAACCCTTGAAGGTTTCCTGCCTCAATATCTCTTCTGTTGCCTCATCTCCGTTGTACATGTATCCACTCAGCAATTCATCATCAGCAGAAGAATTGATGTGAGTGTCCTTCACCCCAAGAGGACTGGTATCGGTGCTCACTTCCTCTACTTCTGTTAATAAGCTATCTGTCTCATGGTCAACAGGATCGCAAGCAACTAGTTTAGGCTGTTTTGGCTTTCTTCCTTCTCGGTTTTTCATGCAATTTGGGTAGTGTAAGGGGCAGTTGCCTAGTGCAAGTGCCATCCTTGCTATCCTCAATCTGGTTAGCGGCTTTCTCTGCCACTAGTGCATGACTTTGAACCCTGGTAATGGTAGGTAATGGTACAGGATCGTCTGCCAGCACCCTTTGCTTGGATCTTCCAGCAATCCAAGACACCATCACCCAGGGGTGGTCCTTTCCCAACAGAACATGCTTTGTATCCTCACCCACTACAAACACATCCGTGGACTTAGTTATTCCATCTACCTTTAAGTGTATGGTTGCTGTGACGACCCTCTGATTAGCTAGTCTTGCCTTTGCTGTCTTGCCAGTGAAATATTCAGTTGGTACTAGCCTAGCAGGGACTGCTGTTTTGTTGGCACCAGTTTCAATGAGGCAACTACACGGTCTACCATTTATGTCCCCGGTTCTGAGCAACTCCTGAATTTCCTCAGCCTCAAAAACTAATCATGCCTAGCCTGGCTTTGACCTTACTGTTTGGGCAATACCTCTTAAAATGCCATGTTTCATTGCATTCAAAGCAAACTATGTCCTTAGGAAATGATCTACACCTCTCTGGACCACCGGCTACACCTTGGCCACCAACCCGATCATGCTCAATAGGGGACCCCCCATCTCTACCCTTAGTTAGGTGCCCACCTGATCCATTAGTAGGTGTCTGTTCCCTGGGATTGTTGTAGGCCATCTTTCTGCCGGAGTGTTGTCCCTCCAGTTGTCTCTTGTGCATCTTGCTTCTTTCGTGAAAGGATTTTGACTCCCAAGTAGCTTCCAGCTCATCGATGATCTCCAGAGTACCCTTGTAAGTATTACCTCTCACTGCATGGCATACCTCTGGCGAGTAGTAAAGCATCAACGTTCCTCGAAACATCTCCATCGTGAAGTCCTTTTTGCTTTCCATCCGAGTTGCGAATCTGTTGATGCTCTTCGTAATCGGAGTGTGATTGTGTCTAGGTGACAGGTTGTCTGTTGGTGTGTTTCTCCAAATAGTTTTTATGGCTCTAGTATCCGTACAACCCAGATGCTCAAGCAGCTAAGTCTTCAACATTTAGTAATGTACGCTCAGGTCCAGTTCTTGAAAAGCTTCCATCACTTTCCCGGAGACTTGCTTCCGTAATATATTGGTCCTTTCTGTTACTGGAAGTCCCACCTCTGTTAGGGTTTGTTCAAAGTTTCTCAGGTAAGCTTCTGGGTCGATTAGTTCATCCATTTTGTGAAGTGCCTGCAGTGCTGTTCTCTTCAATTGCTCAGCTTCCCTTGCAGAAGTACTGGTTTGTTGGAATTCTCTTGTGAGCTTGTAGAAGGCTGCATTTTCCTCTACCAATTTTGTTAGCAGGTCATTTCGCTGCTTTTCTTCCTTTGCATGCTCCATTGTTGTTCTCAACCTCTCCTCCCTTTCCCGATTCATTGATGCTATCATAGTTGCCATAGCAGTGCCATAGAGTCGGCAGTCGCTTCAGTGGTGAATGAACTAGTTGCTGTTGGTTCTGTCTTCTTGTCGCTGATCTTGTGGACTTTGAACGTGTTTAGACGATGCTTGGATCTATGCTTCGGTTGGCAGTGATGGTTAGTGATGGTTATTGTGTGCTGCACCGCTGCCACCATGTGTTGAGGTTTAGTCCAGTCTAACTCTCAAGTGATTGTATCAATTGCTGCCACAGAGCTATGCTTATGTAAATAGCACCCGTATCTTGCGATCAGAGAATTTAGATTATTAATGAGGACACAAGGTTGCAATTACAGGACAAGGCAAAGCTCCTGAACCTCGGTCAGTCAGGGTTCTTATACCCTGACTTCCAAGGCAACAGGATGTCACACATTCTTACATACACTCAGCAAAGATCCATATACTATAACTGGGTAGGCCCACATATTATAATATCTAAGTCTGTTTGGTGCGACATAACTTCGTAATGTTCCCTCAGTACTCTATGTATTAATTCATCCATGGTCCATGTTGATGAGTCTGCCCTCAACAGACACGTCCATACATCAAGTTGTGATATATATTTACAATACCTGCCTGAAAATGTGTACAATACCTGCCTGTAGATGTGATATATATTTATAATTACCTGCCTGAAGATGTGATATATATTTACAATACCTGCCTGAAGATGAGATATATATTTACAATACCTGCCTGAAGATGTGATATATATTTACAATATGTGATATTACCTAACGGAGTTACACTGATGAGCATGCACCCAACAATGCAACAGACCAATATCCAATGGTCTGCTCTATTCAAAAACACCCAATATATGATACATATTGTAAACTATGTAGGCAGCATCAAGGAAGATTAAACTTCCACCCCCTTTCCCCCCCTCCTCCCCCCCAAAAAAGCAGATGCATGTGACACTTCATCATGGAATTTGCACCTACAAATCTAAATAATGCACGTCCAAGTTATTCATTTTCCTGAGATTACTTGAAATGATGTTGGCATTTTAGAGCTTGCTCTAGGTGAGGATGTGCTGTCTGTGTTTCTCTCCATTTACTGCCACTGCTTAGTTAGAGATACCTCTAGGTCGGAATGTGCTGACTGTGTTGCTCTCCAGCTGCTCACTCTGCTTTAACTATTATTGTTCGTGATACTAGCAATGATGTTGGCATGTTAGAACTAGCTCTAGGTATGTTCTCTCTGTGTTTTTCTCCAGCTTCTGCCTCTGCTTAGTTAGAGCTAGTTCCAGGTGGGGATGTGCTGAATGTGTTGTTCTTCAGCTGCTGATTCAGCTTTAGCTATTGTTGTTCGTGATGCTTGGATGCTCTAACAACTTCCAACTCCTTGACTTCAGCTCCATCCAAGCATGTTTGGAATGCTATCGCTCTCCTTCTTGTCGGCTCCTCATATGATTTTGTCACAGTCTATCTCCTCAGTGCTTGCTACATGTGCCTACCCTAACCCCAGAGGGATGACAAGAGCATATTTGGTGCTTGCCACCTTGAGGCTTGATAAATACCTGAAGATGTATATAATTATATGTATCTTATACATTTATATTTAACATATCTTGAGTAGACTTCTGGTAACCGTACAAAAGCTCATTACAATTTTTCTTACCAATTGTATCCACTAGGCCATCGATTGCTGTGAGTCTTTATTGCACTAGTCCCTAGTCTGCAAGAGATAAAAAGAGACTGGTAAGCTAGGCTAGGCCTAGGGATAGGCATTTGGCTAGGTCTAAGTCTTGGGCTAGGGCTGGGACTGACTAAGGCCAGGACTAAGGCTAAATCTAGGGCTAGGGGACATTTCTGATGCCTCAGGCATTGAATCTGGTGAAAAGATTTGTGTATTGGTGATTGGGAATTGAATCCGGTGAAAAGACTGTATGCTGGTTATTGGGCATTGGATCTGATAATCTGATAATAGCTAGCTCTATCAGGAAACAAATTGGCCATTTCAATGCTGAAAATACAGCAAAGAGATAGAATTTTTCTGCTATAGTGTGTGGTGAAGATGCAGATCATATGTAGCTAATAATGGGCTGACTATACATAAGGCCACTGCCAGACGGGTTCTTATGGTCAGCCGTTATAGTGTCTCTCTCTGTGAATATGTATGCGTGTATTGTGTGGCAATATGTGTGTGTGTGTGTCAGTGAGTAAATGTGTGTGTGTGTGAGTTAGTGTGATTGTGGAGTATGTATATATGTATGTATGTGGTGTGGTTTGGTGTGTCTGTAGTGGTGTGTGTGTGCATAGTTAGAGAGCACGTTGGTCTTTGTGTGTTAGTTAGAAGTCCACAAAGCAACACATAGTTGACTATGTAACCCAAGCTTATCTAGTGGTGGTCATAGTGGTGATGGTATGGTGTGTGTCAGGAGAGTCAGTGATTTTGATGATGAAGGGATGAGAGATTGAGAACTAAGTCCCCAAATATCGCAGGTAATGTCTACAACTCCTGTAAATAAACTAGGTCAGTCACAGTAGTACAGCAGGTCATCAAACTAGTAGGTAATTTGCCAGCAAATGGGAGTCAACAGAGGTCTAGTGTTAATCTGGCCCATGTGAGGATTACCACTCAAGAGACCAATGGAAGCATAGTCACAAAGCAGAGGGCCTAGCACACATATTAACCGAGCACGTCCCACATATTCCTTATTATACCATCCTATCACTTCCAGATTTCTGGAAATAGCTGCTCGAGAGAAAGCTTATCCTCAACAGTCAACACGCGTGAGGGACATAGTAGCCTCAGAGTTCATGCTCTCCCAGTCTTGTAGTCAGAGCCAAGATTAAGTATCAAGAAATTTGACTTTCGTAGACATATGGATAACCCAGGGATTGTGCCCGATCTTGATGCACTGGGACTGGCCTAAGTTTGTGTATTATCACAGCTTTGCATCACTTCATATCACTTCATTTTAGACTTGATCTTGTCAATGCATAAAATTGTGCTAATTGCATAACTAGAGGCAACAATTGCACTCTTCAAAATGCACATGCATAAGGAATGAAGGATGTTGTCTGTGAGTTACCATTCCCCATTGGTCACATGAGCCGGGAGGTCACAATCATTTGGATCTGACACTCCATTTGTGTTGAAACCCAACCATGTTTGTTATCGACACCAGCTATCCATAACTCTGCATCAAAATGAGGTTATAGATTTTCGTCATGTCCCTAGGTTTAGTGCTTGTAAGAGACACAGGGGGCAATCCAAATGTATCGGACTCAGCTCCGACAGCTGAAATGTTCGGAAAAATGATCATTATCGACATTCTTGTCGAGACTTTGTCATCTTGGTGCAGGCACTGATCAAACTTCAGCGAGGAGATATGCAGGTTCCCTCATTCTTCACGATATCATGGACAGTGTCGACTTTGGCTGCCACACTCAGGTTAAAGTTCTCCCCGTCTTCATGATAGATGGACCTTCAGCTTATCCTTGGTAGTGAGGAGACTAGCCTTCCTTCTCCTCTGAGTAACTATGGCTTCGCTAAATCTATTGACAGAAGAGAGAGAAGCGACTAGCATAGAGCCCATGCCACACCAATGACAACACACATCATGAAAAATAATGTACATGAGCATGAGGTGTGGCTTGACAGATCCATCACCTGACCGACTTGTTACTGTGTATTCATTTAACAGTGACATTCAATTAGGAAGACACTACACAGCTAAAGTAGTCCTTGTCATCAATCATTTCGAACAATCAAGATTGATGTTGTTTGAATTCATAATTCAAAGCAACAACTGGCTACAGCTATCAAGTATAGTAATTACCTACACAACAAGCATTGAAATTGGACTTTACTTTCTCTGAGATAAAATTTACTTTTAATTTGAGAAGCCTTTTCGGTTCTTTTCCCCCTTCCTGTTTCTGGATGTTCTCCATCTCCTATTAATATTCACTGCTAATATCATTACAAACCTCAACACAATATTTCTAGAGGTATATGCCACCAACTTGATATCAAGTTCAAGAAAAGTGTTCTGAAAATACTGGGGAAAGGGCATAGGTATGCATTACCAAGAGCCTACTACAAGGGCAAAGGTTTGACGTTACCAAGAGCCTAGTGCAAGGGCAAGGGAAAAAAGTGATTGAGATTAGGGCACGGGAGAATCAATGGTGACTGTATGCTAGGCTAGGGCAAGGATCCACATGCATGACATCATGTGAAGATGGAAAATCATTAAAATGGTGCTAATATGACATTGACTATGACATCAATTACACCGTCATGAAGGCATTA
Source organism: Cladorhizidae sp. MBARI D1340-BT2 (assembly GCA_028752905.1). NCBI lineage: Eukaryota > Metazoa > Porifera > Demospongiae > Poecilosclerida > Cladorhizidae > Cladorhizidae sp. MBARI D1340-BT2. The sequence goes on along the minus strand of JAQNBH010000004.1, from coordinate 17,741,340 downwards.
TTACTAAATTAGTTGATATACAGGTATGTTTTTTTTCAGGGTATTGTGTGTGTGGGAAGTAAGGCATACAGGGAGTGGAAATTGGATCTCGCTTGCTTACTCATGGAAAGACTTCTGAGCATGAGAATGAAGGATAAAATTTAACTCCATTTCCACCGCTCAACACATGGAACTGGAAACACTGGAATACTGGCAGTGGATATTTTATATTGTGCTGTCCCTAGGTGCGTGCCAACAGGTTGCAAGCACTTGCATTCTTGTAAATGTCTGACAAGGAATATACTCAGAATGTGAGTTTGATAGCTCTGGATTTATCATGCCACCTCCACCCCTTGCAAGGATCCTAAGTTTGACTGGGGAAGGTTCATGTATGAGTATACAACCAACATGTAGTTAGAGTGATGCACTGGTAATTGTACATTTTATAATAACCCTGCCAATTAGCTATCTTTGAAGTTGCTAGCTCCACCACTTGTGCTGACCAGACTCGATATAATTTTGGTGTGCATGACAACGATTGTTTTTTTGTTTGCAATTAGCCAAAACAATTAGATATCCATTGGCCATCCAAGCTTGGCTCTGTCCCGGAAGTGTTGCTAGGCTCTGGTCCAGCTGTGTAGGGTGAAGCCAGCTTAAGTTGGTAGGTTTGTACCGAACAGCAAATGCACTAGCACTTCCCTCAAGCAGCAAAGGCAAATAGCACATTTAACCGTGTAAGCTTTTAACACTGAAAACTATGCTCACCAGTTTTATACATTTAGCATGATGATTTAAATGATACTGGTTCATCAAACTGTACGTGGCTTATATAGATTTTTGGCTCCCTTCTTTCTTAGCAGTTTGTTGGAAAAGATTGTTTTCTTGTAATAATTATTCATTATTCCTGATCAAAGATAGAGCATCTATATCATAAACATTGAGTCAGTAAATTTAAGTCGATCCATCGAGAAAGTCTACACTGTCAACTGAGAGTTGGTACTAATATTCCTAATATTATTCCAGATGAAGGCTAGAGCATCTAGTCAAAATGTCAAGAGAGTAAATTTCCAATTTAATCACCGAGAAGATCATTGTACTAGTACAACTACTATTGCTACTACTATAACATTCAGGTGGGAGTGGGTAGCATCAGGGTGTCGATGTGTGGCAACATCTGTCACTACAAGAAATGTGAACTATATAGCCCTCACAGCCTCCACAATAGCCACACAATAACAAACCTGACTGTTCCTTACTTGTCTTTGACAAATGAATCACCTGCCTTAGGCAAGTTGATGTTGGTCATCTCTAATCAATGGCTACAAAGGCAACCAGGCAACATAAATGACCCCCAAAAATTTGTGACTCTCCAGAGCTAATATTATTAATATAGAGTTGGTGAGAAAGTTTCTCTACAACCTATATAGCTATCTGGGGCTATAAAGTACAAGGTTTTCTACAACTGTAAGGTCATGTCATGCTATAGATTTATAAGAGACAAAAACATGCAAGAAAAGTATAACAATATTTAATTAAAGTTCTAAACTAGAGCTAGCTATCGAGTGCTTTTAACTAGCTATGTGTACATAATCGTACATCAATATTTCAGGTGAAAACAGTATCATCCAAGATGGTGATGTGGCAGTGCACCATGCCTTTAGGCCTCGCAGCATTGTCCAGTTCGGGCTAAAGGGACACTACGTAGGTGTTGTGGTTCTACCTAAAACTTCAAAACTCACCTCAGAAGTGCCATTGGATGGTCCAGTTTTCCAATTTGTAGCTTGGTCAAACTGCCAAAGTTTTTCTCTTTCAGAACATACAATACTTTGAAGGTTGTACTCTCAGCATATATTGGTTGGTTAATTTATCTGAGGTGATAATTAGAAGAAAACCAGGAAGCCCAGCTGAGAGCACCCAACAGCAACGCCGTAATTACCAGCTTCAAAGGGCTGACTCTTTTTGGGGGGCAAAGCACAAATGTGTACCAATGAGCAGCTCTTTCCAAACTACTATGCTCAGCAAAAATCTACAGGTGAGAGCAGTGCAATGGTTTAAGGAATAAGATTGACATTTGGTGGTTGGTGCTGAATAATAAATAATAATCACATTAGCAAAATACTAGTGGAGCTAGCTACATTTCATGCCCCAATAACACCGAGATAAATATTATTCAGTACGTCCGACATTCATATAATGCTCAATTAATGGAGTTATTTCATTTCAAGACAAGTGATTTCATGCCTGAAAGGAAAGCTAGGTGCAAATGGTGAAGAGAAGACTGTACAAGGCAAAGCAGAATTATTATGTTCCACAACTGCAGTAGCCAACAGTTAGGTAGTAGTCCTTAATGAGTTCTTGGACATCTCAGAGGCAATGGTAAATAGAGAGGCTGGAATGGCATCCCTTCGCCGACAACATCCCTGCGCATTTGGACTCAGTTTGGAAGGACCACAGGAAAAAGACACACAGGACTACTGCAGCAGTTCACGTGCTTAGCAAGGTCGGACTGTGTTCATCTTGTTGAAGTCTATGCCATGTACAACAATACTTACTTCTCCAACTGAAATTATACACTCATACACACCAGTGACACTAAAGTCATTCCAGTCATCTAAAATGGGAGGCCTGGGACATGTATCCGAGACGATCTCCTTCAGCGGATGAATCAGCTCAAATCTAAGGTCATTTTCAATGATGCTCTGTATGACGGAAAAGAGGCGTAGCCTGTTAAGTTTGTAAAGTGTTTTCTTCACCTTCCTTGGCCACACTACCCAAGAGTGCTCTCATCTCATCTTCATCCAACCCTGAAATAAGCTGCACTAAACATGAACCAACCAAACTGTCTTGTGCATTAGTTTGCGGTGTGATCTCTTACCGCCATCGAACACTCACGTGAAATTTGTATAAACAATTCCTTTCCTCCACAAACTACAGCATTCCTTTCATGCATGAAGCTTCATTTGGGAACTTCCTCCCTAAAATAGCTTGGAAACTTTCAAGCTGAAAAGAACACTGCTCTCGTAAATTAAAGATAAGAAATTATTCTTCGAGATGTGGACAGCTTCTTTAGCTTCCTGCATGCTTCCTTTAACCCTCTTTTGTCTCTCCTGGCTCATACTTCCGCCCTCCAGGTGGATGCTATAAACAGCACTGGCCACTTCATGAGACACCACAGTGATCTTGGATACCCTACTCACCTCCATTAGGTAATGCAGAGGAATAGCACACTTCATGCATGGGTAAATCCGACAACCCAGGAAATAATCAGACATAAATTCACATGCTTTGCCAGGCTGTGACTCGGAAATGTGGTCTTTCTTGTTCATGACTATGACATCAGCATATTGGAGTTGACTATCAGCTGCAGCGGGGTATGTTTCACCATGCTTCAATTTGGCTACAAGAGCGTAGGTGTCCACAACAGTCACTACAGCATCAAGGAGGATTCGGTACATCCTCCCATATTCCTGCTCTACGGTAGCTATAGTGGCCAAGGGGTTGTCATTCCACTGCTCTCGATGAGGAGACAATCAAACTTCCCTATATCAACATCCTGCAACAGATTCCAAACTGCTGTTTGAAACTCACCCGAAATTGAACAGCAGAGGCAGCCATTGATAAATCTACCACTGAATCTTGGCTTTGGTTCCTCTTTACTATCTGACGGTCTAAGTTGACAGAGGCGAAATCATTCACAGCATCTGCAACCCTCAAATTCTGCTTGTTAAAAAGCATCATAGTCGAGGAGAGTGGTTCTTTCAGCTCCTTGCCCCTGATCAGGGTAACTGGGAGCTTTCTCTTCTTTCCAGCCCAAGCTTGGTCCTCCCTGTGAATGTAGATGTTACATAAACTCTCCATCTTCCAGTAGTTCAACTCGGTAAGATAACAACTTCAGTACGGCATTACCCAGCATGCTCTCACATCCTGCTTAAATTAGAAGATAAGTATGCACCACTTGCCCCGCCAGCCTCAGTAGTGTTACATGCTCTTGATTTTATAAGAGAAGTGTGTGCGTGTCTTATTGGGATCTAGGATCATCATAATACCTTCTTGCACCAATTCATTACAACTATTTGTACCTAAATCTAATCATCTTACTGAATACAGTAGCTATGTGCCTCCTAATTCATATCACCTTGGCCTGTTCTCTTATCTGAAAGAAACTTGCACTAATGGGCAAAGTAATAATAATGTATCACTTTAACTTCACTGATATCAACTGAGCCTCACTTACCAATCTGTCCACGAATTCTTAGATGTTCTGTGACCTCAGTCTATAACTGTACACTGCGTCTGTTAATAACTAGCCCTACTCAAACTGGCAACATCCTTGATTTTGTCATTACCAAACCATCCTGAGCTCATCCTTTATTCCACTTTCTGGTCAAATTGGACCAATTCAAGTTACCTCATTTATAACTACTGCCATTCCCACACAACCTCATCATGCAAGATTGTTTATCTCTCTCTCTAAAGCTGACATGGATGGCCTGAATGACTTCTATTAGATTTTTTTTTTACCCACTTACTTTCTCTAAATGGTACAGAATCTGTATGCTTAGCACTAAAACCAGTAATCACCAATACTGTGTCAGTAAAAAAAAATCGTCACCAGCGATCGAAATATTTTTCTCCAATAATAAAGTATTCTCTCAACTGCATTCACTCAAGCAGAACAAAGTACAGCATGGCTCCTTCCACCTCCAACTATGAGCAACTACTCTCCATGACCCAACAACTTCAGTTCCAATTATCCAAAGTAAAAAGATCATATGAATATTGTGAAAGACAACTGCATTAACAAACCCAGCCACCAACTTCAGATCCAAATGTTCGAAGCATAAAGATATCATGAAAGACAACTGCATTAACAGCCTTGCCAGAATAAACATAGTATACACATTCCGATCATAGCTCTGAAACTACCTCTACTCGCTATGACAGTCTGCAGAACATCTGCTTCAATTCTGTTTTCACGAGGAGGCCGCGCATCCTTCCACAGCAATACTCATACCTATTGCCTCGGAAATCCAGGCCACCTTTACCATCTCTGTAGAGGAATTGTATAGATATCCTTAGTAAAGCTTGACCAAAACCAAGGTAAACAAATTGATGGAATGCATCCAAGACTACACTGCTTTGGCTATCTATAAAATCTGTTCTCCCTGAGCATCATGGACCAGTACATTGCACCTAATTGGTACATACACAACATTATTCCAATTTATAAATCAGGGAATAAGCCCTTGGGCGCCACTACAGACCAATATCTTGTCTCTAAAATTATAGAGAAACTGGTCTATGACAAGATAATCAGCTTTGCTCCTTGTTCAATCTAATCCAGATTGCAGAAAAATAGTTTCACACTTCAACTGCTTTTGCTATTCATTAGAACTAACTATTTATTGTAATGACTATCACAACTCAAAAGTTGAACCATCTACCGAGGCTTTTGATAGTGTATTCCATGGTGAACCTCTATTCAAGTAGTCCTGCATTTTAATTACTAGAGACATATGGAACTGGTTTAGGTCATATCTGTCTTCTGGTACCTACTGTGTCTCTCTCGGACTGCCCCAAGGAAGTATCTTTAAATCTCTATTATTAATTATCTACATTAAAGTTTGTACTAAGTTCTCCAACATCTTCATCAATGCTGATCCCACCCAATGCATCAAACTGGTATGGAATGTGAACGACTGCTACCAACTTCAACATGACTTAGACTCCCTGGGTAGCTGGAATTCAAATAAAAAACTCAACTTCAATATTAAAATGTGTATAGTGCAGGAAGTCATTAATGTCCATGCGAACTTTGTACTGTAACTTACCAACACTTACTGTTTCCATGACAACTCCTGCGACTGAATCAGTTGGGCTTCTTTCTCTGAAGTATAGCAAGTTTTGGGGGGTGACTATGAGTGAGGATGGACCAAAAAAAGGCCCGATGGTCCAAGGAAGGACCATGCTGACAAAGCAGCTGTAGCAAGAGCTGCTAAACAGCAGAGGGAGGAAGTTGACTTACATTCAAGCAGTCTTGGTGAGCTTGATGAATTGTTTGCTTTTCCTCAGATACTGCCATCATCTGAAGATGAGTTTGAGCCAGAGAACGAATTTCCTTTCTCAGAAGATGCACAAGAGGCATATAGTGAGTGGATGCATTGCCAGCCAAAGGACACTGTTAGAATGATTTCCATTACCATAATGGATATATTTCGAAAGCGTTTTGGCCTAACTTATGTTGCTACAGCTACTGAAGCTGGTTTAGTGGTTGGTTTCAATGAAAAGACAATCAGAGGCTGGATGAAAGATTTTTACCAGTGCAAGGGAGAGTTTACTGGATCAGCACAAGTCAAGCACATTCGGCCATATGTTGTGGATGATGAACACTGCAGATTGAAAGCATTGGCATGGTTATGTAAAGGAAAAGTGAGCCAGTTATGACTGCTGCCAAATTTGCAACCTGGGTAAATTCAGAGATGTTACAAAATTCTCACTTACCACCTGGTTTTTCTCGTTCCATCACTCCACAAACAGCCAGAAAGTGGCTGTATGTTCTTGATTTCTCACCTACATCTCTAAAGAAAGCCATATACTTTGACGGTCTTGAGCATGATGATGGGAGAGAATATCGTCGCATGTATCTGCGGAAAATTGAAATCTTGGAGTTAACTCACTTGCCACCTCCTTTGTGTGTAGATGGAGTGACCGAGAAAATAATTGGCAATCCTGATGCACTGAGATGCTTGGTGTTATTATACCATCATGAATCAAGCTTTCATGCCAATGAAGGCCAGTCCTGGTAATGGGGAGAGGAGGGAAAGTTGGCTATTCATCCCAAAGGTGGTTGATGATCAGTGACTTCATTGACGAACACAATGGTTTTTCGTCTAACACCACACGAACATGATGAAGCTAAGGAAACACACCCAGATATTACTATGGCAGCAAGAGTTGTTTTTAAGTTTGGAGCACTTGGTCAATGATAATGGAGCAGGTTGAATTTTCCGTAACTGGAAGTGGTAAACAGAACGGCCTGCGAAAAGTGCTCCAAGAACACAATGTTAACACTACTGGCATGTTGAAAGCAGACATGATCAAGAAGCTTGAGAGAATGGATGACTTTCAAAACAAAAAATCGAAGGTGGAAGAGCTTTTCACAAGCAGGGAGCACAGAGAAATATTTCTGCCAAAATTCCACTGCTAACTAAATCCCATTGAACATGTGTGGGGTCAAGCAAAACAGTATACACTTGCCAATTGTGATTACTCGTTTAATGGTTTGGAGAAATTATACATACTGCAATGGATTCTGTTAGTATTCAGCAGACAGAAAAATAAGTGAGTACACAGAGCATACAGAGAAGAGATAACGGTTGGAAAAGAAATGCAAGGTGCTTTAAAAAGTACAAAAGTCATCGTCATGTCCCTGAAACTGAACTAAATTATTGTCCATTTACTCTGAAATTTTTTCTCCTTCCAGTTGTATTCGTCATTTATTGCTTGCATATAATTAGTGAGGGCCTATCTCAAGGCTAAACAGAACAACATAAATGACATTAGCGGTTTGACTGAGAAGGGACTTTGGAGCTGCTTGACCACAACATCACCATCTTTATGGCGAGAGCAGTGACAAAGAAAATACTGTGAAGCACATACATAGAAGATAATGCTGTGAAGCACGTATACATAGAAGATGATGCTGTGAAGCAGGTATACATAGCTGTGAAGCAGGTATACATAGATTATGATTCTGTGTACCCGTAGATGATAGTGATTAAGATCAGTTTCCAGGCGAGTGAGATGAAGTCAGTACATATTGATAGCTATAACAATGAAAGAATTGCAATAACTATACACTATATATAATAACAAAGTTGATAGCTTGAACATTATACCAGCTCTAGCTCTTATCATTTTGTATATTATATTGCTAGCTAAATTATCTGGTAATAAAATATGGTATCTCTCTGTAACAAGTTTTCTGCCGCACACTTAAAATCTACATTCCCAACTAACTTTCCTCCATCTCCAAAAGGTTCTTATCCTACCTGGTCCTCTCCTCTACTGCTATCTTCCTCTCGTCCAACCTATTGCTTAGATATTGAAATAACAAGTGAAAGAACATCTTCTAAATGATCATTATCAGGTGACATGAATATTTCTATTTCAATCAACTGTTTTGTTTTTAGTGCTAATGTTTCTAGTGAAATACGTATGTCTCCATCAGGGCCGAAGTATTTAAGTTGAAATGTTGGCACTAAATACACAAACCTGATTGAAAGAATATTTATATTTCATGATGTAATTGTGAGGCAGTTAAATTTCATCACAAAGATAAAGACATCACATGTGTCAGAGGCAATTGTCTGTCACCTGTGTTGAGTTAAAAAGTAAAAACAACAACCTGTTGTTATGATTTTGGAGCTCCATAAATTCTGCATAAGTCATTCTATGAAGTTGATATATAGCTCAAACGATAGCTCTCTCTGTGTGCTCTCTTGTACATTTAATACCAAAACTGATGCACAAATATAAATGCTTCAGTTACAGGCAGTCAAAGTTGTGGACCTCAATTCCTGCAGGCCCCAATTTTCTGCAGTTCTAGTAAGTGCTAGATAGCAGTGGCTCGAGGAAGCCCTCGGTGCTAGTATTATTGGCAGGTGCTATTTTAGGAAGACCGGCATAGCTATGGGATTTCATGAGCATAATATAACCGGAGATGAAGTCACTCCTACAGTACATGTGAAAGGAGGGTGGGGCTATATTTTTTTATTGTCACCAACATGGATGCCAACATTGACGAATTGTATGTTGTTGTTATTATAATACCAATAATTATTCCTGCTGTAGGCTAGAGTATGTAGTCGAAACATCTAGGGAATACAATTTGAAGTTGATTATTGAGGAGATTTTAATGTTATTATGTCAAGATAGAGTTCATTGAGATAATTTGAATGTCTGAAAAGGGTCTTCAGTTGGAATTTCAGTGCTGCCATCCAATAGTCCAAGTAAACCTGCCTTCTTCCATCCTTTAAGACAGGTGGTGAAGAAGTTATACATCTTCACTAGCCACGTGGTTGAGCAAAAATCAACTTCAACATCTTCAAGTTGCTTCCACTCTCAAATTGTTGCTTCATAGCATCAACATCTCCAAGCTGCTTCCCACTCTCAAGTTGTTGCATCATTGTAGTATCTGATTTTTTGGGCTGACCTATTCACCGTTAGATGAAGTGGCTGAAAACAATGTCATGTTAGCAGGAACTAGAACAAACTTGCAATTTAATGACGATAACTCGTGTTTGACCTTCTGTGTCACTTGCCCTCTTAAAACACCAGGGCCTTGTGTGTAGCAGCTACTTGCAGTTCTGCTCGTTTATTCACAACATATTGAGCAATGCCTTCCTCAATCAACTTCAAAGTTTATTGCTCATGGATTCTATGATAAACAAAAGTTTAGTTTCTTCTTTCCCAGTACTTAATGAAATATTGTCTGCTAGGCAACAACTTCACAATCCTAATAATAGCTGCTAATATCTGTCATAAAGTGTCATAGCCTAGGATCAGTAGTGGAATCTGGTAGTTGGACATTTTCCGAGAGAAATCTCGAGGTACACATATTTCATGGTACAAGGGTGCCATGCAGAATTACTGAATACAAGTTGTTAAAAGAGATCTGATAATTCCTGCCAAAGTCACTGGCGGTGCAGAGGTCAAAGTTTTTACTAAGAATTAATACAATGAACCAGTAGAGGGGAAGTTCCTCTATGTTACTGCAAACATCGCTCCAGTCATGAGAGAGAGGACAGATTTCGTACACAAATTTCTTAGCATGTTGTTAATTTAGCCAAAAAAACTCGCTAAATTCTCAAGACTTTGTACCCGCTAAAACCACTCTCTCCTACATTGCTGCCACATTAGGTCAGGAAACTCACGTGGTGGACAACTAGCCAGTAACCAAAATAACAACCCCACATTAGTCTTAGCATCCTGATGAAGGCTAGAGCATCTAACCCAAACTAATATAATGTTCTGGATGAATTGGTATTCGGTGTACGGTGCAAGTTTCTGGTACAGGATCGAAGGCAGAGATGAATATCGCAGTTCTTTTAAACATTGCGCGATTCCCCACATGGCAACCTAGAATGGGAAAGAAGATAAAACTAAGGAAGAGATGAAGAGGTTTTATCACTTGACCAAAGTGACAAGGCTACAGAGCAATATCTGCCTTTAAACTGGTGAACTGAACAGAAAGTATCACTTCCTTCAATCCTCTCGAGTTCTGATTGACTTATGTGCAGCTCCTGGGGGATGGGTCCAAGTGGCAGCCAAGACTATGCCTATGTCCTGTCTTATTCTGTGTGTCGATCTGGTGCCCATCAAGTAGATCCCAAATAACATTACTATACAGGAGGATATTACTAGAGCTAGATGCAAACAGGTGAGCATCAGAAAGGAATGATCCAATCGTAATTTGTTTTGGACCCGCCATTGTGTCCAAAACAATTTAGGATGATTGGCAAAACCCTGCTTAGTAGTGATCTAGCTCGTGGGAAACAAACGAAAAATTCGTCTTGTGGTTGATGTCAAACAGGATTGATCCAGTTTTTGTTGGTTTTATGGCCATGCATGCAAATATATTTGTGTGCAAGGATTATTATCTTAACCAAACTAGCTACCCTTGCTGCCTTACCACTATTGCTCATTCTGGCATAAACTAACCCCCATGCAAATGATTGCTAGGGGTGGTGCTCTCTAAGTAAGGGTATAGAAGCTCTGACAACTGGCGAATTAGCTTTAGTGAGACGTAAAGGAAGATTGTTTGTCTTGTCAGAATGAAGTTATACTGTGTAGCAAGAAATTTCTGAGGTGGAATTCAAAAAAACAACCTGCTAGACTATAATTTTGGCTGGTCTGATTAGAATGCTATATGTGCGATCATACAGCCAGCCACAACCAACTTAAAGTTAGGTTTGTGATTACATTAGGGAGTGGGGGCTACTTAGCAATTGTACTTGGTAGGGACAGCTGCTATGTATCAACTCTGCTGATATCTGGGCTACTTGTAATGGGGGTAGCTGTTAAGTGTATGTTAGACTCGTGATTGGTTTGCTGTGATGTTATGAAGCCTGTGCCTGATCAATTTTGAAGAGCTTTTCAAACTCTTTGATGCTAACAGTAAATTTGTATCTGCTAAACACTGGTATGCATATCTATGCCCGAGTTGACCTTGCCTCATTTAGTGATTGCTAGCGTGGACACCTGAAAATTGTAGTTGTCATGGTAAATGCTGGTGCGCTATATGCTGCTCACACTAGCGATGCTTGCGTCAATTTTGTGGTATTGTGAACATGAAATTGCTTGAATGGATTCAAGTTCTATTCAGTTCCAGTTGTTCAATTGACACATGGTGGTGTGCTTTCCGCTAAAAGTATCTCCAAGGAAGAATTGAATGTGGAAAGTTTGGTGGAGGCAGTGATGAACTTTCTTTGTATATGTCTGTATCTGATTTCATTGGTTAATTAATTAATGGGTAGAGTTTTATAATTTATGTGAAATTAGAATTTTTAGCTGCGGTGAAACTTCAGTGTCAGAGTTCAATGTAACCCAGAGTGATGCAAATATCATGACATATTGTGAATGCCCTCAATTCTATGAATGAAAACAGAATTGCCTTATCTCTCTCACTGCATCTAAGGGGGGATACCATTTTTTTATTATTATTTTCATGTTATTCTATACCTTCACTATTATACTTACTGCATTTCAAGTTTATACACTTTTTGGTCAATCATTCTTGAGTTATGATACTTTGTATCCATCTATTTCATCGCCCACCTCTGCGCGATGAATTAGAAGAAACTAGAATAACGCAATCATTCCTAATACAATAAACATTTATGGCCAAGACTTGAAACTTGCCTAAAATATCACTCAGTGCTATTCCTTAATTTTCGCACTATCTGGCGAAGGGGGGTATAAAAGTCTGCTCCTGCGCATGCCACGTTGTTGTTCCCCAGTTCTCAACTTTGATGGCATCTCTGTGTGATTGTAGTGCGATTCTATCACTGCAGCATTCTGGTTGTTGTCGGAAGAGGAGACTCATTACATAAAACCGTGTAACTATTTCAATTTTTGTCGGTTGTAATTAAGCTCTTGCATTGCTTTGTGTTTTGAATAGTCCCACCCCAATCCAGTCGTTTTCTGATGAGATATAGTCAAGTCTGACAACATAAAAATGAATTGGTAGATTGGGATATTGAGAAAAATTTCAAAAAAATTCATGAAAACTTTTGAAAACATGCATCTCACTCTGACATCGCAAGTGTTGTAATGTCTCTTTCCTTATGACCATTTTTGTGTTTTTTCTCCCTAAAAACAAAATACCAGAACTTTTTAATGCTTCATCGATTTTTACCCATTTTGGTCACAAAAGATAGCCTCTTCTGTGTGCTTTCTGTATCAATCAACCAATTACTTGCAATAGCAATCAGGCCATTAAAAATACAATAATAATAATTTAAAAATAAGTTCATACCGTAAAGGCTAATCAACAAGTTAACAGCAATCACAGATACTGTAATTTTTCTATATATATTTCTCCTACTAGTCCAATTTGAATACAAGCATGTGAAATTAGCACACAAGACTGGACTCTTATTTTGTAAGAAAAGGGATGAATTATCATGAGAGAGAGAAAATAAAGATCTTCCAGAAATTACAAAAAATATTTACCAACGTTAAAAATATTGACTTGGAAACAATTATTCACTTCTGTGAGAAACGATGTTATTTACGCTTCTTCTCGTCCATTTTCAACTGGTATATAATGAACTGTCAGCATAAAATCTATCATAACTCAAGAGGTTGATGATAATGAGCTGACACTTGAAACAGTTAGTATATCAATGAAACAGTAAAAAAAAAGTAAAAAAATTGTACGTAAAGTTCCCTAAAATAAAGCAGTCTTGTCCTCCCGTTTAATAGAACTTGTTAGTTGGATGGAAGTTAAAATCCCTTACTCCAGCTAGAACATCCCCCAACCCACCTGTACAGCTCTCATCCTTTTGTCACATCATATTTTCTCTGTTCTTGCAGACCTATCTAGAACTAAAAGTAATCACCTGATAACTTGAGTCTCAAAAATGGAGGGGGGACATTTCCTGTATCAGAACTCCTCCCCTCCCACCTCCCAGACCCCTCGTGTCATGCAGAGGTAATACAGATGGTTATATTAGGAAGTTAATGGTTCACCACTCCACTCCTACTAAATCTCCTCTACTACACCTTGTAATTACTTGTCAATCACTTCTGCAACTGCTGCAAAGGGAGTTGAAGACGTGGAAAGTTGACTGTGTGCTGAATGATGGAGCCCCCAATGTTGGCACTGCGTGCATGCAAGCTCAGGACGAACTCAGCCTGGCTTCGCTCAAGTTGGCTTGTGAGTTCTTGCGAGAGGGAGGATGGTTCATCACAAAAGTTAGTTTGTTTGGTTGTCAACCTGCCAGTGTGATGTTCATCTAGTGTGTATTCCCATAGAGTTATTGTCAACCTACTTGACCTTCCTCAACCCAGTATAATATAGTGTGGCTATTATCAACCTACTATAATCTACCTCAAGCCAATGTGATGTTGGTCCCGTGTGTGTTGACATAAAGCTCTTGTCAATTTACTTCATCAACCTGCCTCAACCCAGTCTGATGTTGGTCCAGTGTGTGTTGCCATAGAGCTTTGTCAACCTACTTCAATCCAGTGTGATGTTGGTTCAGTGTATCCCCATAGAGGAGTGGTTATTGTAGTAAAAGATCGTCATTATTGAAAACCTTTTTATCACTAACATACAAGTAGTCAGACTGATAAATGATACAAATATGTGGCTGATTAGGAATTGTAACAATGGTTTGTTGGCCAAGCAGTATTAAAGGGGCAACTTAATTTTTCAGCTGCCCTATCTTGCTGGCTTATTCTCACAAATATAGATGCATTTCAGGTTTTCTGCTCCAAAATTACCAGCCATTCATGTAGGTGCTCAGCAGCTCTTCAAGTCTGTCCACTCTACCAAGCCTCAAGCTTCACGTATGGAGTCTGCAGAGATCTTCGTTGTGTATGAGGGATTCCTGGCCCCTACCCAGATCAATAAGAAGGTGCTGGACCCTAGGTATTTGTTCCAGGAGGTGGAGGAGAAGAAGGCCGAAGAGAAGATTATCCTGTGCAAGCTGCAGGTTAGTTGTAAGGGATATTGCACTGAACATCATGACTGGGAACTACTGGATTCCTACATACCATGGAGAAGGTTTTTTTGAACTGTTAAATATAAGCAGAAGGCAAATGCAGAAGAATTTGTGACACTCTGGTGCACAAACTGGTGGGCAGCCACCAGCCAAATTCCAACCAATGTCCAAAACGACCGAGCAAGATAGCTTACTGTCAGCAAGATGGACCAACCAATGTTTGTGGGTGGGGCTAATCTCTATCAAGACGTGAAGTACTGTTAATTTTTTGTTTAATTTTTGGTGTGTAATAATCTAGTAATCTAATGCTGTTTGATGATAGCTAACAAGTGCAAGTTGTTTTAGTTTTTCATCACAAGTTGTAGCACTGCTATGGCTCATGGTGGAGATATATCTCCCAAACCTAAGAGGAGGAAAGTATTGTATGCTACATACTAGTCGAACATTTGCTGACATGGTCCCAAGCATTTGATAATTTCCTTCTGATGGGCTATTGGGCTGAGATATCACTTCTCTGAGACATAGCAGTGCTAACAACTTGTGAAGAAAAAATAGGCTTGACAATTATGAAATGTCCAAATGAAATTTATGTTCCCTTTATTTGAATAGAACCATCGCTCAACTTCCACTGTCCTTAAAAATTGCGAAACAAAACTAACAGCGATGAAAACATCAAAAGCCAGAGGTTTTAAAAAATAAAAAAATTTAATATTCTCAACGACTCTCAGTAGACTTAACAAAATTAAAATGACCTCAATAATTAGCTTGAATTTTACAATCTCGACGTTTTGACTTGATGCTCTAGCCTTCATCAGGAATAATGAGATGCAAGACTAAGGGGGAAAGTGTGCTATGGAGAAATGTGCAATTGCTCAACTTGCAAGGGGCAATAAATATCCCATTTTGTGTGTGGAAACCACCATCTTGAATAGGACATATGACAGAAGGAACTGCTAGTGAAGGAGGCTTTGCACATCAGCTTAGCACCAAGCTGTGAACAGTTCAAACGAGACTGTGGAATGTACCTGCCTGGCTGCTGTTGGGGTGGAGGTCGGGGGTTGTAGGTCGGGGAGGTGAGGGGGGTCTCAAGAGCATGGATTTGAGGCCACAACCATCATAATTTTTTAATTAGTCATATTATAATTTTTTGGTAAATGTTTTAGTGCACCAAAGCATGTCATTGGTTTTATTGGTTTTTTTCAATTTGCTATTATTATTATTATTATTATATATTTTTTTTGCCACATTATTTTTTTAATTCTTTGGTTTCTATCAGGTTGTTGATAGCTCTCTACAGGTATATAACAAGCTCACATCAGTGTTAGCATCTCTGATGAAAGCTAGAGCATCTGGTCAAAACATCGAGAGAGTAAATTTCAAGTTGATTATTGAAAATGTTGTTATTATTATTCCCCCCACAATAATATGATGCCTAACTGCAGGACTATGAAAACTGGTGGAATATCCATCAATATCATACCATTTCCAGATCGATTGAAGCAGCTGTAGACATCAAAACAGCTATCAAAAGATCGATTAGACTACCTCGTGTAATCGCTCTTGACATCGACGCTGCTGAACAAATGTTTAGTCCGCCTCTGCAGACTGTGGCTTGTATTAAACCAGCTCCTAGAAATATGATGGAGAACAACTCGACTAAGTGGCTTCGTTATCACCTTAGCTCATTGGCTGTTCGACTTAACCATAGCTGACCATGGCTCAAAGGCAGTATCGAGACATCGCTGCAGTTGAATGATGACCAATAGAGTGGCTCTACATCATCACAGATCACATGCCGCTTGACTGGGTATTGATTAGTTCTTGGGAATCCACCTATAGCTCGAATGCCGCTGCTCTAGATAGGACACAATGATGAACCCCGAACCAAGGAAAATAAAACAACAATTACGTTAGAATCTGAATGTTTGTGTTAATACCATTAAAAATGAATTACATGGAGTTCCTTGTTCTCAGTGGATTCTGCATTATAATCCAATGCAATAAGTATATTTTGGCCTTGAATAATAAGACTGGATTAATGACCAAAAAAAGTGAATGAATATTTGTCCAAGCAATCTACAATAGTGGCCTACCAAAATTACAATTGGTCTAACAAATGTGCTAGCATAATTTTTCTGTTATTATGTGCAGTGGAGTCGACTGGTAATACAGTGGAATGTCATTAATCCAACCTCTGAAATGTAGACACCTCATTAGTCAGGATGCTATGGATCGCATTACTATTAACTACCGTATATTATAAGAACATGGCTTGATTAAGACTCTCCAATTATAGCTGCTTGCCGAGGCATAATCAAAATAACAAATTTACAGTCTCAATTACTGAAAGCAGTGTAAAATAATAGTTTACCCACACTATCATCTTGCTGGAGTGAGAAATCTCGACTTTTTAACCGAAAGAAGCTCGGTTTTGCTCCAAATTGTAAGTTTTTAAGCTTTTTATGGAAAAACTATCTGAAATCACTCATTCTCATCAAATTGGGCAGATTAGTTTCCTTTTCAACATTATGGAAGTGTTTCTACTCTTTAAATAACAGAAAACAGCTTTTGTTGTGAAATCTAACCTTTTAACCGAAAGAAGCTCTGTTTTGCTCAAAATGGGATGTTTTTGAGCGTATTTAGGAAAAACTGTCTAAAATGGCTCATTCTCGTCAAATTCGGCACATTAGTTTTCTTTTCAACATTATATAACTGTTTCTACTCTTTAAATGACAGAAAACGGCTTAGGTGAGAAATCTCGACTTTTTAAACGAAAGAAGCTCGGTTTTGCTCCAAATTAAGCTTTTTAAGGAAAAACTATTTGAAATCACTCATTCTCATCAAATTGGGCAGATTAGTTTCCTTTTCAACATTATGGAACTGTTTCTACTCTTTAAACGACCGATAACAGCTTTTGGTAAGCTCTATTTTGCTCCAAATGACACGTTTTTGAGTGTTTTGAGGAAAAAATGTCTGAAATCATTAATTTTGGTCAAAATGGGCACATTAGATTCCTTTTCAACATTATGGTTCTATTTCTACTCTTTAAATGACAGAAAACAGCTTTTGGTGAGAAATCTCGTCTTCTTAACCGAAAGAAGCTCTGTTTTGCTCCAATTGGGACGTTTTTGAGCATTTTAAGAAAAACTGTTTAAAACGGCTCATTCTCGTCAAAATGGGCACATTAGATTCCTTTCCAACATTATAGAACTGTTTCTACTCTTTAAAACTACAGAAAACGGCTTTTGGAGAGAAATCTCCCCTTTTTAACCGAAAGTAGAGCGTTTTGAGAAAATAATGTCTGAAATCGTTCATTCTTGTCAAAATGGGCACATTAGCTTCCTTTTCAACATTATGGAACTGTTTATACTCTTTAAATGGCTTTAGATGAGAAATCACCCCCTTTTTACTCTATTTTGCTCACTTACCTACCTACCTACCTACCTACCTACCTACCTACCTACCTACCTACCTACCTACCTACCTACCTACCTACCTACCTACCTACCTACCTACCCACCCACCCACCCACCCACCCACCCACCCACCCACCCACCCACCCACCCACCTACCCACCCACCTACCTACCTACCTACCAACGTACTTACCTACCTACCTACCTACCCACCCACCTACCTACCCACCCACCTGTGTGTGAGTGGGGTGGGTGTTTCAGTGTGAGAGGATTCATTTGAGAGATTCTGGTGAGATTTTCTGCGGTAATCACAGATTAGCATGAAATGTGATATTGGCATCTATTGGAAGGTGGTGGTAATAGTAGAAATCTCTCTATTTATTAACAAGCTGTCAATCTTGAAAAATAATTATTAAATATTGGTAGCTTACTTGTTCCAGTCAGATTGAGCATCGTTTGTATACTTGGACAGTGCCCTCTTAAGAGTTTGATTAGTCCGCTCATCTTGGCCATTGCTCGGAGGGTGATATGCTGAACATACCATCTGCTTCACTCCAAAAGCAGTCAAGACAACATCATTGAGCTGAGTTATCAAATAAGTTCACACAAACAGAACATTACTCTACATGAATATTTATCAAAAGGAAGCAGGAGGAAATTTCCAGAGAATCAAGACTGAAGTCGCTAATAAAGTTATCTTAAATTGTGTTAAGTCTGCCTTGTACTGAATAGTCTAACTTTGCTCTTGTAAACAAATCCAACACATTTTCCTTGATTAATTTTCACTTCTCAGACCACATACATGTCATTTCATGAACACAGATGGCAACAGTTTTATTAAGTTAAGTTACCTGGTTTATAAATTCACGCCCCTGATCCATTATCATTTTTTAGGGAGGACCATAACTGTAGATGAGCTCGAGTAGAATGCTTGCGACATCACCAGCTGACTTGGACTTGATCGGCTGAGCAAATACCCACTTGGTAAAGAGATCTGTAACAGTGCAGACATATATATGGCCTTCGTCTGTGGCTTCAAAAGGACCAATGAGGTCTATACCCAAAATCTCCCATCTGTAAGTATTTGCTACATGATTTTAAGCAAATCAGATGTGCCTGTAATTACCTGATTTTATGCATTTTAATTATTATATAGTGCATAAGATTTGGATTGGTAAAGGATCATCTAACCTGTTTATTAAAATTAACAAAAAAATTATTCAATTTAATCTGTGTATATATGTAGCCTCTAAATTCCCCTATGTACTAACTTGTCCAATATCAGACCTATTCTTGCAGCCTAAAAGTTTAGGCTTCTCTTGCCTGAATTTTAAAATGCGTTAGCACTCTCATGTAGGTTTGGCAGGTCAGAGATCATTCAGCAACAAACTAAAACTCGCCATATACTCGATTCTATCCCTATACAGACCCTAAAAAAAGTATGTCGCAGAAATCCTTCCAACAATATAGCACACAGAAGCGCAGTTCTCCAAACTAAAAAAAAGGTCGGAAAAATGACGCGTAAAATAATCATCAGCAACATCATCATCATTATCATCATCATCATCATCATCTTATTGGCTGCATAGATTTCATTCATTTTTATGCCATTTTGTAGAGCTCTATCTGGGAAGGTGCCTTTTGGTATCGCTTTAGAGAGCTACTAAAAAAAGGTTGATTTTTGCATATATAGTTCGTCTAAGATGCCATCTTTGAACGGCGTGCTCAGCCCAAATTGCTAGATCCTTTACCAAATCGCTGTGTTAGATGCAGTGGATTGAGGGTATGGCTTTTGCAGTGAATCAAAGAAGGATTGCTGAATGTAGTTACTGATGGGGGAAGCATTTTAAGATTGTTCCTTATGGCATTCCAAACCACTGGACCAATCTGTCCCAAACTTGTCATGCATGCATACCAACTTGACCTGGGGAGTAACCTGGGCTAGGTCTGACCAGGATGCTCCTCTTCATGTGGGCATTGCAGGCATATATATCATCAAAACAGTATTGCAATTCACGAAAGCTTTAAAATATAGTGGGAACAAGTAATATGTTTAAAAAAACTTTACTAAATAAAAGGACATATAGGGATGGCTTTGGTATTGTGCTGTCATAACAATCACTCCTTTACTGTCTCCACACTACCATAAGGGACCTCATAAACTTCAGCAATAATATATTCTTGGATAACAATCCCTACATTACTGCCTCCAGAAGGGACAGCAAAATTGTGATAAATAACTGATGCTATATAGCAGCACATTTTCTTGCAAAACTAAGCTTTAAATCTCTTCATATCTCTTCATACCTTATGTTAGAGTAATCTGGATTTTAGCATATTTGTGACGTCCCTTGTGGTGGTGGTGGCAGTAATATAGTCGAAGAATATATTATTATTGCTGAAGTTTATAATTATTTGTGAGGTCACTTGTGTGGCAGTAATGGAGTGATTGTTATGACAGCACAATATCAAAGCCAAGTCTACCTTTCCGGGGCGTGAGGGCAGCAGATTGGGCAGCAGAGAAAAGAGTGTCCCTGATAGCGTCATGCCGATGAATCCTATCTCCATTCCCACCACAACCGACTTGATGGTCACCATGAGGATGGGAAGCAGTCTGGCATATGGGGCAGAAAGAACCCTTCGCTACCATCTGCAAACCCAGCCAGTACTGGAGACAGTGTCTGAAGTCCAGGTCCAGGAGATGGAGGCCCAGAGCCTGGCAGGGAATGACATTAAGCCAGTCACCAGCATGAGGAATAGCAGTGGACAGGGCAAGGGCCTTAGAACGGGGGCTGGGAGCCGTGGCAATAAGATGGTCGAAGGATGCAAGATCGATAGAGTGTGAGAGGGAATGCTGTCTGATGGGGACATCCACGTCTTCCAGGGTACACCATGCTGGTTTATCGGCGGCCAGAGCCAAGGAGGCCAGGGCGGGGGACGAATGAGGAGAAACATCAGGAATCCGACCCAGGATGCTGGCAATGAGGTGGTGGGACTGATGTAGAGAGCCCAAAAACGCTGCTGGAGCATGGAGTGAAGCAGATTTGATGGAGAGACAACCTAGAGAGCAAGATAAGGAGGCTTTTGACCACGCCCAGTCAGAGAGGGGACCCCCTGCGATAGATGATACCATAGAGGAATCAATTGAAAACGTCACAATAATCGTACGTGCGTTATACTCAAACCGGAAGCAACCTTCTGGGTGCGGCATTGTTTTTTTGGTGTTGTTAGTTGCATATTTACTACTCCAAAATTGACCAAACAACAGAGACACATCCAGAGAACATTGGTTATCTCAGCAAACTGTAAGTATTCGATAGCCAGTTAAAAAAAACAACATCGTATTGACGCTATTGTTTTGGTTTAGAAACTAGTCATGATAGCTTCTACGCAATTTTTGTATGTTAGTCGGCTGCTTAGACTATGCTAGATTTGTCTGTATGCTGTGTGGTAGCTGTATGATTGGCAATTTAGGTTGGTGGGAGCTATTTTTGTTACATTGTGTACTAAAACTTACCTGGCTATATAGCTATCTAGCTACAAGAACAAGATTGTCAGCAATAATAACAGCAAAAGTCCATTTGAATACCTTGCTAGATCAAGTACAATGTTTTATAAGAAGATAATTGAATAACAATATAGTCATTGAATAACAATATAGTCATGAGTTCACTGTGTTGCTCTTGGTTTCTTCAGGATCTTGGCTGTTTGGTACTCTTTGAAGCACTCTTCTGGATGTAGAGGTGGGTGGTCAGAGCAAGTCAGACAGTAGTACACTGAGCCTGAGCGAGGCTTCTTTACGATCAGAATTTGTGCATAAATATTTGTTTCACGCACTACTAGGTCAAAAACCTCGTCTGCAAAGAACAGGTGAAGAAATATCCTTGGGCTCAACATCATCATCTGGCAAATTTGAACGAGGAGTTTCTGTGTACAAACGCTTGGTGGGGCTCATAATGTTGTCAACTTCTTTGGCCCACTTGAAGAATTTCCACTCGTATGGCCAGTTTCCACATCCATTTCCCCATCAGTCTCATCTACACTACTGCTGCCATTAGCATCTTCCATTTCTTCAGGGACCGCATCCTCCAGGCCATTCTTCCACATCATATAGTTCATCTTCTTCCAATATTATCTAGTTCATCTTCTTTCACATCATCTAGTTCACCGTCACTTTCAAAGTCATTCTCAATATCAGAAAGAGCCTCCAATACTGCCTGCAGATCCATATTTGTGTTTGTTTTGGATAAAAATACACACCACGTTTCTTATTTGCACAGCTGGAAATGAACCACGAAATAAACGCCCGTTTTATTTTATTTTATGTTATTCATGGAAATGATGATGCATTCCCAAGTTTGATTATAAACCCATCAACCTTGCCTAGTAAGTACAGACTATAAAACAGTCAATCCACGTTGCTATGCAACAAGAAATATCATGTTACAGATGCCGCACTGCCAGCTTGCTGTGACACACGCATACGTGGGGTGGATTGTTGTCACAAACGCCGTGACAAACGCAGTGTAAGAGAGATATATAAGAATAATTCACACTTACTATTAGAAAGGGAAGAGAAAAATAATTCAAGACTATCTAACAAGCAGAAATGAACGAGGGTCTGTCAGTCCACCACACTGCTTAGGTCTCTGCAGATCGTGGACTTTGGTTGTTTATACTTCATGCCATTTTAAAAAAATCATCTATATTAGAAATATCAAAACTAACTCATGATTATGAGCAGAACCTTCCCCTGACACTCAACTGTATTACTGATGAGAGCAATGATTACATATTTAATTGACTTATTTGAGAAATACACTGAAGTCCATCTAAGTTCAGGTTCAGCCTTTTAGAGAGGGCTTATGTAGCTATTTATGTAATTATTATAAATAGTGGGATGAATGGATGGAAGGAATCATAACAGGTTGATTGTATACTGTATACAGTACAATTATGTAAGTGTAAAAACATGGTGCATGATGATGCTCTTGTTGCTATGATTTAAGTAGCTATTGTCTGCCATCATAGAGGCTCTGGCATTTGTTACTTGCAATGATGCATTAGTCCACTGCAGAGCCAATATATGCACTAATGGCAAATCTACTCAACCGTCAAGGAAGTTTCAAATCATGGCAATACTAAAAAAAGGCATCCTTGAAACTCTTCATCAGAATGGTTTCAATTTGCATGCCTCCTTCATTTTCTTATTGCCTGAACCAATGAATGCCAAGGAGAGAAATGTGGAAACTGTCCTCTAGGATAATTTGATTGTAGTTAACATGCCATCCCCGCAAGACTGTTAATTTTTGGGGAAGACATGTCAGCATGGCATTTGCTGAGGTGACAGTGGGAATAGTGAAAAGAAGACCAAGATGTAGACTGGTGATTCCATGTGTGTATCACTTTGTCCCTCCAGCATGAGCAGGTCAGGAGAACTAGTTCACTTACTAGTGAACACTGGGCTAGCTAATTAATTTTTTTAAATGGCTGAGATAATTAGTACTCTAGTCATGAGGTTCTGGAGCAAAGCTTTTGGCTGTTCAGTGTAGAGAGGTTGTTGTAACTCGGAAGTTATAATTACAAAGAAAAATCATTCCATTCAGTTAGGCCCTAGCAGAGCTGGCCACATGTCATTCTTGTTTTCTTACTTTTGCTGTTTTGCTTTGTGCAGAAAATAAATATCGCTTCAGGCATTTTGTTAGAGATGGTTTGCAATTTTGATCCGATTTCCGCATATTTTTCCTCTACCGACTACATGCAATTTCACTTATTTTATCTACCATGTAACCATTTCATTCTTGTACTTACTGTCTGAGATAGTGTCAACCTCGACAGCAGTATTGTATATAAAATATTTGATCATGGACCATGCCAAGCTTGATAGCCTCTACACCCTTCTCTACAAATGGTGCATCCAGTGTGTTAACAAGGATGTTACCAATTTAAGTGGTTAGAGTAGCATTAGCGCTTGTTGTCCAATAGTTGGGGTGGAATTGACATCCAGTATTTCTCAGTCAGCAAGTACTAGGATACAGTGACCTACCACGGGATAGAGTGTCTCCCGTCTTGTCGATGATCGGCTAAGGAGGCAATTCATTTCGGCATAGATTTAGTGAGGGGAATAAAGCATCTATTATAGCCAAGATATTAGTTCTGTCCTATCTGAGGATGGAGTGCAGTTGGTAAGGAAACAGTGACCACTGTACTTGACTGTACTGCCTCTCCATCCATGATCTTCCAAGGATGCAGTTCATTTTAGATACTATGATTTCAATGAGGCAGACAGCTGAGGATTGCAATTTAGATTAGCTATTTGTTTTACTTAGTTAAATTATCTGAGAATGCAGAGTGTATTTGAATGAGAGAACAGTGATCCCTCCTATCTCTGAATGGAGTACCCTACCTGAGTTTCTTGGGAACTGTCTAAGCAGGTGTTACATGCATTTCAGGTCCAATGCATGACAGGTTTTGCAGTATCTGGTAACCCCCCTTAAACCTTGGGGGTCACTGTATTCTAGTTCACTGTAGTCTGTATAGTGATCTATCTCAGGATTGAGTGACACTACTTTTGCTATTCGATGTTCATCTGGAGGCATTCGATTTTTGTGCAAATAGTACTAGAACTATTATTATTGGAGTAGTTAATTATGTCAACAATTTATTATTATTAGGGAAGGGACTGTAATATTAACTCATCAATTTTTTTTTGGGGGGGGGGGGGGGGGGGGGGACTGTATTATTAACATGCTGAAACACTCCTACCAAGATCTGGATAGCCCTGTCCAGGATGCACAGCCACAGTCACAAGGACATCCCCAGGAAAAGAGCCTTCTAACACCCTGGCTGTCCTTCTTCATTATATAAAGCTTCACAACCTTCGGACAACCTGCTCCCATACTGTACCAGAGCAGGTCATCAAATCCAACCACCAATACACTACATTCTTGTTCCAGGGCAAGGGTAGGGGTGCGCTCTGTATGTAGGAGGTTAAATGCATGATTATGATCCTACAAACACACTCCATCCGACTACACATTATATTTCTCACTACTGCCATAGCAGCAAATTAATTAGTGTCATGGCAAATGTGGGAGGTGGTTGTGGAGGGATTGTGAATGTTTATTAGGTTTAGCTTTGCCCTGTTTCTGGCTGGCTTAGTCTGCTATTTGGTAAGGGATCTTATCAGTTATTTAGTAACCATTGTCACTTGCATAGCACAGCCAGATACCAGTCTCTACCTAGCTACTGCCAGATGCAGGTGATCTCTCAAATATTTTCTTTATTATGATGACAATTTCTGATTTATCTAAACATGCATTAATGGGAAAGCCTACCACAATTTTTTTACTGGTGAACTTATGGTTAAAATAGTCACAGCCTCTATTTATTTCCACCTAGATGGAGAGCTGCTATGGAACTTGTAGTTAAGGAGAAACACCATCTCAAAGCTGTGTAGTATCCAGCAAGGGGACACCTTAGGCCCTCCAGTCTTGCTCTTATGCTTCAGCCCATCGTGGAGCAAATCAAGGAGGAGATTGAGGCCTGCTACCTAATTGATGGTACCTTTGGTGCCCCTCCACATGACTTAGGTGGATAATTGAGAAAGGTGGTCCACCTCAGGGTCTCCCGTAAATTGAGGAAAATCCCTGCTCTACAGCCCCAAAAGTTTAAACCTCTCCATATACCCCTCTTTCTTTCCTGACATTCCTATCACCTGTAAGGGTTTCAATCTCCTTGGCTGTCAAATAGGACCCCATCATTTTGTGAGGCCTCAGTATTGAAGGTAGAAAAAGTGAAAGGCACCTTGTTCAAGTTACCTCATCTAGGGCACTACAGATTGAGACAATACTTCTCTGCCCATGCCTTGTTCTCCCCAAAGTTGCTTCCCCCCTGTCATATCCCACAAGTTATATCCAGCATGCCATCTTTTGTTTCAATGATACCATGCATGAGTCTCTGTCTAGGTACTCGCTCCAAGACCCTGGTCATCTCCTCTTCCCTCATGCTGGTGACTGATTGAAAATCATACTTCCTCTACCCTTGGTCTCCAGTTTCAAGACAAAGAATTGCGGCTCAACTGTAGCATTGTTAGGCTGAACATTACTGAGGTGGTAGTTGTATTCTTCATTGACCATCAAGTTGGCTGTGGGGGAAATGGTGATAGGATTCACAGGCCTGACCAAATCCGAGATGCACTCTTCTCAGTATCCCGAACTGCTGCCCTATCCCGCAAGAAAGAGGCTCCCTACAAGATCCCAGGATCCAGCTACCACCTTGCAGAAATTTACCTCCACAAAGAAGACAGGGTTGACCCAAGTAAGCTGAGATCTGAATGTCATGGCTGATTTAACAACATTGCTGATATCTAACTTTACACAGACACATTTGGTATCTTCACTTAGGCCAGCCACATAGAGAATAATGATTAATTTTCTTCCTACCATTTCCATTTCGTTGTCTTCTTTCTTTCCTGCCAAGGTGATTTCTTCATAGTCAAGCAGATAAATCGCAGTAGGTAGCCATTGTTAGAATACCCAGGGAATGAAGTCAGTCTCCCTGTTCACTTCTCCTTGAATTATGACCACTCTTCTAGCTCTGACATAGAGGTCCTTCACAATTCTTCTTCTGTGCACTGGATTATGTAAATAATAGTGAAGGTATCTAATCAAATGTATCTTTTTCCTGTTTACTGTGTAGTCCAGCATGCTATTCTCTCCCATTTATGACCTATGTATTTTTACTACATCCATAAAATGTCAGAGTCTTTCACAAATATATCAGTTTCTCCTCCAAGTGGAGATCTATATAATTTCAAAGTTGGTAATTAATAAAACTATACATGAAACCATAGGTCTCAAATGTGTTTTCATTTTTGTGTATTTTAAACAGGCCATGTAATAGTAGTAGTCTACTTCCTTTTGGCTTCACAAGACAATTGATATCCTATCTAAACTCTTGATGCAACTCAACTTCTCTTCCTTTGTGGATTGCGAGTGTAGATGAATGGCAAGTTTTTCATTTTACCTGATTAGACGGAAGTATTTCGGTTGAAATAAAAATAAAAAGCTGGAAACCTTAGAATATAGCTAGTAATAGAACTTCTCCATGTCACAGTTCAGTATAATATCATCAAAAACTTAAAAATTGGTGATGGGCAATAAAAAGTACTGGTCATAAATAAAAAGAACTGGCCTACAAATCATTCATGTCAGTATAGGTAGGACAAGACAAGACATGTTCACTTTCATGCAAACAAATTATTTTGTTACATTTAATCGCATCCCGTTTAAAATACTTTTTCCCTTTTTCAATCTTAACTTTTGTGCACTCCTTCAATCGATGTTTTGATGGAGAATCAAAACCCTGTATCAATTAACACACATGCATGTGAATAACCCAGCGCTTAATAACGTAACAAAACCTACCCTAAACAAGTGGCTCAAGCTTGCAAAGTTTCTCTAAGTTGTGGTGGTTTTGTCAGCTGGAATATTTTCCCCTCTTTCCCTGGAAATAACACAAGGTGTGGAGGGATATCAATTTTGGCAGACCTTGGACTGTGGTGGAGATAGATGAGTCACAATTTGTGTTTAAGCCCAAGGTAACACATGAATATTAATACTGTAATACTAGCTACACTATTAAGGGGGGAATAATGTCAAAATGCTAACTTTAACTTTTTTTAACAACTATTTTAAATGGTGAATCTGCTCATATAGAAGTCATATTCCAAGTTTCAGAACATTTGAAGATTCTATGATGCAGTTACGACAGCTTTTGCATTCACTATTTTCATTAGAAACCCAGCAAGTGTGAAGAAGAATTGTGTCGCATTAGATTAGAAGAATTTCGACGTATTTCCACAAATTTCTCCCTGATTTCTCACCCAAACTCCATAATTTATATATCACTTATTGTGTGCTGTTTAACCTAAATTATTTTATTTTCCCTGTTATGAGAATGTGTTGGGTATAGACCAGCATATCTGCATGAGGTTTGTATGGGATTTTTCCCCACTCTCCTGTGGTGCATTATCATACCAATTCAAATAGTTTTGGTGAAACTATTACATGTACTCTTACCATAAACCACCTAGCAGCCACTTAGCATTATTAATTGGTTTTTAATTTGTGGACTGGATTTCCTGGCTGACACTTTGGCATAAAAAATATCTATGACAAAAGTTAAATACATAATTAAATAGCTTATCTTCTAAGCTACATTTTTGTACAAAAGTTATGTTGATAGAGGGTAGTGGGTGGAAGTTATGATTGATATTGTCGAGGTGTATTTGTTTGACATTAATGTCAGAGGTTTTGGAATGGTAGATACATCACAAATACAATATCTGGATCTATTTATTGGAATTCTTACATGCAAGCATTATAGTCGAGATTCTTCATACCATCTGGGCTCATATGGCTAATGGCTCCATTATCCATTATGATTAATGGACAGCATATCGCCAAGTGACTCCAATACTCATACATCCATAGTTAATCACAACATCTTCTCTGTGGATGCTACTGCAGAAGTTCACAAGTAACCTGGATTTGTTGACATTAATGTCTTATTAAATAATTATTAAGATCTTGTTCATGTTAGGTCAAGGGAAACTTGAAGAGGATAGCTAAGTGTGTGTGAATATACAGTAATTACCATCTTATTTAGATGGGCTTACATTCATGTCATGAATGCTGCAGCATAAATGTACAAGATGTATAAAAATTGAAGGACAATACCCAGTTTTACATTTACCACTGCATTTATTTATAATTTAGTAAAATTTCATTGCTCACTTCACTTGAACTGTTCAGTAAACAAAAGATGACTAAAAGTTAAAATAAAGGATGAATGAAAATAAAGTCCGCATTTCTCCGTGCTGGGTTTCATATATAAAACATGTCCCTTAGTTTTAGACGGTGGACTATATAATATTATAAAGTGGACTCCAAGTGGAATAGTGGCTACTTTCTTTAAATAAGCCACGTACCTGATTGCCTCAATTAAACTTGCACAATTTGCTATCTGAGTATAGCCATCAATTAGAGTGAGCACGAGCAGGAAGTACGAAAGCTCTAGAGAAAATGTTCAGATTGGAAGTATATTACACTAAGAGTAAGCAGTTTTTGCAGCACTGACGAGAACTTTTTAAAGTGATAGGCACTATTGACAGTCTTCAGTATGCTGTCCACATTAGCTCATAAGTGATCGGTATGCCAATGATGTAGCCTGTTCTCTCTGCCGACATATTTATTATACCAACCTGTGGCTGCTCTGGCAACACAAAGTAATAATGTTGTACGCATCTGATTTTTTACATTTTATATCAACTATGTCATTACTTTTTTTTTAAAGGCTAAGATATCATATCAACAAACTATCAGTTGAATTACAATAACTTTCTCAATTATTAACTTCAAATTTACTGCCTTATGTATATATGGGTGTGGCTAGATACTCCAGCCTTCATCAGGAGTAATGATGAAGGCAGGGCAATCTAGTTGAAATGTCCAGAGAAAATTTCAAGTTGATTATTAAGGTCATTGTGACATCATTAATGCAATCATCAGAATAAATTTTGCCAGCAGGCGAGATCTGTAAAAAGTTTCTGCTCTAATTTTAGGCAATCATAGTCGCATATACCTTCATGTCACAGTCACAGGAAAAAATCAGCAAGGCTGGTCAAATCTCTTAGATATAATTATATAGCATCTTCAGCCCATTGCAAACAGTCACGTTATCTCGACATAGCCCCAACATCAAAACTAGTAGCTATGCCACTGTTGCCTAGTATATAGCCAGCACTCCATACAAGTGGTAATGCAGACCTTACCAACACAGTCATGGGTGTGGCTAACCATGTGGTGCATGTACACCTATCTGGAAGGGAAAACCCCGCTATTTCTTGCTTTCATATGAACCTTTCAATCATTGAAGAATGCCTATGGTAGGTAATATGGTTGGTATGATGCTGATTCTGCATATAAAACGAACAGCTACAGTCGAACAAGGTCAGTTACAAATTTGTCTAGGCATGTTGTCAAAACTCTGGTTACCTTAAGTCATGCAGCCAGTTCAAAAGTGGAGTATGACCTCAGAATTAGGAACACGGATCTTATAAACGGAGTGGTCAACGTATGGCTTACCCTATGGCAGTTTTGTGTTCATGGTCGATAAGCACAAGATAGAAGAGTAAAATGCTGTTTCCAAGACTAGAGGGTGCTGGAGAACCTGAAGAAAATATACAAATGATATAACTGAACCCATTCACTGCCATATAGCTAATGAGGAAATTTTGCTGCAACTTAGCCCATTTTTTTAATTTGGCACTTGTTTACTCACAGAGGGGAAATCCTTAGTGAGGCAAAGTCCTTACGTCATACTAGACCACCGGAGGTAAATTGTTATGTATAATGCTAGTGAAGTGTAGATGGCAGTTTTAGTGGTGATCTCGGGCTATCAGACAGTGAACTGAGTATTGAAGCAGAAGTCTACGCTTCATCATAAGTGACTGGTTTGAACAGTGCTGAAGTCGACGCTGAGCAGAGAAATGCAACCGCATGAATGATGACCGTCTCCCGACACTACCAGTTTCCTCAAAGAGATGGAGAAGGAAGGAGAGTATGAAGAAAGCAACCAGACTGTTCATGGTAAGGTTAAACACTAGAGCAGTGAATGTAATCTATAACTGTAATTTATCAGGAAGATAGCTAACAGCAAAACATCATTTACTGGGTAACTGAGGTATGCGTGTTTTTGCAGGTGAAGCCTGTCACAGCACTGGTACCAACTATTTCTCTTTCCTCAGGTATGTCTGTGCCGATGTCCCCTCCTCAGTCATGTGCTGAACGTTGAGAGCATCCTTATTCTGGTAATGGATCACTTTGTGGTTTATTGTTAGGCACCCTATTGCGAGGATACATTCTGAAAATATTTGTCCCTAGAGAATTCAGCAACTCCTAAACTTAACATATCATTACTTTTACAGCTGTTGTTATGAACCTCTAGAAAGTCATCAGTGAAAACAAATAAGTCATCAAATATAGAGTACACTTTAGTGTGCAATCTTGCGATAGAAATTGAAATTGATTTCTCAGTCATCCATGGAATAAGCTTGGCAGTCCAGTTGTCCAATAATTAGTCAATGAGAAGAAATGCCAGACTTGTTAGAAAAATGTGCAATATCTGTGCCATTAAATTGTTGAAGATGACATATGAACCCAGCAGAAATCTGAGGAAGAAATCATCAATGATGCACAAGATTGTCCATATCTGAGAACAATGATGATGAACCCAGTCACACTTATTACCACCACCACCAATCACACACACAGGGGAATGCTTCAGCACTTGCATAGGTTGGCATGGCTGTGATTGTTATGTTACTAAGAGGCACAATATGGCACCAAAAAGTTTCTCTGCGTTAGCAGATAAATATTTGTGACTTAATGGAATTGTCTTACTTACATACTGGACTGTCCAGAGTTATTTTGTATTAAAATATATACTAGTTCATGTAACATTACATAGTGATGAGAGTAGTGCAGTGAAAAGTGGTGAGAGTAGTGCAGTGAAAAGTGGTGATAGCAGTGCAGTGAAAAGTGGTGATAGCAGTGCAGTGAAAAGTGGTGATAGCAGTGCAGTGAAAAGTGGTGAGAGCAGCTGTAGTGGCTGGCAGTACCTGCAAAGAATGTGTAATAAATATTTCAATGTCTTTATAGCTTCAGAGTTAAAACCATTACGAGGCACCAAAATTCTTATGGAGCTTATAACTTCGAGGTTTTTCTGCAAGTTTATTCGGGCTTAGACCATAGACAACTGAACCAAACTTTCTATGAGTTTATTTAGCCATTAGACAACTGAACCACACTTTCTCTAGGGATTAGACCATAAGATAACTGAACTATATGTAATTTAGGCCTAGACCATTAGACAACTGAACCATAATTCCTATAGGTTTATTTAGGCCAAGACATTAAGACAACCGAACCACATTTACTTTATTTAGGCCTAGACCATTAGACAGGTGTCCATATTTTCTATGGGTTTATTTGGGCCTGGACCATTAAACAACTGAACCACACTTTCTATTGGCCTATATAGACATTAGACAACTGAACCATATTTTTATGTGTCTATTTTCTAAAACATAGATGTGATTGATATATTGAGCATAAATGCCTCCATAAGATCTTTATCAGATGGACTTCACCTTTTTTGGTTTTGTTTGTGTGGGCACACTAAGCTTATACCAATGGTGTGGATTCCATGCATACAAGTGCTGAACTAATAATACTTACCAACTGTAGAGGGTTCACAGAAGAGAGTTCATTTTCTGCACTAGACGTTCAAAACCCATTTGTTCATCAAGGAGTGATATAAATTTTGTCAAGGATCCGTCCTGCTGAGAGATGGTTTGTTGCACATTCAACAAGACTTTTCTGGTCATGTGAGCAGGTGTTATGTTGAGGTTAAGCAAAGATGCATACGTATCCTGAGATATCAAAGTCTGGCTGTATAATCCATCCCCAAGTGACATAATATCAGATTCCAAAACACCAACTAATTCTCGGAACATTTTTTGGAAAACTTGAGCATCCTTTTTACGACGATTACCTATAGAACAACAAAGTCATCATGCAATGGATCATTTGACTATTGCTCCATTCTTTACAGACTTCATGTACAGGTATATTAACACTTCTGTAAAAATGTATAGTGAGCATCTGGTCTGCTCTTTTCAGCAATCTAGGATTAGGCAGGGCACATATGAGAAGAACTTAGTGTTCAGATTTCTTCAAAATTGTATGCAAAGATGACATGAATGGAGTTATTACAATCTATCTGCTGACTTATGAAGTGGAAGCCAACAACTTGTAAGTTTTAGAGGAACAAAAGCAAGCAGAGGTTACAGCTGGAGATTAAAACTAGGAGCTAAAGCAGAGGCACCAGCTGGACATTAAAACTAGCAGCAAAAGAAGAGGCTCCAGCTGGACATTAAAACTAGCAGCTAAAGCTGAGGCACCAGTTGGACATTAAAATTAGCTACAAGCTCTAATTTGTAGCTTCACTGCAAAATGATCACTTAACTTTGGTATGCTTCCAACATTATCATGATAGAAGCACCCATAACAGGTACCAATTATCCACCTATCTGGTAAGGTGATTCTTTTAGCTTTCATGGGTGCAGAGTAAAAATTATTTTTGAGAGCATTTCTAAAAGTTTTGAGACTAACTAAGTTCTTTCAGGGCCCCACCTCCACTTCCATGACATAAAAAGAGTGATTGTTAGACGTATTCACCTTAACCTCCCTAAAAATCTAACATTGTCCTCCTAAGATTTAACAAATACTTATTTGAAAACATCCTCATAGTTCTGATTATTACAATCGACAACATTTGTCAGTTGTCTATTACTGGTATTATCAGGTCACATATTTACTAGCTAGAGTTAAAAAATGAGCATTTTTATCTACTACTGGCTGTAGTTCTCGGAGAAACAGCTTGCTAGAATTAAAACAGGAACAGAATTGCTGCATGATATGAATGAAACAATAACTCATGAATGTGAGGTGTCGGCCAGTAATTATTTCACAGGTGCAGACTCACTCATAACTCTATCCTAGTTCTTAGTCAATTATTACACACCTTATGGACATGGTATTGCTCCCAACAGAAAGAAAGGGCAGTACATGTACATAGTAATTATTTCAACTCCATTTACATGTGCTTATAATTTGATGATTGTTGCTGTATAGGGCCTCCATGTTTGGACTGCACTCATTGCCTGTTCACTTTGCTTAGATATCACAAATAGCCCATATTGTGGCATACTTTTGTGCTGTAGATAATCTAGACTGCTGTAATTCCATGTTGCTATGACTTGACTCCTCAGTTTGATCTAACTAGAGTCAACAGGTCAGTGTGCTAAGGGGATGGTGAAGGTTGTTTCACAATATGACGTACATAATACAGTTGTTGTGTTTGCAACATTAATATTGGGAATGTCATGCAACTGACATCGCAGAGCTACTCTATGCTTGATCACACTAATATTTTTTACTTGTGTTTCTCGCAAAAGATTTGGTAAATTTAATTTGTGTTTGATGTGTTTTGTTTCAGTTTCAACTAAAGAATAATGAACCCAGCAGAAACATGCTTGGAGAAGCTTGTGGTATATCCCCATACTGTCACCTATGAAGAAAATTATCTCCATCCTGGTCCTCCTCTTCCTCATAATTTATAAAAGCTAATGCTGGTCGAGTTCCTCATCAGTGGAATAGTAATGGCCGTTATCATCATATTTTCACTATCTTTTGCTGGAGAGTGCACTCCTTTAGAATATCAAGGTGGAGTTCATATTGCCAAGTATTTATAATTGGATTGAACTCACCTAGATGCATGCTCTAATGAGGCAGAGGAAGATGACTGAATGACCGCTGACTTTATTTGTGGATTGTTGTAATAATTATATTTGTAGATCTAATTAAAAAATTAATAAAAACTCACTAGAATGGAAACATAACAAGAGTTTGGAGTAAGTACAAGCTCCTTTGAAGTTAGCAAACAAAAACTACGCACAGCACTACACGGCTTTGTCTACAACCAAACTTACAACTAAGAAATCCATCCAGGAGCGCCTACTTGCTAAAGAGCGATGGAATTCAGAGTGATTCCTGGTTAACAAAAGTGTTTGTGCAGCTTTCCACCGAACACTAACTTCAAGACACAGAAGCAAAAGCCAGTAAGAGACCGTTCATAGAGATAGTTGTGTTACAATAACCTTCTCAATAATCAACTTGAAATTGTACACTTTTCACATTAGGATAGCCTTCATCAGTATTAGGGAGACGCTTAGTATTGTAAAATTATTATGTCAACTGAGAGTTCATTGAGAAGACAGTTGTGATTGTCATTTTTTTTAATTACTCGCTCGCTCCGTCCAACAGGGAACAAGGTTTTATAACTATTTTAATTCAATAGAGCAGTCAGGCTATTGGGATTGTGCTTACGAAAATAATATAAAAGAATGTCTTGATGAAGTTCCAGTTTGTGCCATATGGTGCTTAAGCATTTAATCATCAGAGTGTAGTTTGACGATTACATGTGCAGAATTACCAGGTTCTCCTAGATCCTTGGAGAGAACCCATATATAAGGGTGGTTTCTCACAATCAATCAATTTCCACTATCCAGTCTATAGCTGAAATAAAGCTTATCCAACACATAACAACCTGTTACTATCGTTGCATTCCAACTGAGCAAGAAAAGAATTTGTGTCTATTCAGGCATACTACAGTGGTGCTGGTTGCATGGCAATACTAGTGCATGCATTACATTGTGATATATTTGTAGTAATATCAATAACATGTAGATGCTGATTAGTTCAGCTACACTTAGTACTACACATACATACTTACAAGTGGGATTATTGTGTTAATCATCTTTAACCACATTTAGTTTTTAGACTTTAAAAGACCTGATATATTTCGTAGGTGAATTTCCAAGTGTTTATGTTTTATTTTTCAAGCCTGCCAGTGCACTACCAGTGAAGGCTTCATGCCATGCTGGAAGAAAAAAATTGAGCTCAAAGTGGCAGAAACAAAACTATAGTTAGGATGCTAAGAGACTGTTGCAGTTTAAGATATGAAGTTTTTGATCATCCAATACTTTTGAAAAGTGTGTCAAACTAATAGAGGGATTACCAGTGCAATAGCTGGCTGTACACACATGCACTTATGCCACTGCAGTGCCACTCTGTGTTGTATATATACCTACCCTAAGGAACATAAAGGGAGTTGAACTACTCACCTTGAATATCTGATAGGTGGGTATAGCATTATGTAATTTGTGCAGTGATTGTAAATGAAGACCCTGTATTATCATTGCAATGAAGTTAGAATTAAGATAGCTTCTGCTTTAGGTAGTGTTGTTATTGATCCTCTCTTTCATTAAAACTTCAAAGTGGTTGACTTCAGTTTCAGCCAAGTCTACCAATGTATCTACATCCCTACTTGTCTCCTATCATTGTTATTTGTCACATACTATTATGCACTGGGCAATTACTACACACACCCAAGTCATATTATACATCAGAGCAAACTCCATTGTGAGCATTTGCTACATACAAAGCACAATTATGTTGCATATATACACTGACTGAAGAGTCACAACCTTTCATTCTCGGCATGTGTTCATCATATTGACATAAAAACATTAGTGTTTTAAATAAGCTAGACTTATAGGGCATTAATTTGTTAACAGTGCCTAAAATATGTAAAATAACATGGACCTCTCAGTATTACTCTCAGTATTAACACATACCAGGATCTTCAATGGCTTGTTCACAAGAAAAGGGTTGAGTCTGAAGGTTAAAAAAATCAATATTAAATTAAGCAAGCAAACACTACAATAGAGTATTGGCTCACATGTCTGGATGGTTGTGATAGAAGACCTGATGTTCTAAGTTTTGGACCACCACTTGTAGGCAATCTAGGATCTAAAGTTTGAGTATATATGAATGTATTCATACTACTATGTAGGGACAATAAATCAGAGCTTATCATGGCACTATAATCAACAAAATACAGTGCATGTATAAAGAATAAGTGGAAAAACTGTCAATATGATATGACTTTAAAAGGAGATGAATGCCTTCCATCTTTCACCTACCTCCATTCTAACACACTCTCTGTCCAGAGCTCTAACTTTCTGTTTAACTTTACACCAATAGACAATGAACACAAGCTGACTGCATCTTATACTACATATTTCTTGGAACTTCTTCATCAGATGGTTTTAAAAAATTATATAAGTTCTAAAATGCTATAGCTGTAGAGCAGTAGGAGGCTAGAGCTAGGGCTAGAGCTAAAGCTAGAGCTAGGGCTAGAGCTAGGGCTAGGATAAGGCTAGGGCTAGAGAGATAGGGCTAGAGACAGGACTAGAGCTAGGGCTATAGAGCTAGTGATAAGGCTAGTGCTAGAGATAGGGCTAGATAGAGCTAGGGCTAAGTGGCTCTTTATGATGAAAAATATCCAATTTTGGGGGTTTAATGCATTTCCCCCCCCCCCCCCCCCCCATAAGATCTCAACAGTATTCCACATTAATTTACACCTACCACGACATTCACCAGTTTGCCCAAGAGTAAAAGGTTGAGTCTGAGGAAGAGAATAATCATTGTTATAATAAGCAAGCTCACACAAAAATAGAATATTAAGTCACCTGTGCGGGTGTCTTGAGTGGAAGACCTCCTCCTGATGTCCTTACTTTTTGACTAGCACTTGCAGGCAATCTAGGACCTAAATTTTACATTATAAAACAGAATGTATTTGTTACACTAGTGATTTTAAAAAAAACCCTGTATTTACGATAGTACTGTAATTAATGTTGGTACACTGTATCAGAACTGCTGCAAGTTTTGGAGGCAAAATATTTGATTTAAGTTTGATGTAGCTTTGTTTCAATAAAGAATAATGAATGGATGACTGAGGTAAGAAACATTTCTTGCTTTTGGGAGGCGTCTACATGTCTGGAGAAGATGTGGTACACACCCAAACTGCCAAATATCATCGATAACAAAAGCAAATCAAATTCTCCACATGATGCTCTTCCTCATATAGTGTAAAAGCAAATGCATGTTGAGTTCCTCATCACTGGAGAAGCAATCGTCATCTTCTTCACTATCCATTGCTGGAGAGTGAGTTTAGTTTAGAATTTCAGAGTTAAACTTCCACTGGAGTTCATAATTCCAGTAATTGAGTGAATTGGTATGGAACTCACCCCCCAGATGCATGTTATAATGAGGTGGAGGAAGATGAGCATGAGAGCAGTTTGGCTCTTTCACGAGCTGGAGGCATTTAGAAGTGGAAACCAAATGCTTCTCCAAGGATGTTAGACACCTCCCACAGCAAGGGCGGTATCTTACAGATTTAATAAATTTTTCATTCTATAGATGAAGTTAATATCAAACTTTAATACAGCATAAGCATTATTCTCAGTCATTGACATAATAACATTAAAATCACCTTCTCAATAATCAACTTCAAATCTTGTTCACTCGATGTTTCGACTAGATGCTCTAGTCTTCATCACAAATTCCTGATGAAGACTAGAGCATCTAATCAAAACCTCTAGTGATTAAAATTTGTTGATAAGGTAATTTTAATAAACATTATTGCAGTTGATGCATTGCAACCGCGCAAGAATAGAACTTGAGACTATTCAAGCTATTAAGCCAAGAATTGCGCTGGGGGCATTGCAACACTAGTGCATGCATCACAGTGTGAAGTATTTGCGTAACATGTATATAGCTGCTGATTCAGTTCAGTTTAGCTGAATATTGCACACATATACAAGTCAATTATTGTGTTGAGGACCATCACCAATTTTGTTTGCAATGACATAAAAATATTTTGAAAATGAATTTCTAGGTTTTAATGTGCCGCTAGGTACTACCCTAGTGAAGGCTTCATGGTAAGCTACAATTCCTTTTGGAGTTAAAAGTGGAAGAATCAACCATTAGAATGCTAAAAATTACCTAAAAAATATCAGCCAAGACATGATTTTTTAAAAGTTATTTATTATCAGCCTTCATTTTGAAATATGAGTCCAACCACTATATATAGGGAGTACCAGTGCAATACCTGGCTATACACATGTGCACTTGTGCCACTGCAGTGCCACTCCGTGTTGTGTATATATAATATACCTACCCTAAGAGAATTAAAGGCAGTTGAACTTCTCACCTTGAATATCTAACGGGTGGGCGCTTGCATTGCGTAATTTGAATGTGATTGTGTAAATACACACCCTGTGTTACCATTGCAATGAAGATAGAAGTCTAGGTGAGGATTTGCTGGTTGTGTTACCATTGCAATGAAATTAGAAGTTGGTTAGCTCTAGGTGAGGATTTGCTGGTTGTGTTACCATTGCAATGAAGATAAAAGTTAGTTAGCTCTAGGTTAGGATTCGCTGGTTGTGTTACCATTGCAATGAAGTTAACTCTAGGTTAGGATTTGCTGGTTGTGTTACCATTGCAATGAAGATAAAAGTTAGTTAGGTCTAGATTAGGATTTGCTGGTTGTGTTACCATTGCAATGAAGATAAAAGTTAGTTAGCTCTAGGTGAGGATTTGCTGGTTGTGTTACCATTGCAATGTAATTAGAAGTTGGTTAGGGCTAGGCAATGATGTGCTGGTTGTTTCAATGTCTAGCTGGTGCCTCTACTTTAGCTAGTGTTGTTCTTGATCCCCTCCCTCATTGATTAAAACTATCAAGTAGTCGACTTCAGGTTCACCCAAGTCTACCAATGGATTTTCATCGCTAACCTTCCTTCTATCTTTGCTATCTGTCACATACTATTATGCACTGGGAGGTCGCTACAAGCAACCAGACAAATCATAGATCAGAGAAAACTGCATAGTGGATACTTGTAATGTAGAAGGTGCTGACTATGTTCCTATACAAACTGAAGTGCAAATTTAATGTTTGTGACATGATCTGAGAAAAATGGGGGACACAATCTTTCATACATGACATATTTCTCAGCATGTGTTCATATTGATGTAAATCTCACAGATGTTCTAATCAAGCTATCCTATACATTATTAGGGTTCTTATGACAATGACGTTACTTTATTTGTTCTGAGAGAGTTTTGTCATAAACACCTCATCTAAACAGTATTCCAAACATACCAGGAATTTCATAGGCTTGCTCACCAGTCAAAGATAGAGCCTGTGGGATTAACAAAACAACACATTAAAATAAGCAAGCCAACACAATAATAGAGTATTGGCTCACATGTATGTCTGGAAGACCTTCTCCGGAGAGGCCAAAAGTTGGAACAGCATTTGTAGGCAATCCTGGATCAAAAATACGTGTCATCATTGAATGCATTTATACTGTGTGCATACTAAGCTAATACAATCAATGTTTGGTGCCATAATAGAGTGGTGTAGTTTTAGGACCTACTTTTCCCATTGTGTTTTAAAAGAATGCTTGCCCATTTAAACAATGTTTTTGTATAGCATATGTAAAAATTGTCAGAGTAATCCTACTTTCTTGACTGACATCTTTGAACATGAGCTGAGAAAAATAGGATATGAACACAATATTTCATGTTGCATTTCCTTTGGCATATATTTCATCTTGAAATTATAGAACTTCTAAATTAGATCCCTTTATCTTGGATAACCTGAGGAAAAATATAACCTTCGTGCTTCTTGATCCTTCGTGCTTCTTGATTAATTTAATGAAAGCACGTTTATTGTATGGATCAATTTGTGTAAAAATTATCCACATGGAAAAATAAACAGATTGAATAAATCCAGTATTCCAAACTAAATTACACCTACCGAGATTCTCACTGGCTTGCTCGTCAGGGAAGGATGGAGTCTCAAATATAAAACATTCATTAAATCAAGAAAATACAACAATATAGTATCCACCTGTATGGATCTTTTGAATAGAAGACCTGATGTCCCAATATTTGTACCAGCACTTGTAGGCAATCCGGCATCTAAAGTTACAGTAATCAAAATATAAATCAAGATTGCATTCATACTATATATGTAGGGATAATAAATCTGAGCTGCATTATGGCACTATAATTAACAAAGTGCAGTGCATATATAAAGAACAGGTGGACAAACTGTCAGAATTACATGAAATTAAAAGAGGTCAATGATTTCCATTTTTCACCACATACATCCTAAATACACTATCAGCTCCAAGTTTCTGTTTAACTTGACACTGATACACAATAAACATTAGCTGAGAAAAATGAAAGATAATAAACACATCTCATGATTGTCAAAAGTTATAGAAGTTCTAAAACTGCTAGGGCTTTACAGTAGTAGGCATCTAGGGCTAGAGGCTCCTATTGTTGACAGTACAAACTTTGGCATTCTTTCTAAAAAAAATTGTGATAAATAACTAACTGAATACAGAAAAATTATGGTGGTCTTGGCTTCAGTTCAAGCTCTCGAGAGTGGTGCCCCAGCAGCCAGGAAAGTCCATTCCTTAATCTCGATTCAACTGCTAACATTATGGTGCTAGGCTGCGTAATGAAAAGTACAAGTAGTTGGAGATTCTGTGTTTGTGTTCTAATATTGCTGGCAATATTTCTTAACATGTTTCTAGTGCTTCTACTAGATCTGGATCCTTGCCTTTCCATAACGAGCCTCACAACCAAGTTAATTTTTTTTGCCCAAGCAACCTTTTGGAAAAAAACAGTGTTAAGATCATTCCAGACGACTTAGTTCCTTTCATAGCAGTGGCTTAATTTTGAAGCTCGAGTGCCCTGTTATCTTTGCTTGACAGATGTGACAAGGATAGTCCATGAAGGCTTGAATCTCTGAATAAGAATGGAATAGCTAACTGGATAATATTTATATCTTTATGCAAGCATTCAGTGTGGTAGGTAATTATTACTTGTAGTTATCCAAAGGTTTCTGTAATTGGAAATATGAAATAGTTTCCTACAAGCAACATAAACAGATGCAGTATCACAAGCATTCTGTAGAGTACTATTAGCTACCTGCACAACAACACACAATTTAAGAGAGATGCTTAGCAGTTCTCTGGCTTAGTAATGGCTACTTAACCATCATTCCTCGAATTCTTTCCTAGGCTAGTATAGAAGGCCTGCCACAAATATATCAGTGGGATCATATAACATGCCTAGCCCTATCTCTAGCCCTAGCTTAGCCAAGTCCAAGCCTTAGCTCTAGTCGCATCCTTCTAATCTATGTTAAGTGTGAATTGGTGTTGATTATCATTTTCCTTCTAAAGGCTGGTTCACAATATGACGTGAACCATCCTGAAATATTAAGAATTGGAATAGAATACCCTGAGATATTTTTAACAAGTACAATAGCCAGGTTAAGAAGGCAAGCAGGCTCTGCACCATAACAAGACACAGTGTATGGCAAACCAATGAAATTTCAGTTGCCACTTAATTTCAAGTGATTTCGCATAAAAATAATGACATACTGAATAGAGAACTCTTGATTAGTGGCACAAGAAGCTTGACTACAAAAATTACTCCCTTGATAAATTGTACAAACTATACATAATGAAAAGTACAATTATAGTATCTCTATTTCTTAGTAACTTACTAGATATATGCACATCTCTGCTCTGAAGATGAAATGATAAAATAATATCAAAAAAGGATAAATGTCAAATGCGTGTGTATACTCTAACTTCAGCAGATACCTGACATTGAGTAGTTCCTTTTTGGCTTTCTGTGTTGTCAAGACGACCTACAGTTTCAAAGACACACTATCAAAGTACTTTTATAAAATGAACATATTAGAAGTCAAGCAAATGTTGTTATTGGGTGTAGAGTAGCATGCCCTATCTCGTTTGACTCATATTTCGGATGGCAAACTCATAAAGCTCATATCTCAACAGGATTCAAGGGTTGCTTGGTGTCTTTTTTGAGCCCTAGCAGCAGATGTGAGTTTTATGTCCACTATGCTATTTTAGGACTAGGCTGGTTACACATAGCAAGTTCCCTTTGGAAAGTTGACAACTTTGACATTTCAGTAATCCTGAGAACAAGAACAACTAGCTAAAGCACAGGCACCAGCTTCACATCCTTACCTAGAGCAAAATTTAGCTTCAAACTTTATTGCAGATTAGCAATGTGTATGTGAATAACATGGATGGGCATCATTTGGAATGAGCAGCTTCATGATTAAAGCACCCACAATACAAAACAAGTATTACTGTATGATTTTAATTGCTTGCAGCACATTGGCTTGCAGTATATAATTACAGTAATGTAAATTGTTTGAACATTATATGGGGGGACTATACCTGAAATTGGACTAAACCTGAAATTGGGGAAAACGTCTGTTGAATTAGACTGCCCATAACTTTTTTTATAATTACTCTGTGCAAATAATTTTATACTCATATTGTTCCTTGGTCTATGTGATTTCCAATGATATAAAAGAGACATATTTTCTCAGAAGATACATGCAGAAACATCAAAGGCATTATAAAAAAATGACCACTTCTCCCGCACCTCCCTCTCACCCATACTTCCAAACCAAAAGCTGTTAATTGGTCTGTGGTTTGCCTAAGCTAGCAGCTTAGCGAGACAAAAATGAAAAACTAAACTGGAGAGAGTATGGCAGGATGCCGTATTATGACTACGCAAAATCTGCAAAGGTCACCTGTTCTAATCACCATAACTTGAAAACCCTTCAAATTAAAAAAAAATCTCTTGCTCATAATTATAACAGCTGCTAGCTAGGAAAACGCCAGACCAATTAACAGATTTTGGTTTGGAAGTATGGGTGAGGGAGGTGTGGGGGCAGAAGTGGTCAGTTTTTTTAAATTCCTTTGATGTTCTGCATGTACCTTCTGACAAAATATGCCTATAGACTAATCTTTTATATCAATGGAAATCACATAGATCAAGGAACAATATGAGCATAAAATTATTTGGACAGAGTAATTATAAAAAATTATGGGCAGTCTAAATCAACAGACATTTTCCCCCCCAGTTTCGGGTATAGTTCCACACAATTCTCTAAGATAAAATTTTATGCAAATTTTTTATGAATGCTAAAAATGATTTTTTTATCCCAGTTACAAATGAATAGCATACTCACAATGAAAATGAACAGATAGGTCATTGGGCAACACATAAAAAAGACGTTAGTCATAACTATGCACTTGAAACAAGTCTTTCCTCAGATGTTACTTATGAAAAGCTGCATAATAGGATATAGACCCTCCCCATTGATCATGACTCTTCAAAATTAAATGATGATACACACTTAATAATCTGCCTACGAAGTTTGGCAATGATCCTCCAAGACAGTCATACAGACAAATGAGCACAAACAAAACCCTGCCATGCATGCTTGTGGCCATCACCTCCCACATATCCATATTATGCACATACAGAAATAAATGTCTGTACTCCATGCCTTATATAGTATGATTGCTTACCATATCTTGCTTCATAGCGAATCAAGTCCTTCTTCAGATCAATGATAGTGTGAGAGTTCTCCGAAACTTGCTCCTTCAGATCAACGACACTTTGAGATCTCTCTGAAAGTTGCTCCTTCAGATCAACGACATGTTTAGAGCTCTTTGAAAACTGCTTCTTCAGATCAACAGAGCTCTCAGAAAGTTGCTTCTTCAGATCAACGACACTTTGAGAGCTCTCTGAAAGTTGCTTCTTCAGATCAACGACACTTTGAGAGCTCTCTGAAAGTTGCTTCTTCAGATCAACGACACTTTGAGAGCTCTCTGAAAGTTGCTTCTTCAGATCAACGCCACTTTGAGAGCTCTCTGAAAGTTCTTCCTTCAGATCAATGACACTTAGAGAGCTCTCTGAAAGTTGCTTCTTCAGATAAACGACACTTTGAGAGCTCTCTGAAAGTTCATCCTTCAGATCAACGACACTTAGAGAGCTCTCTGAAAGTTGCTTCTTCAGA
This sequence comes from Cladorhizidae sp. MBARI D1340-BT2, assembly GCA_028752905.1. Taxonomy (NCBI): domain Eukaryota; kingdom Metazoa; phylum Porifera; class Demospongiae; order Poecilosclerida; family Cladorhizidae; species Cladorhizidae sp. MBARI D1340-BT2. The sequence continues at coordinate 17,697,255 of JAQNBH010000004.1, read as the reverse complement.
TCAACGACTCTTTGAGACCTCTCTAACTCCACTATTGAAAAACTCGGATTAAACTGGTTCTTTGATCATCAGTATGAAGCTCACCTTCGAGTCGCTCTCGCTTTTCAGTAGCAAGGTCACGTTCACGTTGCTGTGCCTATATGAAGTCCTATGTCAAGAAGAGTGTGTATTTTGGTTATTGTATACATCTATAACCACTGCGTATCATATAAAATATGCATACACTATGCATACATGTTGTTAAATGGAGCTGCTTACTATCAGTGAATGCTGGGAAAAAAGTACTTAATAAGATAATTGTAATACAATTGAAGAAAATAAACAGTTAAAAAAATACGGGAGAGGAGCACAAAAAAAAATCGATATCGTAAAAAAAGGTATTAGGTTGTACAGTTCATGAAATTATTTCTCTCGAACTGTTTTATCTGTTACATCCTGTTCTGCATACTGAGTTTATTTTTCCATCCTTGGTAAGTAATCTACAGATCGTTCTAGATTTTGGGATCCTTTAGCTATAGTAGAGTAACTTCGTCGCAGTTGCATTCAAGATGATTGGGCATTTGTAAAAAAAGCTGTTCTATGCACATAAAAATAAGCTGGTTCCTACACATTTGGAGCTGGTTAGGGACCTGCTGTCCACACTGGCATAAGGATTGTTCCCTGGTAAGCCACAATAGTGGACTCACACTTGTTTGTTCATATGTCAATCATGCGCTACTGTTTTTGCTGTCCTGGACATGTCAGGAGAGAAAGTAAAGTTGAGCAGTAGCATCCAGATAAGCTGATGAGATGCCAGGAGGTAGCATATACATAGCCAAGTATACTGCTGAGACCATAGCTTTTTATGCTAGAATTGTTTGTTACAAAGACTTTCGACTTTCTCGACAATTAACTTAAATTTACCCACTCAACATTCCGGCTAATGCTCTAGCCTTCATCAGGAACAATGAGATACTAAGACTCATAAGAATCTTAGCATCTTATTATTCCTGATTGAGGTTTGAGTATCTAGCAGGAATGTTAAATGAGTAAATTTAAGTTAATAATCGAGAAAGTCATATCTACAATGTCAACTGAGAATACTTTGAAAGCTACAATAGTTTTCGAGGGAAATGAAATTGATCATACATTGATATCTATACTGAATGGAATTCGAATTAGTTCTGGGACCATTCCAGTTGCACGATATGGTCGTCCTCACTTCTCTCTATGCAACTAGTAAATTAATGTCACAGTTGACATTTCTCTGTAAACCTTATTGTCTCTCATCACTTGAAAAAGTGGATAGTTTGAGAGAAGCATTTTTGGTGAACAACAATACACAAATTCCAAAATGAAATGTTGTTGACCAATGCTGAGGAGAGTTGTCTAGAAACAAATCTCACCATTGATTAACTTTCATACAGCAAGTTAATATATAAATAAAACATGGATGAACACAATGTAATAGTACAAAACACTACGAGTAATAGCATGGATAATCAATAGGCTCTTTATGTGCATCTCCACTCTCTGCAGGAAAGCATTAAACTGCTCCAGGAAAGTCATAGCTCAGCAACTATTAAAGCTATCCAGCAAGGTAGACTCAGAATTGACCTCTCTTCACAATGCTGTCACTGCTCTAAGATCTCAACTAAGCTTAGATGTATGCATGGATTTCTTTTCCTTGATATTAACTGCTATTACCTTCAGAATTATGCATTGCATGTCCTGAAGCTCGATCACAATCTTTCATGCCTTGTTGACCAATTCTCCACTGTTGTTGGATGTCACTGTTATGCCAGCTCTGAACTCTGGTTGAGATGCCTCCCATGTTTTATTTTACCAAAAGTTGTTTAGTATACATGTCGTTAACAAGCACCTTTGTCAATCATCCTTATGGTAGATTATGAAGTGCTGCTCTTGAAATAAAAATCAGCTTATGAGCATGTGTAATAAGCTTCAATATTAGGGTAATGTGTTTCACAGAACATTGCGGCTGGAGATTTACTAGCATAACCAGGCCTGTTTATAGCTGAAAATGTCTATAGCTGTCCACAGTTTCCTAACGAGTATCTTGCTGCTTTTATGTCAGTTACGTAGCCAGCTTCCAAACATTGTAACCACAATGGAGAAACTCTTAGGGCATGGTCAGATATGTTGAATATGTGCACAGCAATACAGGATATTTTGGGGGGTAATTTTATTCCCAAGAGCATATCCTCACTCTATACCATATGGCAAGTGAGGTGATGAGAATGTAGAGCAATATTTAGCAAAACTAATGTGGCAACAATATTCTATATTACTTTAAATTTATTCTACTACATGCAAATCCAAATACTTCATAGTTAGGTCAACTCAAGACTTCTCAAGTTTCAGGCATCTTCTGGGAAAGTCTAAAACTTCCATTTTGAACTCGTCTCACGAATGCCCAGACATAAGAAAAGATCAATTTTTTTTTAATTATCGTGAGTACCATCACAGAAAGTAACATTAATAATCTCCTGCAAATTATGAATTTTGTGTCAAAATTATCCTTCTGCCAGCCTTCTTTGGGTGCATGCAGCAACTTCCACTCTCTGCATTGTTTACTAAAATAACACTTATTAGCTCTCTCTGTCACCAATCATGTCGCTGCCCCATATCCATGGCAACCAATCATAGAACTAGGATTGCCTCCATGTGTATGGTTAGGTATATATACGACCAAATATTCCAAAGTTCGGTGACAATATAATTAAACTTGCTCTGCAAACTGAGTTCTTCACAACTTTTGTGCCTACGACGGAAGTTTGTCTATGGTAATGTTGATGATCGATATCAGACTGCTCCTATGAAGTAACGTGCTTTGCACTTCAATAGGTCAACATCCCTAGTCCAATGTGGAGGGATGTCTTATAACATTCACTAGTCCGGCATGTTCTAGTCTAAGTATGGCTAAACCTATTCAAAAGATAAAAAGAGTTCTCCTTAATATCAATGTTGAGCTCAAGATCTGTGATATTATGAAGAACTGGATAAATTTAGCTTGAGTGGCAATATGGGAGAGTGGATTGCCAATGATTTTATGTGGAGCTAAAAATAGCTGAAGATCTTCCACACTGAAGTTCAGTTATCCATGATTTTCAATTCTTAGAACTCCATTTGTTGGAATAATTGGGCAGCTACAAAACGTATGCAGCTTAATCAAATCAGGCACATCATTCCTGAGAAGAAACTGACCTGCCAGCATTAGAGAGAGTTCCATTATAGCACCAGGATCAGAATGGGTTTCTGTCAGCTTTTATGGTGGGCCTGCATTCTCCAAGCATAGAATAGGGGAGGATTGGTGTTGGGAAGTGATCTTAATTCCAATGCCTCATGATGATGGGAGTGTGGAATTTTCTTGTCAGGAGAGCAATGGTATTAAGAGAAACTACTACAAGCATAGAAAAACCCTCACATCATGGTGAAGGAACTGCTAACATTAGTGATTGGGCAAGCTTTATGGGGGAAAATAGTGATGGGCATAAGCAGCTAAATACTGGTGTAGCAGTGTTGTATTGGTGGCCATCCTGATATAAGGTGGTAGAAAGGTTGTCAATGTGACGAACCTCATGAAAAGCTTGTTCTTCTTTTGCTCTAATATAATCTGCTAATTATAAGCCAGCACATCCCTGGGAGAGAGAATAGAGCAGTAGATAATCTGTCCCAAAATGATGTAACATCTTTCTATACCCCGTCCCTTCAGCCATAAGAGAACCTGATGTCGTCTCACAAGAACTGTAAGTAACTCTAGTATCTAGCTGGCCGAACTGGGCTAAAGAGAGGTGAAGAAACTTGTTTAGGAATGGCGAAGGCAGTATTCATAAAAAACACCAGTAATTTTAAATTGCAGGGGGGCTTCAGGCAGTTCAGCAACAGAGACGGCGCCATGCAGCTTCATGTCATAGATTGCTGGGTCAGGGTTAACCATCATACCATCAAGTATACTTGTCAGCAACCTGATTTCTCCACATCGCTTATGGCACACAAGACCACTTGGAGTCTGCCCATCAACATCTACAATACAGTCTGCAGGGAATCAAATGGTTGGAAGCATAACAAGGTTGGGAGAAATGACAGAAATTGCCATATATCTCCTGATAATCTTATAAAGCTGAAATGAGGTGGGAGACCCACTCATACCATTGTACACCAGCACAATGGGATGCATGCTGCTTTGACCTCTGTTGCTTTCCAAGATCAGGGGAAATGAAAATGACAGTCTATCAGAAGCCTCTATGAACCAACATGCCACTTGTCTTGCTCAGCTATTGCAGTTGGTCATAAGAATGACTATTACAGTCGAAGACACAATTTTCATCATGGAATCCAGCTCTTCTCGGGAAGAAAAAGTCAGACATCTGTCCACTGCTTAACCTCTGGGTAAAAAAAGACCCACTCTCTGTGTTTCGAGACAGCACATATCTGACATGTCAATGGTTAGTGGTTGCATGACGGTCCCCAGCCAAGGCAGGGTTAGATGCACCTAGGTACTGTAGACACTCACATATCCAAATGTATTCGAATCTACACTATAGTTCGGATAAGGGAAAACTTTTGATATATGAACACTAGTTCGGATAAGGCAAAACTTTGGATATATGAAAAGCATGAAGTCATTATAAACTTGTCAATAAATTACGATGCTGACTCGGGTGTTTGAATAGCAATTTTACTCTGCAGGGCTTGGAATGTGAGCAGCTTACTTCCTGAAGGAGAAGCAACTATGTCCTCAGTAGCAGCCATGCTATCTTATACACATATTCATTTATTTACAGTTCTTTGTGTGTATATTTTGTACGAGCAATTGTTGTTGACAACTACATCCTGTACAATAGCACTATTTACTAAAATGAGATCAAAGAGTTCTTTGTTTCAGGTTATCATGCCTCTTTGTGCATGCCATATGTCTCACTCCTTTAGCAACCACCAGTGCTGTCTCAGAGGATTCAGAATTGCCTGCAACACTTATCATGCCAGTCTGCCCCTAGCAAATGGTGTGCTTCTGATACTCCTTCATGTAACTTTTCATGGAATTCCACTGGGACTGGATGCCTTGGTCCCTTTTCTGAATGAAATGGAAATATAGAGTGCTTCCAAGCTGGTCGTCTTTAGCAAGGCTCATGACAAGACTTGCACTATCCCACTGACTATAAATGGTGCTGCTAACTGTCGAAGTTTTGTTTCATTCTTCATGATCTCTGTTATCGTTGCATTTCTACTGCCATACTCTTATGGGAGTCTAGCTAAAGTGGTTCCTTAAAATATCTTGCCAAGCACAGCCAACTATGACTCATTAGATAAAACTGTGATCTTCCTTTTGCAGGCCTAGCGAACTGATTTGACTTTCACCTGCAAATCCCTAGCCTCCCTAATGAAATCTCCCATTGATGATCATTACCATGCAACTGAGTTCGAATAATACGACGTTCTGATACGTGAAAGTCTACTGTGCCACAGCTTCAGCATAGGGGCAGCCACAAGTCACAATGAAGGGCATGGAAGAGATTCAGTGATCTAGAAACCTGGAGCTTGGAGGAGCGTGGCATACATAGAGTACATTTATACCCTAAGAGAACAGCTAGCCAGTTACTCCAGGTTGCCAGTGTCATAAAGTACCGTAATTACATTTCAATATGAATTATGGGTACAATAGCTAATGATCGGGAATGGTGTGCAACAGTGATTGGTGGAAAAGAATGGAGGCACCATGTTGCTTTACTGGTTGGGCCAGATGCTGGGCCTCACAGCACCTCTAACCCTATTAGCACTTTGTTAATGAGGGGTTTGGTTTCTGATCCAGCAGACTGGCAAATCCTAGGCACTAGCAAGAGGTAGGTAGGGTTATAACATCAAGGAAGAACACAAGTATTTACAGATAATTATATTCTGTTGATATGTTCTTTTTACTCATAACTTTATTGCCCATTGGCATCCTTAACTCTTAGAACCGAAAGGAGTTAGATACCCAGGTAATTTCCCCTGCACGTGGACGCTGTTTATTGGAATCACCCGTTTTTGATGTTTTTATTAATATTTATATTATATAAGATTTTTATTACACACTATTATTATTATACACTTGTAAAAATAATCCAATACAATTAATGAATAAATAGATTAATAAATGGCAGTCACTCCCCAAGATCGAAGCAGCATTCCCACGCTGTACTGCCATCGATAAGCGCTGCGCCATCGATAAGCGCTGCAGGAGGTAAGCAGTAGCATGGGTGTCACCTGTCTCTCTCCTCAGATGTTTCCCAAGATCTTTAAGGAATAGGAGAGACTTGGGCCCAATTGCTTCTGATGTTTCAATGGCTATAGGCACGAAGAGGTGGGTGGTGGGGAGAGCACTGTATTTGCTGCACTTCCTTATTATTATTTTTTTGTGGCTTGTTGAAGTGAGCTTATCAGTGATATTCAGACTATCTCCAAACTTTCTACCTAACACGAGGCTAGAAGAATCCTTAGAGATTGCAAGACAAGTGAAGCTAGACTCCAAGTAAGTATTATTATGTGGATGAGCTAACCAGTTTGTTACATAGTGTGCACGAAGTTAGTTTTAGCTAGGTAATTTTTATAGCTAGCTAGCTAGTTGTATAATATAGTTGTATAATATAGGCCATCTTTTTAGGTAGCGCTCGAGGTAGCTGGCTGTAGATCATCTTATAGCTAGCGCTCGAAGTAGACAGTTGTAGATCATATTTATATAGCTTAGCTAACAATAAAGTAAATAATGGTAGGTCATCTTTGGCTAGCACAGTTTCTAGCTCTCGAGGTATAGTAGTTTAGGCCATCTGTATATCTAGCAAAGTAGCTAGCGCTTGAAGTGTATAGGCTGTTTTAGCTGATCTTTATAGCTAGCTAATTAGCTAGCACTTCAAGGTGGCAGTTTTAGATTATCATTATAGCTAGCAATTTAGCTAGAGCTCGAAGTGTATAGGCAGTTTTAGCTGATCTTTATAGCTAGCAAATTAGGCTTGAAGTTGGCAGTTTTAGATGATCATTATTAGCACTTGAACTGTACGAGCAGTTTTAGCTGATCTTTATGGCTAGCAAATAGCTAGCGCTCGAAGTTGGCAGTTTTAGATGATCATTATAGCTAGCACATTACCTAGCGCTTGAAGAAGGCAGTTGGAGCGGATGTATAGCCAGCAATAGCTAGCGCTGGAGGTAGCTAGTAGACTGCAAGATATTCCTAGGTCAGTGCTAGTATATATATTAGCTCAGCTAGCTTTTGATGATCTAGCAACTATGCATTTATATTACATATCCACTATAAATATTATTCAAAGTCATAGTTGTTTGCATACATAGGACTGGTAAAAGTTGTGCTACTGGAAGAAAAAACAATCAAGAAAAAGTGAAGAAAGAAAACGATGAAAAAAAAAAAAAAAGACATATGATGTGGATGGCAAGTGACACATAGGACTAACTTTTGTGTGGTATAGTTCAAAGCCAGGTGTAATACAGAAAGCTACTTTGCAAATCTTACATCTAAATGAAGTTCTGACTTTACATCTTCCTTTTTTTGCTGCTGCACCGGTAGGAAGCACACAGGAACCTTTTGCCATTACTATTTGGGAGAAGGTGCTCTATGAAATGCCTTCCTGTAAGTCTGGCTGGTTCAGCCACTGGATGATTGTGAAGAATGGACACTTCATCAAGCTAAGCTTCTGTCAGGCTTGCCTCCAGAAGAAATCGAACAGCAACCTTCACTAAGAAAACCTTCACTAAGAAGGACTGGTGTGTTACTCTTTGGCCAGTCGAAGGTGTCCCTTTATATATTATGTATGCATTTACCAATGCAAGGTTGAGGAGATGAAAAGCTGCCCATTTGCACCATTTCTGTGTCCTATGTTGGAAGGTATAGTAACTCATCAGCTGATTGGATTTGTCAACCCCACCCATGTGACTATTGTACTCGACAATGGCTGTTGGCTTTATGACCTCCTCCATGCCAGTTGCTGACAGCCTTGTCCTCCTCCTCTTTGCTATAGTGCAATCATCGTGAATAGTACACAGAATGGTCACAGCTATCTTGTCCATCTATTTCAAGGCAAGGGCACCATTTGTACTTATAGACTTGATCGCACCCTTTTTCATTTTGTCTTTGGCCTTGATACATGCAGGTACCCCCCTCCTGTTGACCCAAACTGTACCACATGCACCAAAGCCACTACTTTTTACAAGTCTGGACTGTTGTACAAATGGTGTCCTTTATTCTCCAACCCTTCCACTAGCTTCATCACCACGTCATGTGTTGTTCCCATTCCTGTAGCAGAGAGGCTCTCATTTCTCTGGGAGACCCCCCAAAAATAACAAGAAGTGAAAAAGCGGGAAGGAAAAAGGGGATAATGAAGGAGAGCGGGAAGGAAGTCAAAAAAGAGAGAAAAAAGTGGGGGGAAAAGACTAATAGAAGTGAATGATATCTATTATATAATATATTAGTACTTTTCTACATGGCTATTTTGTGTATATATATATATATACAGTTTCCTCACCTGCATAGAGCTTCCAACTGTATGAATATCCACTGCAGCTGTCTGCCAGGACGTAGGCTTTCATGCCCCACTTGATAGGCTTCATTGGCATGTACTGGATAAACCACAGCTATCCCTTGAAGCCTATCATTGATTCATCGACTGATATTTCTCTCCCCAGCTGGTAAAAGGTTTTGAATTTGTCTAGTAAATGCTCCATAAGTGGCCGTATTTTGAACAGGGCATTTTATCCTGGCTGACCCCTAGGCACATACTTCCCCCATCATTTAGGTGAAAGAAGGGCGAGACAAAATCGGTCTCCTGCCATGATAGAGGAGAAGCATGACGTGGTGAAGGGCCATTTCTTGCACCAATAGTCCTCAATCCGATGCTTATTATCCAATAAAGGGCAAGAAACTTCATCATTTCACTGACTGAGCACCTTTTCCACTCTCTGACTCTTGATCGAGGAGGTAAGTCTTTATTTCCAGCCATGAATTGCCAGCATAGAAATTTGTTTCGTTCACAACACTCCTCAGGATACTGTAGTCCAGAAAAACCTGACCAAACTCCAAAGGCTATTTTCCTTCCATGTCAACAGTGTACCCAGATGCCTGGCTAAAGGAGATGGAAGAACTGGAACAGGAAGTACTGGCACCAGAATTATTCTCAACAGAACTGCTACCACTTTATCTACACTTACCACCAACTACACCATCACTAACACTATCAGCTACCTCACAAACTCCAACAACCTCATCATCCTCACTATAATTCTTCAATATGAAGCCATCAAAATCATCATCACTCTCATCATCCAACATACGCAGCACTTCATCTGTATGATAATATTTAGCCATAGTTATTTATCTAAACTTGCTATCTGTTGTATATCTGATAACTAGCCAAATGCCAAACTGTACAAAGATCTTAACTAAATCAATATTTCCTCTATCTAAAGAACTTAGAGCACAGCTGTAAAGCAAGCAGCTGCTCAGTAGCACTTCTAAAGCATTGCATCTTCTGAGGAGAGTATAGTATCCCATGTGTGAAAAAAATTTGAGGACACTGCACCTTCAAGAGTTAAAAGGATTACCAATAATAAGACATGAAACATACTAGGAAGCATCTTGGAATGTGATAGCAAAATCACACAGGAGGCTGTTTACAAGATAGCTGATCCATAATTTTTTTTTGTAAAATCATCCAATTTACTTTCCCATAAAGTAGACCAGAGCTGTGTTGATATAATTGGTTATCTATCCAAGATCTACAAGTGTGCCAAGTAGAAGAGCCTGAGAAGCTGTCCTAGTAGAGCTGTGTTGATATAATTGGTTATCTATCCAAGATCTACAAGTGTGCCAAGTAGAAGAGCCTGAGAAGCTGTCCTAGTAGGAATAAGGCTAGTTTAAGAAGCTTATAAGGGCTAGGTACTACATCTAAAGCTTTAGTGGATGAATTATCTAAGCCTGTCATTATCTAGTAGACTATATAGTAAAATATTAGCAAGATATGTACCCTTAAACCTTTAAATATATCTAGCTTCACTGCTGGATGCCTGTACTAGAGCAAGAACAAACCAAACATACAATGCAGCAGAAATTAGGTTCGCTGTTGCTACCTCCCAGTATAGAGCTCATTCAACATAGCGCTCAAGTTCCATAGACAGCTGATGTTGGTCTAGTTTTAACTTACAGAGAATTTACCCATAGCATCTAGTTTTGTGTGTAGCATCCTGAGCACATTATGAGCACCATGTTAAGAGAGTTGGGGTATAGACAGTTGTGGGCATTATTACCACCAACAATAAGTAGTTGTATTATACTAACACTTGCACACTGCAAGATATTGGGCATGATTATTGTAGATTCAAATACTCACCAAATGTGAGGAGAGTCCGAACATCAAGCGGAGGGAGATGAATATCAGGTTACATAAAAGAAGGTAAAACATGTAACATTAACATAAATGACATCATATTATGCATAATACTAGTATCCTTTCAAACTTGTACGATTACTCTAAGCTGAACCAAAAGCTGATTTAAAGATAAATCTAGTATATTATTATAATGAGATCTTCAACTCCACAGAACTAATTACTCACACCGGAAATGGAAAAAAGAAAGAAAATAAAAGTGCCACACAAGGTTAGTTTTGGTCTGTCGGTATTCTCAAAGCAACTTATCCATACTAAATAAATTCAAGGATTCTCTCTGTTTTTTTGTTTTTTGTCCCAAAAGTTGAACAGAAATACTTCAGTCTCCATCCAAAAGAGGAAAGTTTTATCTCACATCTGGCTAGCCAGGTAAAAATTGACACAATCGCAGCTGAATTTGCATTTCCAAATTAATGGACAGTTCTAAGGCACTTACCCAGGATTACATCCTCACTCAATAATTAGACTATGTTTCACAATACTTAACCTGTGATAGAATCATTCTTACAAAATATAAACATCAATCAGTTAGCAAGTAGTCAACTGTGAGTTTGTTAGGGGTGACAGGTGCATTTTTTTATTACAACTTATGGTTACCACTTTATAGCTACATAGATTCCGTAAACTTCATGGTATGGACTTTATATACAGCTCAAAAGATAGGTCTCTCTGTGTGCTCTTTTGATACTAAAATATTTTTCCTATAGCCAAGTTACTGGAGCTAAAGTGGAGGGAACCTCAAAACCTGAATGCCTGATTTTGCCCCATAAATATCTTCAGATTGCCGAGTGCTAGAGAGTTGAAATTAGCACCAGTGGCTAGAGGAAGCCGTACTCGATGCAATGAGCGTTTTGATTAGGCGTTAAAACGTAAGTACATGGTTAAGCGCATGGGTGGGGGAAAAATTTATGGAATTTTAACAAAATTCATTTTACAACCGGTTGACCATGTACTCAAGTTTTAATGCCTAATCAAAATGCTCATTGCATAGAGTAGGGCTTCCTCTAGCCACTGGTACTAATTTCAACTCTCTAGCACTTGGCAATCTGGAGATATTTATGTGCCAAAACAGACATTCAGGTTTTGAAGTTCCCTCCACTTTACCTCCAGTAACTTGGCTATCGTTATACCTATGAAAAATATTTTAGTATCAAAAGAGAGCATACAGAGAGCCTTATCTTTTGAGCTTTATATCAAGTTCACACCATAATGTTTACAGAATCTATTGAGCTATAAAGTGGTACCCACACTTATTTTCATTTTTTATTAAAAAATGCACCTGTCTCCCCCAAAACTAGTCATTTACTATACTAGCAAGACCTCCACTCAGAACCAGTTGGGCAAGGGGGATGTCTCTCAAATGTAGTTAGTAGAAGCCTTCAACAGTGAGATGCAGTAGACAACTAGCTCCACAGGTTTGGCATGAGGAAGAGGGATGCTATATGAGGTTGGGTAGAATCAATCATGGAGAGGAGTGTCACAGCAAACAGACTACCCACAAACACTAGCATTGTGTACATATACACATGCATGCACTTTGCTGCAGCTGTAACTAACCACCAGATACATCACCTCCATTACCACAGGCAGCAGCAGCAAGAATCCAGGGGGTAAAGGTCAGCCTACTGGTGTAAACAGTGTGCTTCCCAGCACAAACTAGGCCTCTTCTTAATCAGATCAAACATCTGACAGATACTATAAAGCACCACAGGTGTTTACCTGCCTTTAACCCTTTCTCCACCTTTGTGTGGCTTAGTGGATGATAGTAAATAAAATACATTTATTATTAGACTACACCAGACACCATGGTACACATTAGTTAGCTCCATTAGTGGTTACTGCATGCCCTTTTACCCTTTTACACACGTGCTTCTCATGACTATAATCTCAATGCTTAGTGTGTGATTGGGTATCTTACTTCCACTGCAAGTCAAGGTGGATGGACTTTAGTTCTTGAAATATTCTAGTGTATGACTATGTTGATATAAGGTCAGTGCGTTAGACATTGAGAGAGGAGAGACAAGTTCAAATTAATGAATCAGTCAACACGTGTCATCCTAGACATGTAATACGACATGTAATACTGTAACTCACCTCCTATGATGGGTTCATGAAGTAGGTTGAAGACAGAGAGCCAAGAGACACGTTCAATTAGTAAAAAAATATAATCCTAGCCATAGGGTACTGGAACTCACCCTCTATAAAGTAACCACAGACAGAGATGATAGACATAGCTGTGTATTCCTAAAGTCTATTCAAATTCACCTTGCTGGTGAGAAAATCACAACAACAACCTCTACATCACTTTACTATTCCACATATATTGCCTACTCCTAATCACAATTCACACATTGTAGATATGTGATACACAAGCATGGACCAAGGGTCTAGTATGAGCATTGTATGTGGCAATGCTGGAGCACATTGGAAGGCACACCACTTGGAAGCTTAGCACTCAGCTTCTTGTAAGTGATTATATGAACCTCAGTCCTGGTGTTAAAGTGCAGCAGCAGGCCAAGAATTTCAGTGCCCTCAGTCAACACACAATAAAAATGACAATATAACTTTATAGAAAACACACTTGTAGTTAGCCAATTAAACAACAAATTATTGTTGCAAGTTAAGGTCCATTTTACGTTTAGTGTTTGTAGAGTCATGTGGAGTGTTTGTAGATATACTTGGTTGCTATATTAGTTGCAGTGCTATGTCACTAAATTACCATTCATTATTACCTATCAAGTTATAATCAATCTCTCTAGTGTTTTCTAGCCTTCACCTTACCTGAAAGCGTGGTCTATGTTGCTGTCAGAGGTCATTGTTATGTCTGTCTATAAGCAGTGTCTGTATGGTGGTCTCCTTTTATTTGTTGTGGTAAGTGTGTTGCATATCATAAACTATGTTTGTTTAATGCCTCACTCCTAACCCCAACATACAAGAAATACATCCACTCCACTTATCTGCACATATGTTCAATAAAACACTTTTGTAAATAACCAGATCACAGTTAAATTAATGAAATACTTAGCATAAACAATTTTTTGAGTAAACTATATAGCAGAGGTATTACTCTTTCGAGCCTGTTGAAGTAGGAGCTTTCCTCTCAAGCCACAATAAGAAACCCCCAGACTCTTAAGCACTTTTGTAAATAACCAGATCACAGTTAAATTAATGAAATACTTAGCATAAACAATTTTTAGAGTAAACTAGCAGAGGTATTACTCTTTCGAGCCTGTTGAAGAAGGAGCTTTCCTCTCAAGCCACAATAAGAAACCCCCAGACTCTTAATTAAGCCATATTAAATTAAGGAGCACGTCTCCTGAGATGATATCACGAGATGGCGATGGGTCTCTTATGTATTCTTTGGCTGCAAAGTTTTTTCATCTACAAAACCATTTGAACATCAGTTAGCGCGGGGGGGGGGGGGGGGAAAGGGGGGGGGAATGAGAACAATTATTGTGATGGGCTCAACGTTGGCATCCTTTGATCCAGTTATACCATCATTGGGTTCGTTGAAAGTGTTTTGGAACATTAGAGGCCATGCAGGAGGAGCTACCTCTGCTACTAGAACACTGGGGAATAGGTCACAAATGCCCTGCAATGGAGCAGCAAGATACTCGTTAGGAAACTGTGGACAGCTACAGACATTTCCAGGTACAAACATGCCTGGTTATACTATTAATGTTCCGCCTCAATTGTCTGTGAAACATATTACACTAGTGTTGAAGCTTATGCACATGCATATAAACTGATACTTATTTGAAGAGCAGCACTTCATAAGATACCATAAGGATGATTAACAAAGGTGCTTGTTAGAGACATGGATACTAAACAACTTTTGGTGAAATAAAACATGAGAGGCATCCCAACCAGAGTTTACACTATCTAAAATATTTTTTCAGACTAATGGTAGAAATCTGGTCCAAAAATGCTCGTTAATAGTGTTCAGTATTCATTTCGTGATATAGTGAGGTACAAGTGGGTATATAGGAGGTGCTTGTTCAATGGGATTGCCATTGCAATACCCAAGCAGATGTAGTATGGTGGCTTCTGTGTACCAGCACTTCAGAACAATATGAGAGCTGCCTATTATGATTATTACTCAGTTTAACAAGCATGTATAAAGGATGTTATTAGGTCTGCGTAGGATGTATGGCGTGTGAAGGATCTAGCTGTTCAAATACCAGTAAGATAAGCATTAACCTTAAATATTTTATCCCAGATACCGTCTATGGATAATGATGGATGTCACAGGGGCAGTATGGAGTTGAGTTTGATGGCAGCCAAGTGAGTATTCTATTGCTAGGATTACAGCTGGTGTTAGGGCTAAGGTTAGGGTTATGGCTAGGGCTAAGGCTAGGGTCAGTTGGGCAAGCAGTATGTCTCTCAAACCAAGTTAGTAAGAAGTCCTCAAGAGAGAGATAGAGTATGATAAGTTAAAAGCTATTAGACAACTAGCTCCAGAAATGTGGAAGGAGAAACAGGGATGCTATATGAGATTAGGTGGAATCAATCATGAAGCGATATACATATTGACTCCTCACTGGACAGGGCCTTTCAATATCATTGTCATTCATAAAAAGGGAGTAGTTCTGCTGGAAGGGACGAAGACTATCACAAAACACTGACACATATCAGGCCCCACAAGCAGCCACACTCAACTGCTTTCAAGCATCACCTCACTAACCACATGCAGCTGCAAGGATCCAGGGGGTAAAGGTCAGCCTACTGGTGTAGCAGCTTATAGACCCACTGTGCTTCTTATTGCAAACTAGGCCTCTTCCTAATCAGATTTTAAAAAATCCAGACATCAACTATAAAGGACCACGTAGGTGTTATCTGACTTTAACCCTTTCTCCAGCGTTTGTGTGGCATAGTGCATGTTGGTAATATTTAATTTTACAATAACCGTCTCAATAATCAACTTCAAATTGTATTCTCTCAACATTTTGACTAGAAGCTCTAGCCTTCATCAGAGATGCTATGACGCGCATTAGCCTGCTAAACACCGGTACCTTTTAGCGGCT
This sequence comes from Cladorhizidae sp. MBARI D1340-BT2, assembly GCA_028752905.1. Taxonomy (NCBI): domain Eukaryota; kingdom Metazoa; phylum Porifera; class Demospongiae; order Poecilosclerida; family Cladorhizidae; species Cladorhizidae sp. MBARI D1340-BT2. The sequence continues at coordinate 17,681,804 of JAQNBH010000004.1, read as the reverse complement.
ACTGCATGCCCTAGTACGTACATGCTTCTCATGACCATCATCATGCAGCTCAGCACGTGATTGGGCATCTTACTTCCACTGCACGTCAAGGTGATAAACTTTAGTTCTTGCAATACTGTAGCAATGTTTGTAACTAACAAAAAATGTTGATACAGTGTCAGTAGGTTAGCTGAGAGACATGTTCAAATTATGATCAATCATTCAACACATGTCATCCTAGATATAGAATACTGTAATCCAACACCTATGATGCTTTCATGAGGTAGGTTGACTACAGAGAGCCAAGAGATATGTAGATTAATCATTATGTCAACACATTCATATGTAACTCACCCTCTATAATGGTTTCATGAAGTAGGTTGAACACAGAGAGCCAAGAGACATGTTCAAATAAATTGAAGTTGGTCAATTAGTAAAATCTTGTCAGCCTAGCCATAGAATACTGTAACTCACCTCCTATAAAGTAAGGACAGACAGAGATGAGAGACATGTTGAAATAAATGAAGTTAAGCTGTGTATTCCTAAATCCGTTCACATTTATCTTGCTAGTGCGAAATTCACAACAATAATCTCTGTAATACAGATAGGTGCCAAATTCTAATGACAATTTGCTCTATCTGGATTGTTCTACAGATTTGTGATGCACAAGTATGGACTAAGTATCTAGTGCATGAGCATTATACAGGTAATGCTGGGCCACATTGGAAGGCACAACCACTTGGAAGCTTAGCACTCAGCTCCTTGTAAGTCATTATATAAACCTGGTGTTAAAGTACAGCAGCAGGCTCTGAATTTCATTGCCCTCGGTCAGCACACAATAAAAACGACAATAACTTAATAGAAAAGACACTTGTAGTTAAGCAATAAAAAAAAAATGTGGCAAGTTAACTCTCTCATGGATACAGGCGTGACATACACGTGAAAGTGCAACTAGTACCGAAAAATAATTTTCTAAAATTAATCATTTGCTCTGAGCATCTAGAATTATGTGTGCACATGCCCAGAGAGTTGCTCTAGTTCTAAAAAAAGAATTAAAGCCAAACTATATAGGTAACCATGGTAGCCGTGACGCCGAATCTGACCTTACGGATCGCGTAATGGCGTCTCAAAAGTTTACTGCCGATGATGTTCTTGAAATGTGCTACAATAGCGATTTTGGCCTTTCAGAAGACGAATCTAGCTGTGATGAAGGAGAAGAGGTCCATACCTATAGGAGACAGCGAGTTATCCAGCCTGAGCAACTGACAGCTCTTTTTCTGTCATTTCTGACCAGGCTTGTAGCTCAGCTAGCTTTGTCCAGGATTGTGAATCTAGTGATGATGAGAGGAACTTTGAAGGTGAGTCAAAATTTATAAAGAGAGTATATACATAGATAGAACTAATATATAGATAGATCTAGTAACTATTTTCCTGAGTGTATGGAAAAGTGGGTGTGTCTATTTTCCCTGTATTTGCTTGAGTGTATAGTGATTCTAGTGAGTTTTAGACTTGTACAGTCTACATGTTTACTTTCCCTGTTAGTTCGCAGCTTGACTAGCTCTCTTTTTATGCGTGCATATATCTTCTCCAGGCTCTTCCACTCTGTGTATGGCATCCCCTCCAGGCCATACACCTGTGAGTATGGCATACCTTCCAAGCCCTTCCTCTGCCGAGGTACCTCCTCCTTCCGCTTTTCCACCTCCCAGTCTATCCTGCTCGAAGTTGCTGGTTCCTGTGTGTGATGACTAGAGTGGTGACACAGAACCTGCACCCACCGCTCCACAGCAAGGTCATAGACATTCGAGAAGTAAGGACAGATCTAGGAGTAGAGATAGGGGGTTGTGTAGAGCTAGATGTAGAGGTCGTAGAGCTAGAGGAAGAGGTCATGCTACTAGCAGAATTTCCCGTTCTATTGCTGCTGGCCCATCTTTACAAACTAGTGCTGGTCCATCTTTACCATCTACTGCTGGGCCATCTTTACCAGCTACTGCTGGTCCATCTACTTCTCTTTCTGGCCCTTCTAGTAACTCTACAGGTATGGACCCTTTTGGAGGTGTCTGGGTGAGCCAGGAGCCAGCTGGTATTTCGTTCTCATACTCAAAGACCCCTGGACCAGTATCTGCTTCAGTTAAGGCTCAGAGTTCTCCTCTTGAACTCTTCTCCCAGTTTTTCACTGAAGAAGTTTTTGACTTGCTTGTGTTTGAGACCAATCGCTACGCTGCCACAGTTTGTGGAACTACATCTCATTCCCATTGCAGGACTGATGTGACAGTCCAGGAGATGAAAGCTTTTTAGGGAATTCTTTTGTATATGGGTATTATAGTGCTACCTCGGTTAGAACTGTATCGGACTACTAAGTACCCCCTGAATGTCCCTGCAGTCTCTGATGTCATGCCCATCAATAGATTGCAGCAGTTGTTCAGGTGCCTCCATTTAGCTGACAACTTGGCTCAAATCCCACATGGTCAGTCAGGACATGATCGACTCTTCAAGCTCCGTAACCTGTTGGATTTGGTTGTCCCAAGATTTGAATCAGAGTATCCTACTCACCAAGACTGCACCATTGATGAAGCCATGATCCCTTTCAAGGGAAGACTCAGCTTCAAGCAATACCAGAAAGACAAATCCCACAAAATAGGGGATCAAGGTCTTTGTATTAGCTGATGCTACTAATGGATATATAAAAACCTTTCAAATATACACAGGCAAGTCAGTAGAGGATAGTGGCAATAGTGTAGGTTTATGTAGTAAGGTAGTCTTAGATCTCATGTCTGGCTTGGAGAATAGCGGTTATCACATATTTACTGATAATTACTATACTTCCCCCACCCTCTACAATCATCTACAGTTCAAGCAAAAAAAAACTTTACGTACCATTTGCGTTGTACGTTTGCGAGACACTTGAGTCACAGCGTTCCTCTACCATTCGCATACGTTCGCCAAACGTTCGACAAACATTTCCCTAACGTTTGCCAACAACGTAAGTATGTACGAACGGTACATTAGCCACGAATCGTTAAGCGTTCTAATATTGAATTCACTTGCGCATGCTCTCCCATGATCGACAAAGGCGGGAGAAAGGCTAATGCTAGTTACACGTGTTTTAGCGCTCACTTCTACTCGACTGTTTATCGCTCACTTCTACTTGACTGTTTATCACTCACTTCTACTCGACTGTTTATCACTCACTTCTACTCGACTGTTTATCACTCACCTAGTTCTCTGAGGAAATGCCTTATTCGCCATTTAAGAAACAGAGGATTCTCACTCTGGAATCAAGAGGATTCAAGGCTACAGCTATAGTCCGCATTTTTAATGAGGAGGGCATGACAGCAACGAGGCAAGGCGTCTACAGTTTTATAGCGGTACCATAAGACTGGTACAATCACCAGACAGCCAGGGAGTGGGAGACCTTCGTTGGTGACAGCTGCTGTCAAGAGGAAAAGATGGAGGAAGATGATGAGACAACTGCGTATCAATTACACCTCCTCCTTCACAGCAAAGGATATCCACTATCCCTGAGGACAGTGTTGCGGTGCCGGACATTGCTTGGTTGGACTTTTCGAGGCAGTGCGTACTGCCAACTTATAAGAGATGTCAACAAGGTTTGTTGTGTTGCGTACATAGTTTAAGCTAAGCTAGTGAAAGTTGATGCTAGTGTAGAAGCTTTCTCTTATTCTGAAGCTAGTGGCTAATGGCCTTGGTTTTGGGGGCAGTTTAGCTAGAGTCAATGACGATCGGGATAAGCCATTTGATTTTAAAAATTGGGCACCTTGTTGTTATGCTTTAGGACTAGGTATGCTTTAGGACTAGGTAAGATATTGATACTGAACACTTGTGAATTTCTACAGTGACTTGTGTAATAAGCCTGTGATCAATGGCAGTATTATTTATACCTATCCTAGGTCAAAAGATTGGAGTGGGCCAGGCAGAACATTGACGAAGCAGCTGATGGGATTTTAAATGTTATTTGGACAGATGAGTGCACGGTTCAGTTAGAAATGCACAGGCGGTTTTGTTGCCGAAAGGTAGGAAGGGCACCAAAGAACAAGCCAAGGTATGTGTCGTGCTCTCCCTTGGTCTTCCTGGGTCTAGCTATCCTAGCTAGGCATAGGCTAAGCTAGACAACTGTGTTATTATATAACTTTATTAAAAGATCACATACAAATTCAAATCGAACTAACTCAACTCAACTTTGACCGGCCACGCCTTCCTTTAATAGGCCAGTGGCAATCAGTCAATACACATCCAATCAACACCAATGTACTAGGCTAACATTTAATAAACACACATATTGTTCAAGTTCTAGCCTTCTAACAGTCAGGACTGAGCTCATCGGAGTGGGACTTTGATTTCCATTCCTGACATCTTCCCTCTCTCGAAAGCACTGAACCATCTTCAGCTTGTCGTGACAGCCCGTCGGCATTAGAATTTTCAACTCCAGGTTTGTGTTCCACCGTGAAATCATAACTCTGAATGAGCATTGACCATCTAACCAATCTTCCATTTGTTTGGTCATTGTTTTTAGCTTCTTGAGGGCTGCATGATCAGTTTGCACACGAAAGGGCCTCCCATAGAGGTAAAATTCAAAATGCTGTATCGCCTTGCTAGTCCTTCCTTTTCAGTTCCTGTGTAACGAGTTTGTGCCGGCAGCAACTTCTTTGAAAAGAACGTCCCCTTCCTCAAAAGATTGTGTCAGGACTGCACCTATTCCTCTTCCCGAGGCGTCAGTCTGCAACACAAATTCTTTCGTCAAATCTGGTGTCTTCAGGACTGGTTGGTTCGTGATGGCCTCCTGCAAGTCTGTAAATGCCTTTTCAGTGTCTTTCGTCCACAGAATCTTATCTGGTTGGCTGTTCTTTAACATGTCTGTCAGTGCCAGTGCTTTAGTGGCATAGTCCCGGATAAATTTCTGGTAATATCCGGTCAAGCCTAGAAAGGATCATACATCCTTTTTTGTCAATGGTCTGCTAAACCGTTGCACTGCTTCTATCTTAGCCTGTACCGGTGCTATCTGACCTTGGCCTACTTTATGACCGAGGAAGATGCATTTTGCTGCTCCAATACTACATTTCTCAGCTCTCAACGTCAATCCTGTATCTTCCACTCTAGCCAGTATCTTGTCAACGTGAAGGAGGTGATGTTCCCATGTCTCGGAATAGACAACCAGGTCATCCATGTAGGCTGCTGCATACTGGTGTGTTCTTGTCAGGAGAGTATCCATCAAACATTGAAATGTAGCCGGTGCTCCACGTAATCCAAAGGGCATCCTGTTAAAATGGAATTTACCCATAAGCGACATAAATGCGGTCTTCTCTTTATCTTCTTCTCTCATTGGCACCTGATAGAATCCTTTTCTCATATCAAAGACTGAAATCAACTGAGCCTTTCCTATTCGATCAATCAGTTCCTCCATCTGAGGCATGACATAAGGATCTGGCAATGTAATTAAGTTAAGTCGCCTGTAGTCTCCACACAAGCACACTTTCCCTTGTTTCTTTCTGACAGTGACTAATGTTGATGTCCAGGGACTTCGTGACGGCTCAATGATGCCTTGTTCTAGCATAGTAGCTAGTTCTGATCTTACAGCCTCCTGCAAAGCTGCTGGCACTCGATACATTGGTAACCTCATTGGTACAGACTCTGTCAGCCTGATAGCATGTTCTGCCAATGTCGTCTTTCCTGGTACATGTACAAATGCTCTGCTTCTCTTGTCGCCGACTGCTTCCATCTGTTGCTTCTGTTCTTCAGTTAAGTCTTCCATCAGCTTTGGTCTGTCGGACCATCTATGTCCCATGTCAGAATCTCATCATCTTCTTTATCACTGAGCTGTGAGGCATCAGCTACCACTGAGATTGCCATCACCGAGGCTGTTGGGGTCTGCCACTTTTTTAGCATGTTGATGTGTAGTTGCTGTCCTCTTCCTTGCCTTCCTGGTATGTCTACGAGGTATGTCACTGGTGTGATCTTCTCCAGGATCTGATATGGTCCTTGGTCTGATGCGTCCAACTTGTTGTGTCGTTCTGGAGCCAAGACCAGTACCGAGTCTCCCACTTCCATCACTCTTGGCCTTGCCTTTCTGTCGTGAAATCGTTTGGTCTCCTCCTTCGACTGTCTATCCTTTCCAGCTACAATCTCAGCCATCTCAGCCATCTTCTGGTGCAGGTCATTGACATACTCGGCTACTGACACAGGGAGTTTCTCTTTTCCTTCCCACTGCTCTCGTATTACGTCCAGTGGTCCCCTCACATGTCTCCCAAAGACTAAGTCAAAGGGCGCAAATCCAGTTGATTCGTGAATCGCTTCCCGACATGCAAACAAGAGCACTGGAATCATGAGGTCCCATTCCTTTTTGCCCTTGCCTGTCTTTCTCATCATGGCCTTAACTGTTGCATGCCATCGTTCCAACATCCCATTAGTTTGTGGGTGGTATGGAGAACTCTTGACATGTTTTATCTGCAGTAGTTCTAAGACTGACTCTATCAACTTCGATGTGAAATTGCTTCCTCTGTCTGTAAGTATTTCCTTGGGGAAGCCAAACCTACACATGAAATGCATCAGTGCGTCTGCCGTCATTTCCGCATCAGCCCGTCTCATTGGTACCGCTTCAGGGTATCTACTTGAACAGTCCATGATTGTCAATAAGTACGAGTTCCTCCTTGTAGAGGTCCAACAACATCCACAGCGATCCTTTCGAATGGAGTGTCAAAGACTGGCATGATTGCCTGACTGCATTAACCTTCTGGCATTCACTGCAATGTTCCAACCAGCCCTTCACGTCTCTGTTGATGTTTGGCCAGTACAATCTACATAAGATCTTTTGGGTTGTTTTTCGTCTGCCAAGATGTCCTGCCAGTGGAGAACTGTGTGCCAGGCTTGAGGATCCTCTTCCTTCGTCCATTCGGCACAACAACTTGCTCTAATTCCTTCTCCCCCTCTCCTTTGCTGATGTGGTAAAGCATGTCATCTAGGACTCTGTACCTGCTACCTGGTCCTGCCTCTTCCCAAGCTTCTGTAAGCATGTTGTCCTGCTGTTGTTCTTCTCTCGGTTGGGTGCAACTTCATCTGGTAGCTCCTTGTGACACTCTCTGCAAAGGCCAGTATTCCTTGGTGACACTTGTCTTTCTTTGTCATCGTGCTTTCTCCTTCACAAAGTCGTAGTCTAGGTTCATCAACACTTCAGTTCCTCTATCAGCTTCCTCCTCCTCCAGTTCTTTGATAGTCATCGACCTGGTCATGACTGTATTGACTTCTGCTCGCATCTCTCTGCATCAACAGCCTCAGCCATGAGATCAAAGTGTAGGCTGTTGTCTCTGCCAAGCAGTACGTCCTTGCTGGTAGCTTCCTACACAGCAGCCTCCACCCAGAACTTCCGTTATCCAAGCCGTAACATCACTCTAGCCACTGGGGCTTTAACAGTCTCTCCCGTCACCCCCTCTATCATAATCTCTCTACCTGTGTAGCTCGCTGAAGGTACCAAGTCCTTTGCTATTATGGTAGTGTCGGCTGACGAGTCAATCTCCACATGACACTCATTGTTTCCGATGTGGCCTTCCATGATGTTCCAATGTTGGTTCAACGTACACGGCTGTTCATCTCTCTGTCTCATTATGGCATTGACCTTTTTGGTGCAGTCTCTACTTTTGTGGCCCCAACCTCTGCATTTGAAACACGTGGGCCCCTTGTCCGAGAAGTACTGGTTTTATCTTCCTATCCTTGTCTTTGAACTCCTCTCTCTCCTTAGGCTTAGACGACTCAGGGTACTTGGAGGAAGTCAGACAGTGTTGTCTGCTGTCCATTCGGCTTCCTGCCCTTCTCTTGTCGTCATCTACCTTTCGTCTCTTGGCCTTCAGTGAAGGATCCCATCCTCTCTCACAATAGAATCGTAGGGCCTCTTCATTGGCTGTTATAGGGTCATCACAGTGGTCTCTAACCCAGGTAGCAGCAGCTCCAGGAAGTCCACTGAGGAAGGATTCCAAGGTCAGCTAGTCAATCAATTCGTCTATAGTGTCAAAGTCTCTAAAGTACCTTTCAGACACTTCCACTGCCCTTTGATTCCAGCCTCCGAGGTTTTCACCTTCCTGAGGTGTCAATCCCCACCAGTCTGTTCTTTTCTGGGTGTTGTTGATTCCAATTCTACTAATTACTCTCTTGTAGTATTTGTTGTTGTCTTTTCTGTCGTGTTTCGACATTGCCTCCCAATCTACTAGCAGTCTGCCAGAAAGTGAAGGCTTCAGTTCTTTCATCCAGTTTGCTTCCTCTACGTTGTGGTCCTCCATAATAGATTCAAACAACAAGAAGAATCTTTCAGGGTCTTCTCCATCTGTCCACTTAGCTAGCTTGGCAGGCTTCCTGACTGAAGCTTGTGCTCCAAGCTTCTGTAAACATCTTGCCATGACTTGGTCATGTTTAGCATTGGCATTGTCTCTTCTTGCATTTTCTAGCATCATCCACTTCATCATGTCCTGAGTTGACATATCTCCTTGTGGCATTGTTATCTCAGTTTCTTCTTCGCTTTCTTCGTTGGGCTCGTCCACTTCTGAGACATTCCCATGTCTATCCTCCTCCTTAGGGGACTCTGATCATCGGCCGCTTCGAGTTCTGGCTGAGTCTGTCCTTTTGGCGCTTTTTTTCTGTCGCATTGCCATTACTTTCTCCTTGCAGTCGCTCCTGGTCGGTTGAAAAAACCAAAAAAAACTGTCTAACCTCAACTTCTCCGGTCGTTGGAAAAGTCTTTATCTTCTCAAAGAATTTCTAGCTTCTTCGTCTTCTTTTCAATGGCGATCCAATGAAGTTGCTGTTTCACTGTATCCCACCGCTGCCACCACTGTCGTGCTCTCCCTTGGTCTTCGTGGGTCTAGCTATCCTAGCAAGGCATAGGCTAAGCTAGACAACTGTGTTATTATATAACTTTATTAAACTCTCTTATCAGATCACATACAAATTCAAATCGAACTAACTGAACTCAACTTTGACCGGCCACGCCTTCCTTTTATAGGCCAGTGGCAATCAGTCAATACACAACTAATTAACATCCCAATGTACTAGATTTAATAAACACACATATTGTTCAAGTTCTAGCCTTCTAACAGTCAGGACCGAGCTCATCAGGAGTGGGACTTTGATTTCCATTCCTGACATGCTGTATTATGGGAGTGTAATATTTATGATATACAATCTGTTTATTTGATTATAGGGCGAAACATCCAGTGAAGGTGCATGTGTGGGCAGGAATCAGCATGAAAGGGAGAACAGGAATATGCATATTTGATGGCGCGCCACTTTTTGTGCAAATTCTCAAGAAGACCCTTTTACCCTTTGTGAAGGATATTTGTCCCCGGCATCGCTACATGCAGGACAATGACCCCAAGCATACATCTAGGCTGGCTCAGGAATTCTTGAAATCAAACAATGTCAATTGGTGGAGGACACCTCCTGAGTCTCCAGATGCCAACCCAATTGAAAACCTTTGGCACGAATTAAAAGAGTACATCAGGAGGGACCCAAGACAAAGGCTGAATTGGTGGATGGAATAAGACGATTTTGGTTAACTGTAGATATTACTAAATGTCAGAAATACATTAGATACCTTAGAAAAGTAATTCCTAAAATAATAGAACTGGAGGGTTACTGAATATTTAATATGTAATTCTTGTCGTTCATGCATTCTAGTTACTCATGTTGTACATAACATATTTATTTGTTATAATGTTGTACATAAAATCTTATAAAACAGTCATTGTCAGTTGGAAATTTTTGGTTGGGAGTGGCTACTAGAGGTTGCCAGATGCTAATTACTTGTGGTTTTACACATGCAAGCCACAAAGGTGTGATGTGGTGAGTGGCTACTAGAGGTTGCCAGTTGCTAATTACTTCTGGTTATTTTACATATGCAAGCCACAAAGGTGTGATCTGGTTAGCACTTATAACTGGCTTTGTTCATAATAGGCAGTCGTCCCTTATAGAAACGATCATAGAATATTTATTAGGTACCGACTGTGGCAAGATTTATTAGGTAGTAAAGTTACACTATATACCCGATTTATTTTGGGGGAGGGGGCCGGGGGGAAGAAATGTCAATAATATATTAAATATAAGGGAAGTGTTTATTTACTTATTTACTATATAAGCATAAACGTTTGGAAGCTTGCTGGATGGCTTCCAGACATTTTACCCATACTGGTTCGAATTCTGCCTGAGCCTTCCAAAATTGGGGGTATTGTTTGTAAATCGTTTTCTTCAATAGTTTTAGCTCTTCGATAGGAAGCCCAGGCAGATCTCGGTTCCCCATGGGAGTACACATTTTCATAACATTCTGTCCAAATATTGCCTCTCTGGCTAGCTTGCATGCCAAGGCTCTGACTTTGCACAGAGGTTGCAACTTCAGATATCTTGCCAATACTGTGGTAATATCCTCAAGGTCCTCTTGTATCATATGGGATGGTAGTGCCCGCTTCACGACACCAATTGGCTTGTATGCAGGGTGATCGCAGGTTGTGGCTATGGCAGCAGGAGAAGTGACAGGTGACGGAGGTGGAAGTGAGGTGTGGGTTGGAGGTGGCGGGGAACGAGGAGGTGGAGGAAGTGAGGTGTGGGTTGGAGGTGGCGGGGAATGAGGAGGTGGAAGTGAGGTGTGGGTTGGAGGCGGCGGGGAACGAGGAGGAGAGGTCGGGGGAACTGATTGAGACAGCCTCTTCAGAATATCCTCCAATGTTTTCTCAATTTTTTGGATTGATCTTGCCAGTTCTCTCTGGCCTTTCTCCATCATGTCAAGCCTCTCTGATTGCTCTAACACTGCCATCTCCATGTTCAGAGCTGTGGCATTATGGACATTTGACCAATAATAAATTTACATGATGAACCTTGACCAATAATAAATTTACATGATGAACCTTGACCAATAATACATTTACATGATGAACCTTGACCAATAATAAATTTACATGATGAACCTTGACCAATAATAAATTTACATGATGAACCTTGACCAATAATAAATTTACATGATGAACCTTGACCAATAATAAATTTACATGATGAACCTTGACCAATAATAAATATACATGATGAACCTTGACCAATAATAAATTTACATGATGAACCTTGACCAATAATAAATTTACATGAACCTTGACCAATAATAAATTTACATTATGAACATTGACCAATAATAAATTTACATGAACATTTGACCATGAACATTTGACCAATAATAAATACATGAACATTTGACCAATAATAAATACATGAACATTTGACCAATAATAAATTTACATGAACATGAACATTTGACCCATGAACATTTGACCAATAATAAATTTACATGAACATTTGACCAATTGACCAATAATAAATTTACATGAAGATTTGACCAACAATTATAAATTTGGTTGCACTTACCAAACTCTGGAGTAGGAGTTGTTGCACTGGCATCACCCAATACACACTCGCCAATATCCTCTTGGTGAAAGTTCCTTGGCACTTCAATTTCTGCTAGTTCAGCAGAACTAGGCGAGGTCACCAGTATTATGGAACCTATTATTTTGGTGAAATCAAATTATGATGAACACCCTATGAATTTTAGTTACTTCACCTTCAGCAGGTTTCGGGAATTTCCCTCTTTTGGGAACTTTGGTAAACACCTGAATTAGAAGATTTTTAGAATTGATTACTTCCAAAATAAATGCATACAAAGCTTACAGGAATAGATTCAATTGGATCAGAAGAGCATCGAGTTGGCAATGGAGAACGTGCCCGAGCTGTGCAGGAGGGAAGACCATAGTAACAAAAATCCATTAATTATAAATTGATTATTGAACTGTAACACACCATCAGGTTTCTTTCCTCGAGGTTCTTCACCTTGACGATTCCCCCTCTTCCACTTGGAATTCTTAATTTAATTCAACATTTAACTCAGATTATAATCTATTGGATTAATTTAGTAGGTTAGGTACTAAATAGTTCCACACTGTGCTGTAATATATATGTGAAGGCCTTAACAGGCTCAGCAATATCAAAATTAAATCATCTAAATAAACAACTTACACCAGACTGTGCCATTGTTTGATGGCAAGGAGCTACATTTTCCTCGTCTTCAAAGACTGGCTCGAACTCCTCCTCCAGCTCCTCCATGGCTGCTTGGGTACCTATATTTCAGCATAATAATCTCACTTGAACTCGATTAAAAAAAAATTCTTTCAAACTTACCAACAGCTGAAATCCTCACTTTGAAAGTCAGCCTCCCCGCTTTGACCTCACAGTCCTCTCCGACCAAGGTGCCCCCTAAAACTTTGCTGCTTGGTACAGCAGTGACCGAATTTTCTTCGGGCCAGAAGACCAAACAATAATCTGTAAAGTATCAAGAGTTCAAATATAAATTAATTCTGATCTAAATGCTCTCAAGATGAACACGCTATGGTTAATGTACAGATCTTTGCTAGAAGTAGCTAAAATCTTGGTTGGTTACTGGGTCTCTGCGCTAGCTTTTAGCTGTTTTTTCCCTTCAGGCAAGTATACTTACTACGATGAGCCAAGGTAGCAGCTAGAGTTCTTCGGAGAGCCATAGAGCAAACAATAGATATCAACGAGAAGCAGCAGACTGTTCAACCTCGAAGTAGCAAGTAATCGAACACGCCCTTTCGTACACGTGGTGAAGGCTACCGGAAATGTGATTGAGAGTTTCGGATAATTAAAGAACGGTTCGTGCATTGGGTTTTGCAATTCTGCTTGAGCGTTGCTTGAGCATTGGTTGAGCGTTGCCTGTGCGTTGCCTGACCGTTGCTTGTGCGTTCCTGATTAAACGTTTCTGCGTTGAACGGAAGCCCAACGCAACGGTACGTAAAGTTGCGTCTACTCTATATAATCGTGGCATCAATGCCTGTGGGACAGCACGTTCAAACAGAGTGGGTTTCCCCAAGGATTTGGTAACAAAGGCTACCAGACATAATCGTGGGTTCATGGATTACCGCTCGAATGGGCAACTTCTTCCTTCCGTTTGGGTGGATAAACGTACTATATATTTCTTATCCACGATGCATTTAGCCGAGTACTACATGCACAGTGAAGAGACGTACTGCTACTGGTATTCAAGCTGATGTGTCATGCCCCTCTCCTCTGCCAGATTATCAAAAGAACATGAGGGGGGTTGATCGTATTGATCAAATGACACAGTATTATAGCATGGGTAGACGTAGTACCAAGTGGTGGAAAAGGGTATTTTATTATATAGTTGAGTCTGCTATTTTGAATAGCTACGTGATGGAATCACATGTTAGGCCAGTTGAGCATGGGTCCCCCTCTGCTTGGACAACAACATCTTGTGCTTTGAGAAGTACCACAATGTTTTGGATTACTGTCGATGACTTGACTTTTATAGTATTATTTGTTATATATTGTGCTTATATTCATTACATACTTGCATGAACAGTAGCTTTGTAATGTATAATAAGGACTAGTGTTGGTTTCTATGACGTGTCTATTTGTAGTTTTTGAATGTAAAATGAAAGCCATGTTATTGGGCAAATCCTGAATTTCAAGTCTTGTAGTAACAGGTAATGTTCTCTAATGAGGTAAGAACATTTGCTGATCTGATGCAGTATTATAAAATGCAGTTAGACTTCGAATAGTACCCAGTAGCAATAGTGGATTACCAAAAAACACATTGAATTATAGTGTAAAATAGTGATGTGATAGGTTCATAATTGTGGGTTTAGTTGCTAAGCAACTGTAGTTGACCAAAAAATGTCAATCAAAGCTTTAACCACAACTACTTCAAAGGTTGCTATGGGATTTTTTTACTTTCCTGGAAAGATATAAAAATAAATGTAAAAATAGGTCCAAAATTTAAGAAAACCCTGCGTAAATCTATCAGTGAAAGAGTTAATGTTCACTTTTAGTATTTGTATAGTATTGTGGAGTGTTTGTTGATATACTTGGTTGCTATATTAGTTGCAGTGCTATGTAAAAAAATTACCACTCATTATCACCTCAATCTTGCAGGTTGTTTTCTAGCCTATAAAATGCCTAAAAAACGTCACCTTACCTCTGTAGAAAGCGTGGTCGATGTTGCTGTCAGAGGTCATTGTTATGTCTGTCTATAAGCAGTGTCTGTATGGTGGTCTCCTTTTATTTGTTGTGGTAAGTGTGTTGCATACCATAAACTCAGTTTGTTTAGCGCCTCACTTCTCACCTCACCATACAATGCAAATACGTGCCACTAAATACTTTTGTAAATAATCACACTAACAGAAATACACTCTGCATAACAATTTTTAGACTTTAGTAATGGAGGATTACTCTTGTGAGCCTGTTACTATCCTGTCAAGCCGCAATAAGAAATACCAAAACTCTCATGCCATATTAAATTAAGGAGCAAGGCCCTTCAAACGATATAATGAGCTAGCTATGGTCACTCTTGCATTCTTTGCAATTGACTTTATTCAGCGAAGTATGTTAATATATTTAAAAAACATTTGAACATCGGTTATCGGGGAAAAGCCAAAGATGACTTGAGATAGGCTCAATGTTGGCATCCTTTACGATCCAGCTATATCATCTTTTGATACGTTGATAAAGGTTTCGGCAATTTAGAGGCCATGTAAAAGGAGCTTCCTGTGCTTCTAGATCGGTTACAAGTGCCTTGCAATGGAGCAGCAAGATACTCGTTAAGGAAACTATAGACAGTTGCAGCTATAAATAGGCATGGTTATGCTATTAAAATTGTTGTCCCAATTTTCTGTGAAATATGTTACACTAATCGTGAAGCTTGTTCACATGCTCATAATTGGTTGCATGTTTCAAAGACTTTGAGAACAGTGCTTCATAGCAAGATACCACAACTTAACTTAACAACTTTAGGTAACTAAACATGAGAGGCTTAATAACCAGAGTTTAGGTAACTAAAATATTTTTACAGACAAAAGTGGAAGAAGTTTGCGCTATTAATTAGAATGTTCAGCATTCGATAGTCGGGTAAATGCTGTGTGTGGGAGGTGCCTCTTCAATGGGATTGTTATTCCAAGCTCTAGTATGGTGGCTTCTTTGTACCATCAGCATAGGAGCAACATTAGTTATCCCTGCAGCATTAGGGGTTGGAGTATGTATGGTTGACTATTAGTCTTCATGAATTTTCTAGTACCATACAAAATGGTCTCAAGGCTTTTAATCATAACACAATCAGTTTTGCAAGGAAGTATAGAGGATGTTATATGAGAGGACCCAAACTTAGCTAAAGGAAAGGTGGCTAGGAATACAATTTCTAGGTATTTTCTATTTATTTCAGCCATCTACCTGCCATTTCTATTTGAAGGTTGTTTGCAAGTGAAAGGGAAGTTGTGTCTGGTTTGAAAAGAAAAGGTTATTAGTGGCATGGCAATTTGTGATTGTCAGTAAGTTTGATTATTTGCTATATTTTTATCACTTCCTCCGCCCACTCACATAAACCAACACATAAACCACAACAAGAATAAAGTTTCATATAATAATGTGTAGCCTTCTGCACATGTGTAGGGAAAAAATCTGGTTTTTAGCATGTCTTATAAAATGTTTTGCTTAGAAAAAAATCTGGTTTTTAGCATGTCTTATAAAATGTTTTGCTTAATGTCCTAATTCGAATATATATCGAAATATGGTATTGCATTCTTCTTTCACCATCATAATATAACACAGACTGTGTTACACGACACTTACACAGGGTTACATCTTTGGAAAATATTACTCAATGTTTAGACTGTTTCAGAGTATTTAAATTGTGATAGAATCATTTTTACAAAATACAGTTAGCAAGGAGTCAACTGGGAGATTAAGAAAACTAGTCATTTACTATACAAGCAAGATCTCCACTCAGAACCAGTTGGCCAGGGGGATGTCTCTCAAACCAAGTTAGTAGAAGCCCTCAACAGAGAGATGCAGGATAGACAACTAATTCCACAGATGTGGCATGAGAAACAGGGATGCTATATGATGTTGGGTAGAATCAATCATGGAGAGGAGAGCAAACAGTAAACTACTCACAATCACTAGCATTGTGTACATATACACATGCATGCACTTTGCTACGGATCTCACCAGTTACATCACCTCTCTAACCACAGGGAGCTGCAACAAGCATCCAGGGGTTAAAGGTCAGCCAACTGGTATAAGTAGGCAGTCTATAGACCCACTATGCTTGTCAGTAACCATCCATCACTGCTGGGGTCTACTTTTTAAGTACTATTCAGGGCTGCATTTATGATTGGGTTGAGGGGGGAGGGAGGGACACATATTTAACAACACTATACAATAATACAAGATCTCAAGAGAGGTGGAGGGTCAGTAAGGGGCTGCTAATGCCCCCCCCCCTCACCCCAACCACCCCAAAAAATCCAAAAATGCAGCCCTGCTTTTATTATTCTTTAAACTGGTAACTATATTCATAGGCAAGCTGGAAGCTGGATTTCAAGTTTCAGAACAATTGAAGTTTCTATTCCATAGTTATGGCCATTTCTAACCATGCATCTTCTCCATTACTTAGAGAGTGGAGTGCTTGATAGAAATGTCCAGCATAATGAATGCTTAACTTTGAACCCCAGTTCCTCAAAACATGTTTTTGGTGCCACATAAAATTCTCTACAGCTTTAGTATCAATTACGTGCTCATTTAATGCTTTAAGAGACTCTGAATATAAATTTTCTTTGCGATTACTATCATATTAAAGGCTGCTTTCAGAATTATCTCCAGTGTTGTTATCTTAGCATATGTATGCCTATACATGGAATGGTGCTATAATCTGTCACTATGTTAATAGGCCTTTAACCCTCTCACCGCTGTAAGCGCCATATGGCGTAATGGACTTTAAAAATCGCTAATAAATCGATCGCTCCGTCTATAGGCCTAATTTGCATACCACCGGAAAGAGCAACTCTTACTCTATATGGTGTCCAAAAATTACATCCGGAAACGCCCGATTAGTTAGCGAAAAGTACGTGCAACTACCGACGGTTCGCGGTTTTGACGACCTAAAAATAGGTGGATTTATAACGCTTGAAAAAGTACTTTCCCTAGATTCTAGCGAGGATTTTGCTCTCTCTGAGGATGAGTCACAGGAAGAAGAAGGTGAAGAAATATGTGGCTACCTTGGAAATGCAAGTTCTGATCGTGCAGCAGTGCATTCTTTATCCGCTATAGTCGACCCTACTTTAGACCCTCAGGATTCTTCCTTTTGCTATTACCAGCTCTCTAGTGATGATGAAATGGATCAGGAAGCCTTCTCAGGTTTGTTAAAGTATCTACATATTTGTATTTAAATGTTCTTTCTCAAATAGCTGAATTTCAATAACATAAATATTTATAGTAAACCATTGTATAATAGGCTATAGAATCATATGAGCAAATTTGGTCAAAAATCCACAGCAATATGCCTCAATTATTATGACTAATGTTTACTAATTCCTAACTAAATGTTAGTAAATATATTATAAACATTTTTTGTTGATTAAATGTTAGATATTGAAAGAGAATTTTGTATAATTATATTCATATTTTGTGGTTAATAATGTGGTTAACTGAGGAGACCACATTGTTTATAAATAATGTTACTATCACATGACAAAATTGCAAATGATATAAATGGATTGCTGATTTTATAATGATTTTTTTTGGTAGCTGGTATAGTTTAGAAAAAATGTCCAGGAAAGTCAGCGGTGAGAGGGTTAATGAACCACAAACCAGATGGGCACTTAGTTCTAACTGGTCAAGGACACCACATTCCAGCTATTATCTGATGATTCAAGGGGTTATCTGATGATTCAAGGGGTTACCCTTGAAGTAGAGAAAGCTTATTTCAAGAGCTACATTTTGGGATAAAAATCAACTTCATAGTGGTTTGCATTCTGGAGTTATTGTAGTCTTATCAAAATCAGGTGTAAAAACCTCACTGCTTAAGCCAGTGAGAAAGCTATACTTTACACCCATCCTCACAAACTAGGCCTCTTCTTAATGACTTATGACGGCTACTATAGAGCACCACAGAGTTGTTTTTCTGCCTTAACCCTTTCTCCACATTTTGCATGGCTTATTGCATGATGGTAAATAAAACACATTTAATGCTAGATTTTTTGGCAACACTCTACAAAATGTTACACAGAAGCTAGATCTATTAGTAGCTACTACATGCACATGTGCTTCTCGTGAACATTATCTCGCTGCTCAGTGCGTGATTGGGTATCTTACTTCCACTGCAATTCAAGGTGGATAGACTTTAGTTCTACCGTACTCTAGCAATGCTGCATGTAACTATCAAACTATGTTGATATAACCTCAGTAGGTTAGAAACCGAAAGCCTAGAGACATGTTCAAATTAATTATAGTTCACCAGAGTGTCAACACATGTCGTAGTAGACATAGAATACTGTAACTACCCAATTGATGAAATAGGCTGAACAGAGGGAGCCAAGAGACTTGTAAATTAATTAAAGTAGATCAATTAGTAATCCTGGATATAGAAATAGTGTAACTCACCATCTACGATGGTTTCATGAAGTAGGTTGGACACAGAGAGCCAAGAGACATGTTCAAATAGATTGAAGTTGAACAATTAGTCAAATCTTGTCATCCTAGCCATAGAATACTGTAACTCACTGCCTATAAAGTAAGGACAGACAGAGATGAGGGACATATTGAATAGTAAACCATTTATTTCAGTCCATCTATTGAAAGGGAGGTTGTTATTAACAATTGACAAGAAAAGGATTGTTCATCTTGGACGTAGGACTTGCCAAGGATCTGGCTGTTTAAACACCAGTAAGGATGGCATTAACTTTCAATAGTTCATAACGGAACCTGTCCATGGGTAATGATGGATGTCGCAGGGACAGTGCACTTGAGCTTGATGGCAGCATAGTGAGTATTCTGATCTCTGTGAGTATTGTAATCATTTTACAATCAATTTTTGGCTGAAATAAGTCTGTTGATTAATTATTGCTAGTTACGGAGAAGAAAATACTGACTTGCTTCCATTGAGATCAAGTATTCTACAACTGTTAGTTGACATTGTTATCCTAGGATGGGATCCTGTATACTCTAGTAAAGGTAATGCTACCCTAACAGCTAGCTCTTACAAATGCAGGGCAGTAGCCACTGGTGTGACTGTTGCGGCTATGACCATACAACATTATACTACAAGTTTAATTAATTTTATGAGGTCAAAGGACACGAGGCTGACCCGTATCTGCAGCATGACTAGAGCTATTAATTTGGTGACCTACCACTTGAGCCATTTCAGTGAAGCATATTGTCTTCCCTTCTCTATCCTTTGGTATAAGTGCACCAGTAAACTGTTCATTTCAGGCCACCTGGTTTAACAACTAAAGTGGCTACACTATGATATTGTGCTGGATGCTGCTGGAAGCTTCACATGCTGCAAAGCTGTCGCCACTGGTTAGACTGAGAGAGCCTATAATATTGAAGGGCTTTACAAATTGAAGGACGGCACACGTACCTTGCAAGCATGCAAGCTGTGACTTCCACAAGGCCTGTGCTGCTTCTCTGGCTTCATATTGCATGCATGTATACTATTATTACAGTATATGGCAAAACAAAAACAACTTCGAGCAAGTTTAAGTTTCAAGTTTCATTTATTGCATTGCCCTTTCTGGATGTTCATATAAACATGCACATCCAAACACTTATAAGAGAAAGAGCGTCAGGAATTAGACAAATTACTAAATGAGAGTTCAAAGATCACAGTAGCCAATCTTCACTTCAATTTTCCAATCTTCATTGCCATCTTCCAACATTGGGGGGGGGGGGGGGGGTGAGGCTGTTGATTAGATATATCAAAATTCAAATGACACAGCCTAAGATCTTCAAAGTGTGTTTGATCAGGAGAAATAGCAGTGTCATAGTGAGGGCACATCTGATTCCTGAACAGAGGTCAAAATAATGTTTTGAAGTGACAATGGGAGAGCTTTGGATCTAAGGAATGGAGTCAGAGCAGGCAATGTACTTTGAGAGATGATTTTTGCTTGATAATTCTCCCAGTCATGAAGAAATCACCTCCAACAAGAGTAGCTAACAGATTCTGGCCACACCAGCTTCAAATAGCTGCCTATGTCCCTGTAATGCCCAACCATCCCAGGAGAAACCTGTACAGGGTAACTCTTTCCCTCCTGGTATTAGCTAGCAACTACAATGCCAAGCCATCCTAGATGCTGATGGAGTAATACATCCAGGAGTGCATTTTCTTATCAAGAGTGAAGAGATTCTGAGCGATTTCAGGCTAGCATGTTGTCTATACAAGTTTAATTGGCTTGCAGAGACAGCAGTAAAGGTAAGGAAGAGACTGTTTATGATGGCAATTTGTAAGTTTTATTATTTTTACGTTCAAAATTGATATCTTCTTTTTCCATCATAACACATCGACAGACTGTGTTACACGACATTACACAATGTTACATCCTTAAAAAATATTACTCAATGATTAGACTATGTTTCACAACACTTAACCTGTGATAGCTTACAAGATATAAACATCATCAATTATCAAGCAGCTGGTAGTTTAATCATTTCATTTACAGGAGCAGACAAAAAAGTTCCAGTTCCATTCCGTTCCATTAATAATCCATTGGCATTTTTGAGGAAATCGTTCCAACATTGCAATCAAACGTTGTTTATAAAGACCCCGATCCAACGGCGACTAATCTTTTTTTTTTCCACATTTCAAATCATTGCAGTTCAATATCCTCGTCGTCATTCTTGCAAACCTTGTAATCGGGCTTTGCGCTACAGCTTCTTCTAGTTTGTTTGTCGTTCGGCAGCCTCTCGCATCTTGTATTCAGTAAACAAGGTGCTCGATATTAATGCCTGCCTCGAAGAAATAGAGGAGCAGCAAAAGCTGACTGACAAAATGACTGTCGACTAGCTCCAGCATATGCTACAGACCAAACAAGAACTATAGCCTTTCACCACGCAACATTCTGCTCTAGAATAGACCGTCCTGGTAGCTCTACTATCAGCTTATCAGACTCATGGAAGAACAAGGTAAGCTGTCTGTCATTTCTAAAGCTTAGTTTAGTTTACAACCTGGTTTAAGCTTACAGTTTATAAGCTGGTTTGGCTTAGGTAAAGAATCTTGAATAATGAGTTTGTTTTATTTTTTTTATTTGAAGGGTAAGCTCAAGAGCATAGCTTTGCCTGGGATGTGGCTCGAGGTTTGAAGGACCAGCTTAATGTAGGCTAATATAATTATCTTCCCTTCCCTGCCTTTACAGATGAAATGATTGGAGTGAAGCTGGCAATTTTTGAGGAGGTGACTTGTGGCATAGAGGATGTTATATGAACTGATGATTGCAGTCAAACTCGAGAGCCATACACTGCAATCAATTCTTCCAATGATTATTGAATTACAAGGAGCAGCAACTGGCTATTGAATGTTGCTGTACTTATTCACTGGTAGGTAACGCATATATACAAAATTGCTATGAGTTTTGTTCACTGGTAATAAGGTTACCATAATCATTGAGCAATTAACTATCACCAGTGGACTTTCATGACAATTAATACTGTATCTTGTAAAGTTTCACAAACAAGACTACCCAATTAGCAGGACACACTTTTGGTGTGAATGGTTGAAAGCTACAACCAAGTGTTTATGTGTCTCAGTGTGTCAATATTTCTCTGACATTTGAACATTTTTGTTGGAAGCAGATGAACTTGCCTTGTACTACTTTATTAAAAGACATCCTCATATAATAAAAGATGACAGTCAGTATAAAACTAACAATATAAACATTTTCCATGTCATTACTATTTTGCGAGCATAAATAGTTGCGTTTGTTGGATCAACTACAACCACCAAGCTCAAATTCATGAAGAGGTGTAAGTAGTTGGAACCAGCGAATGTAGTGGAGATGTAGACTAGTATGTGTAAGTTGATGGGGCCATCAAGGACCAACTTATCCTCTAACTAAACCATAGAATCTGAGGTCCTGTTGCATGTACAACAGAGACATCCACTATGTAATAAGAGTAATGCATTGCCGAAATTTTACACTCCTGAACAAAGTTTTCTACTCTTACAGTACACCTATCATCAAACACATGACCATCCTCCATTGTACTTAGGGGCACCACTGACACAGAGTTCTCCATTGGGCAATGCGTAAATGTATCAGCTCTTGATCTTGGTTGATGTGAAGCGTTAGACTAGGATTGTTACATAGAAAATCTTAGCTAAGAGTTTCTAGAAGTAAGGCAAGTCCTGCTATGTAAAATCTTCAACCTTTCTAAGAAAAGGCTTGCTAAGCTAAAGTCTCTCTAAGGCAAGCTACTAGAGGTTCTGTGAGTGCTTTAAAAAGGGGCTTGTTTTATGAGCCCATGCTTTGCCTAACACTATGCTTAGGAAACCTAACCTCTACAAAACTATATAGCAAGCTTAGTCTAATGCATCTTAGCTACACAGTGTAGCAATGAACTAGAAGGCAAAGCTACTAATACTAAGATGAGAGCTGGACCTGAAGGACAGACACTAGTGGGTACAGGCCAAAAGGCTAGGAAGAGAAATGACTAATACTTCAGTCGGGAATAAACTTCTTGATGGTCAAAATGACAGTTGGGAAGAAGAAAACAAAGTCGAGCAAAAACACTCACTAGATTTAGCTTGTCGTAAACAACTGGAGCACATATGTGGGTGTGAATGTGTGCGCACGCATTTAAGCGCAAGATTAAAAATTGGAAGTGTAAACTTAACAGCGTTTGTTTTGCATTATCTGTCGGGGTTTTTATGCGTTGATTCTGCGTTTCAAATTTCTCTGACTTTGTAACATTAGCATTGGAACGGGTACAGAACCAGAAGTTTATTGTCTCTTACTATACAAGCAAGACCTCTACTCAGAACCAGTTGGCCCAGGAGGATGTCTCTCAAACTAAGTTAATAATAAGTCCCCAACAAAGAGATGCAGGATGATAAGATAGAGGCTATTAGACAACTAGCTCCACCCATATGGGATGAGAAACAGGGATGCTATGAGGTTGGGTAGAATCAATCATGTAGGGGAGAGCCACAGCAAATAGCAAACTACTCACAATCACTAGCATTGCACATGCATGCACTTTGCTGTAGCTGTAACTAACCACCTGTTACATCACCTAACTAACCACAGCAAGGATGCAGGGGTAAAGGTCAGCTTACTAGTGTAAGCAGCTTAAAGACTCACTACTGAGCTTCTTAGCACAAACTAGGCCTCTTCCTAATCAGATACAACTTCTGAGAGCTACTGTAAAGCAACACACAGGTGTTTATCTGACTTTAACCCTTTCTCCACCTTTGGTGTGGCATAGTGCATGATGGTAAATAAAATACATTTAATGTTAAATATTTTATTACAGTCAACGCCACCTTGCACATTAGTTAGCTCCATTAGTGGCTACCTCATGCCCTTTTACACACATGCTTCTAGTGACCATTATCTTGCAGCTCATAATTGGGCATATTACTTCCACTGCAAGCCAAGGTGAATAGACTTTAGTTCTTGCAATACTCTAGCAATGTATGGAACTATCAAACTATGTTGACATAACATCAGTAGGTTGGACACCGAGAGCTGACAGACATGTTCAAATTAATTAAAGTTGATCAATCATGTCATCCTAGATTTAGATATACTGTAACTCACATCCTATGATGGTTTCATGAAGTAGGTTGGACACAGAGACCCATGAGACATGCTCAAATAAATTGAAGTTGAGCAATTAGTAAAATCTTGTCATCCTAGCCATAGAGTACTGTAACTCACCGCCTATAAAATAAGAGACAGAGATGAGAGACATAAGTATAGTAAAGTTGAGCTGTGTATTCCTAAAGCCTTTTCACATTAACCTGGCTGGTGGGAAATTCACAACAACACTCTTTAAATATGCACATCACTTAAGATAAATAAAATTTGATTGCCCTCAGTCAACACACAATAAAATTTTGCTGGACCTTCAGCTAGCTGGCGATATCTTTACCATGGCCCTGATTCACTACTACAATAAGGACAAGACAATGTGCACTCCAGCACCTGCAACTAAGCTGGGCACTCCACCTTGTCATAAAAATAGAGAACAGATGAATATATCTTTCTGGCGCTAGATTAAGGTTTTGTAAATTGTCAGCCTTGCTTGAGCACTGAGGTTGCTCCCCTAAAAGGCAGCCTCTCAAACTTCCTTCTAGGTGTAGTAGGCTGGAACTTCAGTCATGACTTGGAAACTTGGACTTTGAGAAAGGAGGCACTCCCAGTTAGACTACTTTACTGTAAGTTTTACCTGGTAGATCTAATCTGCCACGGCTTTTGGTAAGCAAACTCCAGCATGCTGCATTTGCATTCTAAAGAATGTCTTTAATCTGGTTAGCCAATCCATTCTAGATATAAAGTTTACATGATTCAGCTGAAGCATTATCGCAGCTGAAGTTGTGGTCACTATTGGAGGAATGGTTCCTTATAAGGAGATACGGTAGCAATTTTAATTTTTATTAAGTTGTAGAGTTCATGAACTATTTAAAATGTTCGTCTTCTTATTTTTATCCGATTCTTCAAAATAAATTAAATTAGGTGGTGATCTGTGATACATTATTCACAGACTCGGTTTGATTTTGGGCCACAGTAGTGCGAGATCTATGCAGTGGTATCTGGGATGAGGGGGTTATGTAGGAGCTAGCTGCTCTAAGAGTGATCCAGGAGGATAAGAACTCTTAAATAACTAGAAAGAGAAGCTCCCCAAGTGTGGCATGAGAAACAGCAACAGCAACATGAGTATAGGCAGAATCATTCCTGGAGAGGTGAGCCACAAGAAGATAAGCTATTGTACAGCAAGTAGTACACTATTCACATTCTCTAATAGCATTGTGTACATGTATACACATGCACCAGTTACATCACCTACACCTCCCTCATCCTTACCCAGCCACCTCCCTCATTCTGGTAAGCAAACTCCAGCATGCTGCATTTGCATTCTAAAGAATGTCTTTAATCTGGTTAGCCAGTCCATTCTAGATATAAAGTTTACATGATTCAGCTGAAGCATTATCGCAGCTGAAGTTGTGGTCACTATTGGAGGAATGGTTCCTTATAAGGAGATACGGTAGCAATTTTAATTTTTATTAAGTTGTAGAGTTCATGAACTATTTAAAATGTTCGTCTTCTTATTTTTATCCGATTCTTCAAAATAAATTAAATTAGGTGGTGATCTGTGATACATTATTCACAGACTCGGTTTGATTTTGGGCCACAGTAGTGCGAGATCTATGCAGTGGTATCTGGGATGAGGGGGTTATGTAGGAGCTAGCTGCTCTAAGAGTGATCCAGGAGGATAAGAACTCTTAAATAACTAGAAAGAGAAGCTCCCCAAGTGTGGCATGAGAAACAGCAACAGCAACATGAGTATAGGCAGAATCATTCCTGGAGAGGTGAGCCACAAGAAGATAAGCTATTGTACAGCAAGTAGTACACTATTCACATTCTCTAATAGCATTGTGTACATGTATACACATGCACCAGTTACATCACCTACACCTCCCTCATCCTTACCCAGCCACCTCCCTCATTCTTAACAAGCCACCTCCCTCATCCTTACCCAGCCACCTGCCTCATCCTTACCCAGCCACCTCCCTCATCCTTACCCAGACACATCCCTCATCCTTACCCAGCCACCTCCCTCATCCTTACCCCTCATCCTTACCCAGACACCTCCCTCATCCTTACCCAGTCACCTCCCTCATCCTTACCCAGCCACCTCCCTCATCCTTACCCAGACACCTCCCTCATCCTTACCCAGACACCTCCCTCATCCTTACCCAGCCATCTCCCTCATACTTACCCAGTTAGAGCATTCTGATCTCTGTGGGTAATAGTAAATATTTTATAATCAATTTTTGGCTCAAGTAAGTCTGTTGGTAAATGATCGCTAGTTACGGAGAAGAACGCTGACTTGCTTTCATCAAGATCAAGTATGCTATACCTGTCAGTTGACATTGTTCTCCTTGGATGGGATCCTGTAATCTTGTAAAGGTATTGCTACCCTTACTGGTGTCTGAACAGCTACTAGATCCTACTAATGCTCCTACTAATACCCAACCATCTCAGTAGAAACCTACAGGGTAACTCTTCCCTCCTGATATTAGCTAGCACCTACAATGCCAAACTATCCTAGATGCCGATGAAATAATACATCCAGGAGTTCTCAGGAATGAAGAGATTCTGAGGGATTTCAGGCTAGCCCAGATGCCTATACAGCTTTCATTGACTTGCAGAGACATCAGTAAAGGTAAGGAAGAGACTGTTTATGATGGCAATTTGTGATAGTAAGTTGTTATATTTTTATCTTTTCATCACTTAACATTGGAGTGAATCTGGCATTTTATTGGGGAGGTGACTTGTGGCATAGAGGATGTTATATATGGACTGATGCAAGTCAAACTCGAGATCCATAGACTGCACTCAATTATTCCAAGTATCATTGAACTACAAGGAGCAGCAACTGGCTATTGAATGTTGCTGTACTTATTCACTGGAAGTTCATGCATATATATATGAGTTTTGTTCACTGGTAGTAAGGTTACCATAATCATTGAGCAATTAACTATCACCAGTGAACTTTAATAACAATTAACACAATATCATGCAAGGCTTGTGTTATGGTTGGCTTTCACAACCAAGACTACCCAACTGGCAGGACACATTTTTGATGTGAAGCATGGTTGAAAGCTACAAACAAGTGTTTGTGTGTCTCAGTGTGTCTCCATTTTTCTGACATTTGAACATTTTTGTGCGAAGCAGATGAACTTGCCTTGTAGTAGGTTATTAAATGACATCTTCATATAATAAAAGATGACGGTCAGTTACAAAACTAACACTATAAACATTTTCCATGTCATTGCTATTTTGCGAGCATAAATATTTGTGTTTCCTGGATCGACTCCAAACATCAAGCTCAATTCATGAAGAGGTAAGTATTTGGAACCAGCGAATGTAGGGGAGATATAGACTAGTATGTGTGAGTTGATGGGCCCATCAAGGACAAACTTATCCTCTAACTAATCTATTGAAGTCTGAGGTCCTGTTGCATGTACAACAGAGACATCCACTATGTAATAAGAGTAATCATTGCCGAAATTTCACACTCCTGACCAGAGTTTTCCACTCTTAGACTAAGAGTACACCTATAACCAAACACATGACCATCCTCCACTGTACTTAGGGGCATCACTGACACAGAGTTCTCCATTGGGCAATGCATAAATGTATCAGCTCTTCTTGGTCTATACATGGTTGATGTGAGGCTTAATAGTTAGACATGGCTTGTTAGATAGAAAAGCTTAGCAAGGGTTTCTAGAAGTTAAGTTTTGTAAGGCAAATCCTGCTATGTAATATCTTCAACCTTTCTAAGAAAAGGCTTGCTAAGCTACTCTGTAAAGTCTCTTTAAGGCAAGGCTTGCTAGCTACTAGTGGTTCTATGACGGCTTTAAAAAGGGCTTGTTTTATGAGCCCAGGCTTTGCCTAACACTATGCCCAACCCCTACAAAACTATATAGCAAACTTAGTCTAATGCATCTTAGCTACACAGTGTAGCAATGAAATAGAAAGCAAAGCTACTAATACTAAGATGAGAGCTGGACCTGAAGGACAGACACTAGTGGGCACAGGCCAAAAGGCTAGGAAGAGAAATTACTAATACTTCAGTCGGCAATAAACTTCTTGATGGAAAAAATGAAATCTGGGAAGAAGAAAACAAAGTGGAGCAAAAAACACTCACTAGATTTAGCTTGTTGTAAACAACTGGATCACATGTGCATGTGAATGTGCGCACACATTTATTATTTTTTTAAATGCAAGATAAAAAAAATTGGAAGTGTAAACTTAACAGCATTTGTTTTGCATTATCTGTCGGGTTTTTTATGCCTTGATTCTGCGTTTCAAATTTCTCCAACATCGTAACATTAGCGTTGGAAAGTGTACAGAACCAGAACTTTTTTTTTAATCTCCTACTATACAAGATACACCTCCACTCAGAACCAGTTGTCCCAGGAGGATGTCTCTCAAACCAAGTTAGTAAGAAGTCCTCAACAGAGAGATGCAGGATGATAAGGAAGAGGTAGTAAGCAACTAGCTCCAGAGATGTGGCATGAAAAACAGGGATGTTATATGAGGTTGGGTAGAATCAATCATGGAGAGGAGAGCCACTGCAAAGAGTAAACTACCCACAATCACTAGCATTGTGTACATATGCACATGTAGGCACTTTGCTGCAGCTGTACCTGTTAGATCACCTCACTAACCACATGCAGCTACAACAAGGATGCAGGGTCTAAAGTTCAGCCTATGGGTGAAGGCAGTTTATAGACCCTTTTAGCACAAACTAGACCTCTTCCTAATCCAACAGCCACTATAAATCAACACACAGGTGTTTATCTGACTTTAACCCTTTCTCCACCTTTGGTGTAGATTAGTAATTATTTCTTTGACTACCCTCATTGCCACCTTGCACATTAGTTAGCTCCATTAGTTGCTACTACTTGCCCTTTTACAACGTGCTTCTAGTGACTATTATCTTGCTGCTCAGTGCATGATTGAGCATCACACTACTGCAAACCAAGTTGAATTGACTTTAGTTCTTGCAATACTCCAGTAACTATCAAACTATGTTAATATAACATTAAGAGAAAGAGACATGATTAAAGTACATTAATCAGTCAACACTTGTCATCCTAGACATGTTATACTCTAACTTACCAGCTATGATGGTTTCATGAAGTAAGTCAGACACAGAGAACCAAGGGCCAAGATGAAATAAATTGAATTTGATCAAAATTATGTCATCCTAGCCATACAATACTGCAACTCACCAGCTATAAAGTAAGCACAGACAGAGATGAGAGACATGTTAATATAGCTATGTATCCCTAAAGTCTTTTCAGATCCACCAGCTGGTGGGGGAATCCGAACAACAACCGCTAAATATGCACATCACTTTATTATATCATATACATGCCAACTCCTAATGAAATTAAACACCCTCTGTGAATATTATTACAGATATGTGATGCACAAGCATGGACCAAGCATGAGCACTCTACAGGGCAATGCTGGACCACATTGCAAGGCACACCACTTGCAAGCTTAGCACTTAGCTTCTTGTAAGTGATTATATGAACCTGCTGTTAAAGTGCAGCAGCAGGCCCTGAATTTAATTGCCTTAGTCAAACCACACAATAAAATTCACAATAACTTAATAGAAAACACACTTGTAGTTCTGCAATTAACCGATTGCACGCCGTATTCCTAGTACCCGCGGGCAAATTATTCATGAATTAACGAGGTATTTTACTTATTATTTTTATATCTTCCGTTCTGCAGGGACTCCACCCATGAAACTTGGGTCATATTCAGCCACATGATAGCTCTACTTCCTGTAAAAAAAATCGAGCCTTCCTTACCAACTGGGCAGAACTAACCAGCATTATAAAACCTTGTCATCTTCTTGGGGGTGAATATTTTCATATTTTCACACTATTATACACACATTATAATGCCAACACAAGATGGAGCATCTATTTACAAACCCTCTACCAGCTGCAAAGCCAGTGGGTTGTTTTCCCCATCAAAATGCTAACACATAATAATACAAAAAACAAATTATAAGAGAGTGAAAATGCTAACACATACTAGAATAAAACCATAATATAAAACACAATTATGTAAGGGAGTGTCTTGGGTAGAGCTCCGGTCTTGCTGTCACGGGTAGAGTAGAACTTGCTCAGTCTTGGGTATAGCTTGCTTGGTCTCCAGCATGATATTTCACCATGTTTTTATTCTACACATACATGAGATACCAGGATAAGAATAACACTTGAATACTGGAGAGACGAGAGAAGTAGACGAAGGGACAGGGAACGAGAGAAGTAGACGAAGGAGCAGGGAACAAGAGAGAAGTAGACGAAGGAGCAGGGAACAAGAGAGAAGCACAGAAAGGAGCAGGGGGTGCATAAACATTACTGATAGTCCACCAAGGTATGGTATTACGAAAACAGTCACGGCCTGTTGATCCACCACACAAAGGAACCTTACAAAACAACACTGGGACCTTGCCTCATGCCTGTAACCTTTACTAATGCAAACAACACAGCGCTTCTTTGCACAGCACTGTGGGAAATGACCTAGTTTTAAATTGAGGCGATCTAGCTGACTATTTGCCTGACTACAATGTTGACCTGCACGCTGCCAAGAAGAGAAAGAACCAATCAAAGATTTAGCTAGAACAATCCTAGCTTCTAGATAATTACCCTTCCTTACTGATATTGGAGCTCGGACAGAAGAAAACAAAATAAATGAATTCAATAAACAAGCTTCTATCAAATTTGTAACCAACAGACCATCAATAGAATTTACATGTACATAACGCATTAGCTCTAAAAACCGAGTCCTAGGCATTACTTTACGAACCAAAGATCCAGACAAATCCGAGTGATTAGTGGACCAGTACAATTCTAAGTATGGAAGTGTGGAAACTCCCATTATTATCAACATTCCTACAAAAGCTTTCATTTCCTCTATATTAGTATCTACCCATGGCCTGGAGAGACTAGCCATCCTAGAAACGTAACTGTTCGTCTCTGCTACTAGGAGTTCCCACACTTCAAGAGTAAAAAAAAGGTAAAATGCATCTAAAAATGTACTTGATGCACCAAGCAATGAAGAAGTTGGACCAGCTGTTGCTGTATAGTCCAATTTCAAAGGAGTTGGCTCCTTTATTTACCACTTACCTGTGACCTCAGTTAGCCTAGAACCAGTGCCAGATGCTTGGGCAGAACCAGTGCCAGATGCTCGGACAGAACCAGTGCCAGATGCTCGCACACGCCTATAACCTCTGGCCCGCCTACTACCAGTACCTTTTGGAGGACCACTAGCAACACTTACGACTCCACTACCACTTGAGCTGCTTCCCCCTTGGCCAGTACTCCCTCGCCCGCCTCTCCCTCGGCCAGTACTCCCTCGCCCGCCTCTCCCTCGCACAACTCCAGCACCAGTCGTGTTCCCACGCCCTGTAGAGACTTCAGGCAAGGCTTCCTCATCCTCCAATGTAACAAAAGGAGTCATAGATGCCTCATCTCCACTCTCATCATCTGATGCTGTAGGAAAAGTAGTGGGGAGGGTGGGAAAAACAAGATATATATACGTTATTACATTGATACGGGGAAATATCACGAGTCTGTGGCTAGTATTTCCACGAGTGCCGCAGGCACGAGTGAAAATACCGGCCAATCAGACGAGTGATATTTCACCGTATCAATTTAATAATGTATTTATCATGGGACTGAGGATGCGCAAACCTTTACTGAGCATGCGCATATCGGGTAGGTAATAACAAGTAGGTAATAACAAGTAGGTAATAACAAGTACGCGATATGGTAAAATATCACAGTAGTTCTATTTGTACTATTCTCTATGAGTGGAGTAGATAGCTACATGATAAATATATATATCAAGTTTGTGGTCAACATTTGAAAATTCAAATTCAAATGAAAATCAACAACTCAACAACTCCAACCTACACTCTTAGCTATAACTTTTTTTCTATAACTATCCTGTCTGAATTTGGAATACCAACAGTATAAGCTAGTATTTGGCAATAGTACACTCTCAGTTGACTATGGTAAACAAAGGCTATGAAGCGCTAAGGTTAGAAGAAACTTACAATCGAGAAGTCCATCCAAGCGCGCCTCTTCTCTTAGAGCAACTGGATCCAGATTGTTTCCTCGGTATGCATAGATGTCTTCACCTTCTTCTCCAAATGAATCTGACCAGAATCGCCAGAATTGTCGGCTAAAAGTTGAGAAATAACGTCCTCACAGGAGAGCATCTTTGAGCAGTTTTTAAAAAAAGCTCGACCAACAAAAATGGCGTTCAACCGCAGGATTTTTGTTGCATGATGCATCAACCGGAAATAATCATTTTTGTGACGTTCTCTAGTCTACTAGGCATGTGCAGAACCCAACCGGGGCTGTTAGCTCGTAATGGTTCATTTTATATATTTTTGTGTGGCGAAGGATGTGAGGTCTCGCGCCATATGGCGCTTACGGCGTTTAATCGGTTAAACAACAAATTATTGTGGCAAGTTAAGGTCCATTTTACATTTAGTGTTTGTCGAGTCTTGTGGAGTGCTTGTAGATTATTATATACTTGGTTGTTGCAAATTACCACTTATTATCACCTATAAAATTATCACCTATAAAGTTATGGTCAGTTCTTTTCTGGCATACCAAATGCAAGAAACCTTCACCTTACCACTGTAGAAAGCATGGACTATGTTGCTAGTAGAGTCATTGTTATGTTTGCCAATAACCAGTGTCTGTTTGGTTCTGTTCTTTATTTCTTGTGGTAAACGAGCTGCATACCACAAACACTGTTTGTTTAGAGCCTCACTTCTAACCTCAACATACAAGAAATACAGCCACTTATCTGCAAATACGTGCCACTAAACACATTCGAAAATATTGCGAGCCTGTTGAAGAATGAGTTATCCTCTCGAGCCAAAATAAGAAATATCCAAACTCCCAAGCCATATTAAATTCAGAAGCAAGGCCCCTGAGATTACAACAAGCTAGAGATGGTCTCTCGTGCATTCTTTGCATACTCAGAGAAGTAATGTATCTACAAAACTATGTGAACTTCAACAATTGCTATTAGCCAAAGATGAGAACAATTCTTGTGACAGGTGCAATGTTGGCATCCGTTATGATTCAGGTATCTCATCATAGGGTAGTAAAAAGTGTTTTGGAACTTTAGAGGCCATGCAGGAGGAGCTACCTGTGTTGCTAGATCACTGGGGGAAAGGTTACCAGTGCCCTGCAATGGAGCAGAAAGATACTCTTTAAGAAACTGTGGACAACTACAGACAATTGCAGGCATGGTTATTCTATTAAAATTCTTGCTCAACGTTCTGTGAAACACATTACAATGTTGACGCTTGTTCACATGTCATAAATTTGAAACACTTCGAGATCATAATTTCAGAACAAGATACCATAATGATGCCGAATAATGGTGTTTTTGTTAATAACAGGATGGACATTTAATTAACAACTTTAGGCAAACTAAACACGAGAGGCTTAACTCTTTATCCGTTACAAGCGCCATATGGCAGAATGGTTTTAAAAGAACGATAATAAATCGATCGCTCGGTCTATATACATTATTAGCATATCATCGGAATTTATCCTCTACATGCCTTCCAATTATGAAGTCCGGAAACTCCTGTTAATTAAGTGAAAAACGCGCCCGACTACCGACAATTCACAGTTTTCATGACATCAAAATGTGTGAATGCTTGTCAATTCAAGAAGTACTTTCTAGAGTTACTATCGATGACTTTGCATTTTCTGAGGATGACTCTGAGGAAGATGAAGGTGATGGAATACACTGCTTGTTGGGGGGAAATATTTCTGACCGTGGAACAGTGTATTCTCTTGGATCGCTTGTCGAACCTTCTTATGTCTTTCAGGCTCAGGCTAGTAGAGATTACCAGCTCTCAGGAGAAGAAGACATGGATCAGGAAGACTTCTCAGGTTTGTGAAACTATCTAATTCCTCAAGATTCTGAATTCAATAAGATTTTATTATGTTATTCAAATTTTCAAATTCAAATCTATAAATGTGGTTTGATACCAATTACAGTGTAGAATGGCATATTTATTGTGTTGAAAAGTATGAGGGCTGATCCTGACTTTACCTTGTCTGCCTGCAGCTAACTCTCTCTCTCCAGATCTGGCCACTCCCTATCCAGATGGCCACTCCCTATCCAGATCTGGCCACTTCTTATCCAGATCTGGCCACTCCCTATCCAGATCTGGCCACTCCCTATCCAGATCTGGCCACTCCAGCTCCGGCAACTCCTCTTTCCACTTCCTCTCCAGTTCTGGCCACTCCTTCTCCAGCTCTGGTAACTTCTACACTAGCTTTGGTGACTCTTTCTCCAGCCCTTTCTACTGTAAGTGTAGCTAGTCCTTCATGCAGTAGTAATGCAAGTACTAGACGACGGGCTGGTCATCAGCGTCAACGCAGTCTATTCTCTGGTCCACATAGACGTAGAGGTCCTACTAGTCAAGGTCTCATCCCAAGCTATTTCAGTAGCTTCTATATCTGGAGCTTCAAGTATTTTCTCAACTCCAGTTGTAGTGTGGAAAAATTAAGAAGCTACCCAGATGCGATATAGCTATTCCCTGCGTCCTGGCCCAACCTCTCCTGAGGTCACACCTACTTCTTCTGCTTCTGAGATTTTTTCCGGGTTTTTTCTGATGATGTGTGGCAGTTGCTAGTTGACATGACTAACAGTTATGCAGCATTGCGAGCAACTACTCCACATCCACGTCCATGGTGTGATGTTTCTATCACTGAAATGAAAGCATTTATTGGAATGCTCATTAACATGGGGATCATGAAGTTTTCTCGGATTGAGATGTACTGGTCCACCATGGATATCCATTGGGAGAGCCCTGGAATTTCCTCCATCATACCAGGGATTAGGTTCAGCCAAATTTTCGTTTTCCGCATGTGTCAGATACCCGGCTAGCACTTGTCCCCTCTCAACCAGGATATGATAGATTATGGAAGGTGCGGCCCTTGTTGGATTTGGTTGTGTCCAAGTTTAAGTCAGAGTACAACTTCCAATAGCAGGTTGCTATCGATGAAGCCATGATCCCATACAAAGGTCGGCTTGCCTTCAAGCAGTATATGAAGGACAAGCCAACTCAGTGAGGGATTAAATCATTCGTTTTGGCAGATTCAACGAATGGCTACGTGAGCAACCTGCAAATCTACACTGGGAAGGGGGTGAGTTCCACTGTAGGTACTCCAACCACCACTGATGTGGGACTTTGCTCTAGGGTGGTGTTGGATTTGATGGAGGGGCTGGAGTTCAGTGGGCACCAGGTGTTCACTGATAACTTTTACACCAGCCCTATGTTGTACCTGACCTTGTACAATCTAGGAATAATGCCTGTGGGACAGCAAGGAGCAGCAGATGCTTCTTCCCCAAAGATCTCACAACAAAGGCATCTACACCAGCAATAGAGATTTGTACAAATACCCCTCCAATGGCCCTCTTCTTGCTTCAGTCTGGGTGGACAAGACGACCATTTACTTCCTCTCCACCATTCACCAAGCTGAGCTGCCAGCAACGGTAAAGAGGAGAACTGTTGGTGGACAGCTGGAAGATGTTTCTTGCCCTCCTTGTCTGGTGGACTAACAGGCCTACATGCATGGTATAGATAGAGGAGACCAGCTTGAACACTACTATAATGTAGGCAGGAGAACACAGAAGTGGTGGGAAAAGGTGTTCTCCTACCTATTTGAGGGTTCACTACTAAATAGCTATGTCTTGGAATCTCATGTTCGACTACAGGAGCATGCTCTGCAAGGGAGGCAGAAGAGGGACTTTTTCAAGTTTAGGTTGGAGGTGGCTAACCAGCTTGTTGGAGATTTCAGGAAGCGGATTGGGCGACCTAGATCACAACAATACCAGCGACTGGACTGCCTGAATCGGGAACTTGACCATAGTCCTTGTCAAGTTGCCGAGAAGAACAATTACATTGTGTGTCTCTACATAATGAAGCACAAGAACCTTGCCTCTGTGGGAAACCGGTATGAGAGCAGAATTATTTGCTCTCATTGCAAGGTGCATCTCTGTGTACTGCAGGAAAGGAATTGTTTCCGTGCCTTCCACAACCTACATCTGAGTAGTATACTGGAAAAGGTAGAAGGCAGTATTCTCCCACTTGGACTTTTGAATTGGTGTGTGTGTGTCTTGTGTGTTTATTGTGTTATTATTTGTTGTTGTTGTCATTGGTGTCCAGCTACACATTGTGTGTGTCGTTCTAAAGAGGCATGTGGTCTGCACTATGTGTATGACTCCTCCACACACAATGTGTAGCTAGCTTTGTGTGTATTTTTATGAGTTTAGTTTTGTAGTGTGAGTTATGTGTTGTGTGTATTTGTCATAAACAACAACAACAATATGTTTTCTTGGTAAACACTTGATATTGATTATAGTTATTTATTATAATGATATTCATATTTTAAGGTCGCGATAGTGATTAATTGTTGTGATCACAATGTTTATGAATAATAGAGCTATCATATGACTTAATTGTAAATGTTATGAATGTGTTCCTGATTTTATATTGAATTTTAACCGTAGCTGGTTTGTTTTATAAATAATGTCCTGGAAAGTCAAAGGTGAGAGGGTTAATCTGGTTAGCCAGTCCATTCTAGATATAAAGTTTACATGATTCAGCTGAAGCAGCTGAAGTTGTGGTTACTATTGGAGGAATGCTTCCTTATAAGTAGATATGCTAGCACTTTTAATTTTTATTAAGTTGCAGAGTTCATGAACTATTTAAAATGTTCGTCTTCTTTTTTTAATCCGATTCTGCAAATTAGGTGGTGATCTGTGATACATTCACGGACGGTTGTTGATTTGGGCCACAGTAGCGCAGATCTTTTGGCATCTGGAATGTGGGCTTTATGTAGGAGCTAAGAGTGATCCAGGAGGATAAGTAAGAGATACTACTCTTAGATAACTAGAAAGAGAAGCTCAACAGGTGTGGCATGACAAACAGCAACACCAACATGAGTATGGGCAGAATCATTCCTGGAGAGGTGAGCCACAAGAAGATAAGCTATTGCATAGCAAGTAGTACACTATTCACA
This sequence comes from Cladorhizidae sp. MBARI D1340-BT2, assembly GCA_028752905.1. Taxonomy (NCBI): domain Eukaryota; kingdom Metazoa; phylum Porifera; class Demospongiae; order Poecilosclerida; family Cladorhizidae; species Cladorhizidae sp. MBARI D1340-BT2. The sequence continues at coordinate 17,645,110 of JAQNBH010000004.1, read as the reverse complement.
TTCTCTAATAGCATTGTGTACATGTATACACATGCACCAGTTACATCACCTACACCTCCCTCATCCTTACCCAGCCACCTCCCTCATTCTTAACAAGCCACCTGCCTTATCCTTACCCAGCCACCTCCCTCATCCCTCATCCTTACCCAGCCACCTCCCTCATCCTTACCCAACCACCCCCCTCATCCTTACCCAGCCACCTCCCTCATCCTTACCCAGCCACCTCCCTCATCCTTACCCAGCCACCTCCCTCATTCTTAACAAGCCACCTGCCTTATCCTTACCCAGCTACCTCCCTCATCCCTCATCCTTACCCAGCCACCTCCCTCATCCTTACCCAGCCACCTCCCTCATCCTTACCCAGCCACCTCCCTCATCCTTACCCAGCCACCTCCCTCATCCTTACCCAGCCACCTCCCTCATCCTTACCCAGCCACCTCCCTCATCCTTACCCGGCCACCTCCCTCATCCTTACCCAGCCACCTGCTCATCCTTACCCAGCCACCTCCCTCATCCTTACCCAGCCACCTCCCTCATCCTTACCCAGCCACCTCCCTCATCCTTACCCAGCCACCTCCCTCATCCTTACCCAGCCACCTCCCTCATCCTTACCCAGCCACCTCCCTCATCCTTACCCAGCCACCTCCCTCATCCTTATCAAGCCACCTCCCTCATCCTTACCCTGCCACCTCCCTCATCCTTACCCAGCCACCTCCCTCATCCTTACCCAGCCACCTCCTTCATCCTTACCCAGCCACCACCCTCATCCTTACCCAGTCACCTGCCTCATCCTTACCCAGCCACCTCCGTCATCCTTACCCAGCCACCTCCCTCATCCTTACCCAGCCACCACCCTCATCCTTACCCAGCCACCTCCCTCATCCTTACCCAGCCACCACCCTCATCCTTACCCAGCCACCTCCCTCATCCTTACCCAGCCACCTCCCTCATCCTTACCCAGACACCTCCCTCATCCTTACCCAGCCACCTACCTCATCCTTACCCAGCCACCTCCCTCATACTTACCCAATCAGAGCATTCTGATCTCTGTGGGTATTAGTAAATATCAATTCTTGGCTCAAGTAAGTCTGTTGATAAATGATCGCTGGTTACGGAGAAGAAAGCTGACTTGCTTCCATTGAGGTCAAGTATGCTAAACTTGTCAGTTGACATTGTTGTCTTAGGATATTTGGCACCTACAATGCCAAACCATCCTAGATGCCAATGCAGTAATACATCCAGGAGTGCATTTTATTCTCAAGAGTGAAGCGATTCTGAGGGATTTCAGGCTAGCATGGTGCCTATACAGATTTCATTGGCTTGCAGAGACAGCAGTAAAAGTAAGGAAGAGACTGTTTATGATGGCAATCAGTATTTGTTATATTTTTATCACTTCCTCCGCCCACTCTCATAAACCAGATCAAGAAATAATGTTTTATATAATAATGCTGTAGCCTTCTACACATGTGCAGCTGGTTTTTAGTGCATACATCTTATACAATGTTTTGATGAATGTCTAAAAGTTGTGGATATATCAGCTTAAAAGGTGAATCAGTTAATGAAATATGGTATTGCTTTCAAAATTGAGAGCTTGTTTCTCAATCCTAACACAACACAGACTGAGTTACATGACACTTACACAATGTTACCACCGTACAAAATATTAATCACTGTGTTTCACAACACTTTACCTGTGATAGACCAATCTTACAAAATATAAACATCATCAATTAACAAGGAGTCAACTGAGGTCATTTAATATAAAAGAAAGACCTCCACTCAGAACCAGCTGGGCCAGGGGGATGTCCCATAAGTAGAAGCCCTCAACAGAGAGATGCAGGATGATAGGTTAGAGGTACTAACTATTAGATAACTAGCTCCACAGATGTGGCATGAGAAACAGGGATGCTATATGAGATTGGGTAGAATCAATCATGGAGAGGAGAGCCACAGCACACAGTATCTAATCACATTGTGAACATACACACATGCATGCACTTTACAGTGGCGTAGGAAGCAGGGGGGCTGGGGGGGGCTGCAGCCCCCCTTTATATTTCTCAAGACAGCTCACGAAATTAAGTAAAGTAGGAGTGCCAGGTTCTGTATTGCCTCATCGCGCGCACAGAAATATTCACTGTACTTACTTGGACTGAAGATGCATCACAGACACTCTCTGCTAAACTTTACACCCAGAAGAATGGAAGCTTCAGGTAGGTGAATTTTCAGATCTGTGACTAGCTATTAATTTTTTACACGAATAAGAATAGACTCGGTAATAGGTAGCTTTAGTGTAGCTGATAATATCTACCTATCATAGAGAGTATTTTCTCAGGATCTAGAGATATTGATTTATTTGTGAAGACTGAGAGTAAGCTTATGCTCAGATTTTACTACTGACTGAGCCACCAAGGTTTCTGCTAGCTAGCATATTTTTTTACCCTTCAATATAATTATAGGTATGGCAAGGTCTACAGATACAAGTGGCAATGCTGAGGCTTCTACCTGCCATAGCCTGGAGTTATCGTATGAAAGTTGCTGCCAATGCCACTGCTGTTCTGATCCTTCTACTCCACAACACTCTTTAGACCTGGCCCATCAAAGCAAAGGGAGTGGCAAGAAATCATATCTAAGAACATATTCAGCCGAGGAGTTTTCCTTGGATAAGTGTCTGTTCTACAGCCTTTAAAATATATTGTAGTACTTGTCGCAGTGCTAAATCTCTAGGTATCTTGACCTTCCCAAAGCATTATAAATCTGCATTTGTGGATGATGGCTTTACAAACTTGAAGAAAGCTCTGGAAAAATTTCGTGATCACGAGGCTAGTGTCATGCACAGAGAGGCTGTGTTAAAAATAGCAGCTACCAAATCTGCAGCAACTGGAATAGATGCTCAACTATGTGCTCAGCTTGAATGTGATCAAAGGCACCACAGGAAAATGTTGATGAATCTACTTTCTTGCATAAAGTACCAAGGGTTGCCGCTTCATGGACACAATGAAGATTTGCAATCATTTGAGGGAAATTAATATCAGCTTCTGTTGCTTCTAGCTTAATGCTGCCCTGAAATGACTACATGGATTCGTACATTTCTCCCACAATTGCTAAACGTTGATGGGTCAATCTGTCTAAAGCAACTCCTTGCTGAGATCAATAACTCCTTGTGGTTTTTGATATTGGCAGATGAAGCTACAGATGATATCCCATCATGAGCAAATGTCTCTTTCCATTCGTTGGGTAGATGAAGTTTTTACAGTACATGAAGATACACTTGGCCTAATTCAACTGCCTAACACAAAATCTGTAACAATTTTGGGGGCAATCAAGGACATCCTCATAAGACCCTCTCTCCCACTTTCCCAGTGTCGTGGCCAAGCATTCGATGGTGCAGCCAACATGAATGGTATCAGGAATGGTGTTCAGGCATTGGTGAAGACGGAAGCAAGTCAGGCACTGTATGTGCACTGCTTAGCTCACAATCTAAATCTGTGCTTAAAGGATGTCACTTGCAATTGCAATATGTTATGGACTTCATGTATAACCTTATCCTACTCATTAGATTCTCTCCTAAAATGTTGTCGCTTTTTAATTCATTAAGAAAGGAAATAGGAATGCATAGTGGTGACACTACCCCATCTCTAAGAATGTTGTGTCCTACCCGATGACAATTAGGCACACATCTATCGACAGCATAATCCGTAACTACCAAATTTTGGAGAGAGCCTTGGAAGAAATTCAGCAAGGACACGATGAGCTATATAAAGCAAGTGGATTGTTGGTACGAATGGAAAAATTTGATATATACCTTTTTCTCCTTGAAGCCTACTTAGTGTTCTCTGCTTCTGAACAGCTATCAATAAATTTGCAAGCAAAGGACATAACTATTCAAGAGGAAGTTGGAGGTGCTCAATTACTCATCATTCATTTAAAGTCGCTTTGAAATGAAAGCCATTTCAACACTTTTTACAATGGAGTTTGCCAGGATAGCAGTGACTTAACAGAGGAACCTGGACGAGGAACCTTGCCTTCCTCGACGTAGAAAGATCCTGAGAAGGTTTGATGAAGGAGAAGCTGCCCACCAGTATGATGATCCAAAAGAAAAATATCGCCGTGCATTCTTTGAAACACTTGAATTAGCAGCTGGTGAGGTTGAAAAGAGGTTTAACCAGCCAGATCTTCACACTATTAAGGAGATTGAAGTGCTTCTTCTCAGGGCTGGAAATGGAGAAGTAATAGACTCAATTCCACCTGTTCTCCAGAGTTATTTGAACAACGACGTTTGTCAAGATCGCTTAAAAACTCAGCTTTCACTCCTTAGTGACATGATCAAGACGAGTTGTGTAAGAAACCAGCTAGTAACCAATTTTAGAACTATTGCAGAAGCCATGAATAAGAATGATATTTTCAAAGCAGTGCTAAGTGAGGTTTACAAACTTCTTAAAATCTACTTGACATTCCCAGTCACTACAGCTACAGCTGAAATGTCGTTTTCATCTCTTCGGAGAATTAAGACTTTCTTAAGAAGCTCAATGAGTGATTGCAGATTAACAACCTGTTTCTGGTGTACATCTAGAATCGATGCACTGGACTTGTCTATGATTGCGAACAATTTTGTTTCTATTAGCTCAGGCGAATTAAATATTTTGGAAAATGTTGAATGTTTTTGTTTGCTTAAAATGTTCTTCATGTGTACTAACTTTTACACTCAATCTAAAGTAGAGCCCCCCTTTATCAAAGCATCTTCCTACACCACTGCTTTACTGCAGCTGTAACTAATCCCCTATTACATCACCTCACTACCCGCAGGCATTAGCAACAAGGATACAGGGGTAAAGGTCAGCCTACTGGTGAAGGCAGTTTATAGACATTTTTAGCACAAACTAGTCCTCCCTAATCCAACAGCCACTATAAATCAACACACAGGTGTTTATCTGACTTTAACCCTTTCTCCACCTTTAGTGTGGCTGGTGGTAAATAAAATACATTTAATGTTAGATATTTTATTACACTGGACGCCACCTTGCACATTAGTTAGCTCCATTAGTGGCTACTTCTTGCCCTTTTACACACGTGCTTCTAGTGACTATTATCTTGCTGCTCAGTGCATGATTGGGCATATTACTTCCACTGCAAGCCAAGGTGAATAGACTTTATTACTCTAGCAATGTAGGGAACTATCAAACGATGTTGATATAACATCAGTAGGTTGGACACCTGACAGACATGTTCAAATTAATTAGAAAAGTCAACACATGTCATCCTATGCGTGGAATATTTTAACTCACCTTCTAGGATGGTAGGTTGGACACAGAGACCCATGAGACATGTTCAAATAAATTGAAGTTGATCAATTAGGAAAATCTTGTCATCCTAGCCATAGGATACTGTAACTCACCCTCTATAAAGTAAGGAAAGACAGAGATGAGAGACTTAAATGTATAGTAAAGTTAAGCTGTGTATTCCTAAAGCCTTTTCACATTAACCTGGCTGGTGGGAAATTCACAACAATAATCTCTAAATATGCACACCACTTTAGGTAAACAAAATTTGATTGCCCTCAGTCACCACACAATAAATTTGGCTGGACCTTCAGCTAGCTGGCAATATCTTTCCCATGGCCCTGATTCACTACTTCAATAAGGACAAGAAAATGTGCACTCCAGCACCTGCAACTAAGCAATGGGCACTCCACCTTGTTATAAAAATAGAGCAGATGAATATATCTTCCTGGTAACATGACCAGCCATATATTCAAACTTCTCTACCGCTAGATTAAAAACGTTATGCAAATTGTCAGCCTTGCTTGAGCACTGAGGTTGCTCCCCTAAAAGGCAGCCTCTCAAACTTCCTTCTAGGTGTAGTAGGCTGGAACTTCAGCCATGACTTGGAAACTTGGACTTTGAGAAAGGAGGCTCCCAGTTAGACTACTTTACTGTAAGTTTTACCTTGTAGATCTAGTCTGACATGGCTTTTGGTAAGCAAACTCAAGCATGCTGCATTTGCATTCTAAAGAATAAAGCTTTGTCTTTAATCTGGTTAGCCAGTCCATTCTAGATATAAAGTTTACATGATTCAGCTGAAGCATTATCGCAGCTGAAGTTGTGGTCACTATTGGAGGAATGGTTCCTTATAAGGAGATACGCTAGCACTTTTAATTAATTTTTATTAAAAAAGAATAAGGTGTAGAGTTCATGAACTATTTAAACTGTTCGTCTTATTTTTTTTATCCGATTCTGCAAAATAAATTAAATTAGGTGGTGGTCTGTGATATATTCACGGACGGGGGTTGACTTTGGGCCAAAATAGCGCGAGAATTTGTAGTGGCATCAGGGATGAGGGGATTATGTAGGAGCTAGCTGCTCTAAATAATGAGTGATCCAGGAGGATAAGTAAGAGATACTACTCTTAGATACCCACAAAGAGAAGCTCTTCATGTGGCATGAGAAACAGCAACACCAACACGAGTATGGGCAGAATCATTCCTGTAGAGGTAAGCCACAAGAAGATAAGCTATTGTACAGCAAGTAGTACACTATTCACATTCTCTAATAGCATGTATACACATGCACCAGTTACATCACATACACCCTCATCCTTACCCAGCCACCTCCCTCATCCTTACCCAGCCACCTCCCTCATCCTTACCCAGCCACCTCCCTCATCCTTACCAGCCACCTCCCTCATACTTACCCAACCAAGTGAGCCTTCTGATCTCTGTGGGTATTAGTAAATATTTTACAATCAATTCTTGGCTCAAGTAAGTCTGTTGATAAATGATCGCTAGATACGGAGAAGAATGCTGACTTGCTTTCATTGAGATCAAGTATGCTACACCTATCAGCAACTGGCTATTGAATGTTGCTGTATTTATTCACTGGTAGTTCATGCAGATATACAAAATTGCTATGAGTTTTGTTCACTGGTAGTAAGGTTACCATAATCATTGAGCAATTAACTATCACCAGTGAACTTTCATGACAATTAACAGCTTGTGTTATGGTTGGCTTTCACAACCAAGACTACAGGACACATTTTTGGTGTGAAGCATGGTTGATAGCTACAACCAAGTGTTTGTGTGTCTCAGTGTGTCACTATTTCTCTGACATTTGAACATATTTGTGTGAAGCAGATGAACTTGCCTTGTAGTAGGTTATTAAAAGACATCGTCATAATTATAATAAAAGATGATGGTCAGTTACAAAACTAAAACTATCTATGTCATTGCTATTTTGCATGCATAAATATTTGTGTTTCCTGGATCGACTCCAAACATCAAGCTCAATTCATGAAGAGGTAAGTAGTTGGAACCAGCGAATGTAGCGGAGATGTAGACTAGTATGTGTAAGTTGATGGGGCCATCAAGGACAAACTCATCCTATAATTAAACCATAGAAGTCTGAGGTCCTGTTGCATGTACAACAGAGACATCCACTATGTAATAAGAGTATTGCATTGCCGAAATTTTACACTCCTGACCGAACTTTTCCACTCTTACAGTACACCTATCACCAAACACATGACCATCCTCCACCATACTTAGGGGCACTACTGACACACTCCATTGGGCAATGCGTAAATTATCAACTCTTCCTGGTCTATATATAGTTGATGTGTGGCTTAATAATTAGACATGGCTTGTTAGATAGAAAAGCTTAGCTAAGGGTTTCTAGAAGTTAAGTTCAGTAAGTCAAGTCCTGCTATGTAAAATCTTCAACCTTTCTAAGAAAAAGCTTGCTAAGTTATTCTGTAAAGTCTCGAGGGCTTTAAAAAGGGGCTTGTTTTACGAGCCCAGGTTTTGCCTAACACTATGCTTAGGAAACCTAACCTCTACAAAAATATATAGCAAGCTTAGTCTAATGCATCTTAGCTACACAGTGTAGCAATGAACTAGAAGGTAAAGCTACTAATACTAAGTTTAGAGCTGGACCTGAAGGACAGACACTAATGGGCACAGACCAAAAGGTTAAGAAGAGAAATAACTAATACTTACTTCAGTTGGCAATAAACTTCTTGATGGTCAAAATGACATCTGGGAAGAAGAAAACAAAGTGGAGCAAAAAACACTCGCTATATTTAGCTTGTTGTAAACAACTGGAGCACATGTGCATGTCAATGTGTGCGCACACATTTATTTTAAAAAGGGTAAGATTTAAAAATTGGAATGTAAACTTAACAGCATTTGTTTTGCATTATCTGTCGGGTTTTTTATGCGTTGATTCTGCATTTTAAATTTCTCCAACATCGTAACATTAGCATTGGAACGGGTACAGAACCAGAACCTTTTTTTTAATCTCCTACTGTACAAGCCACACCTCCACTCAGAACCAGTTGGCCCAGGAGGATGTCTCTTAATCGAAGTTAGTAGAAGCCTTCAACAGAGAGATGCAGGATGAAATATTAGAGTTACACAACTAGCTCCTCAGATGTGGCATGAGAAACAGGGATGCTATATTAGGTTGGGTAGAATCAATCATGGAGAGTAGAGCCAGCAAACAGGTAGCATTGTGTACATATACACATGCAGGCACTTTGCTTCAGCTGCAACTAATCACCTGTTACATCACCTCACTAACCACAGGCAATAGCAACAATGATGCAAGGGGTAATGGTCAGCCAACTGGTGTAAGAAGCTTAAAGATCCACTGGGCTTCTTAGGAACTTTCCATCATATTAAAGGGCCTACATTTTATATTTTCAAATAACTATATTCATAGACAAGTTGGATTTCCAATTGAAGGTTCCATTCCATACTTATGGACATTTCTATGCGTGCATCTTCTCCATTTCTTACAGGCTGGAGTGCTGGATAGAAATGACCAAAAAACATGGAGTATAGACTTTGACCCCTGATTACTCAAAACATGCTTTTGTATAAATCTCTGTCACTTCTTGTACAAACTTTAGTTTTGCTATCATTTATCAATTATTGCTCTATTCCTTCAATATCAATTTCCTTTGTGCTATCACCAGATTAAAGGCTGTTTTAAATCATCTCCTTTGCATATGCATGCCTGAATGGTGCTACAACCTGTTACTGCATTAATGAATCAGAGACCAGACAAAGGGCACTTAGCTCAACTGGTCAAGGACACCACATACCAGCTATTATATCTGATAATTCAAGGGGGTACCCTTAGTAAAATAAATCTTTGACACAAAAATCAACCTCCTAGTGGGTTGCATTTCAGTTCTGTCAAAATCAGTTGTAAAGCCCCCCACTTCATTAATTAAGCAACAGCCTAAGCTGTGCTCCTAAACAAACTAGGCCTCTTCCTAATCAGATAATACTTCGACCACTATAAAGCACATCACAGGTATTTATCAGACTTTAACCCTTTCTCCACCATTTGTGTGGCTTAGTACATGGAAGTAGATATAAATATATTTAATGTTATATTTTTCCGGCCATACTCAATGCCAAATTGAACAATAGTTAGCTCCATTAGTGGCCAGCACATTCAATTGTATACATGTTCATCTAGTGAACATTTTCTTGCTGCTAAGCGCATGATTGGTCATCTTACTTCCACTGCAAGCCAAGGTGAATAGACTTTAGTTCTTGCAATATTCTAGCAATAATATTATAAGTAACTATGAAACTATGTTTCATTAGGTTAGACACAGAGAGCAAAGACACATGTTCAAATAAATTAGATTTGATCAATCAGTCAACACATGTCATTCTAGACATAGAATACACTAACTCATTGCCTATGAAGGTTTCATGTAAGTAGGTTGGACACAGAGAGCAAAGAGACATGTAAATTAATTAAAGTTGATCAATTAGTAAAGACATGTAATCCTAGATTTAGATATACTGTAACTCACCCACTATGATGGTTTAATGAAGTAGGTTCGACACAGAGAGCCAAGAGTCATGTTCAAATAAATTGAAGTTGATCAAATCATGTCATCCTAGCCATAGAATACTGTAACTCAGAATACTATAACTCACCTCCTATAAAGTAAGGACAGACAGAGATGAGGGACATGCTGAAACAAATATATTTGTATAGTTAAACTGTGTATCCCTACAGTCCCTTCACATGGAAGGATGTCGCAGGGACAGTGCACTTGAGCTTAATGGCAGTCAAGTGAGCATTCTGATCTCGTGGTTATTAGTAAATATTTTACCATCAATTCTTGGTCAAGTAAGTCTGTTGATAAATGATCGAGAAGAACGCTGACATGCTTCCATTGAGATCAAGTTTGCTACACCTGTTAGTTGACATTGTTATCTTTGGATGGGATCCTGTGTACTCTAAAGATATTGCTATCCTTACTGGTGTCAGAACAGCTAGCTCCTACTAATGCTCCTAATAATGCCCAACCATGCCAGGAGAAACCTGTATAGGGTAACTCTTTCCCTCCTGCTGTTAGCTAGCACCTACAATGCCAAACCATCCTAGATGCCGATGTAGTAATACATCCTGGAGTGCAAGATTCTGAGGGATTTCAGGCTAGCATGGTGCCTATACAGCTTTCATTGGCTTGCAGAGACAGCAGTAAAGGTAAGGAAGAGACTGTTTATGATGGCAATCAGTATTTGTTATATTTTTATCACTTCCTCCACCCACTCTCATAAACCAGATCAAGAAATAATGTTTTATATAATAATGTAGTAGCCTTCTGCACATGTGCAGCTGGTTTTTAGTGCATACATCTTATACAATGTTTTGATGAATGTCTAAAAGTTGTGGATATATCAGCTTAAAAGGTGAATCAGTTAATGAAATATGGTATTGCTTTCAAAATTGAGAGCTTGTTTCTCAATCCTAACACAACACAGACTGAGTTACATGACACTTACACAACGTTACCACCGTACAAAATATTAATCACTGTGTTTCACAACACTTTATCTGTGATAGACCAATCTTACAAAATATAAACATCATCAATTAACAAGGAGTCAACTGAGGTCATTTAATATAAAAGAAAGACCTCCACTCAGAACCAGCTGGGCCAGGGGGATGTCCCATAAGTAGAAGACATTAACAGAGAGATGCAGGATGATAGTTTAGAGGTACTAACTATTAGACAACTAGCTCCACAGATGTGGCATGAGAAACAGGGATGCTATATGAGGTTGGGTAGAATCAATCATGGAGAGGAGAGCCATAGCAAACAGGTAACTACTCACAATCACTAGCATTGTGTACATATGCACATGTATGCACTTTGCTACAGCTGTAGCTCATCACCTGTTAGGTTACCTCACTAACCACATGAAGCTGCAACAAGGATGCAGGGGTAAAGGTCAGCCTACTGGTTAAGGCAGTTTATAGACCTTTTTAGCAGAAACTAGACCTCTTCCTTATCCAACAGCCACTATAAATCAACACACAGGTGTTTATCTGACTTTAACCCTTTCTCCACCTTTCGTGTGGCTTAGTGCATGTTGGTAAATAAAATACATTTAATGTAAATATTTCTTTGACTACCCTCATTGCCACCTTGCACATTAGTTAGCTCCATTAGTGGCTACTTCTGCCCTTTTACACACGTGCTTCTAGTGACTATTATCTTGCTGCTCAGTGCATGATTGGGCATCACACTTCCACTGCAAGTCAAGTTGAATTGACTTTAGTTCTTGCAATACTCCAGCAATGTATGTGACTATCAAACTATGTTAATATAACACCAAGAGAAAGAGATCAGTCAACACTTGTCATCCTAGACATGTAATACTCTAACTCACCAGCTATGTCGATGGTTTCATGAAGTAAGTCAGACACAGAGAACCAAGGGCCAAGATGAAATAAATTGAAGTTGGTCAAAATCATGTCATCCTAGCCAACGAATACTATAACTCACCGGCTATAAAGTAAGCACAGAGGGTGATGAGAGTATAAATATATAGTAAAGTTAAGCTGTGTATCCCTAAAGTCTTTTCAGATCCACCAGCTGGTGGGAGAATTACAACAACAACCTCTAAATATGCACATCACTTTATTATATCAGATATGTGATGCACCAGAGAGTCTAGTGCATGAGCACTCTACAGGGCAATGCTGGACCACATTGCAAGGCACACCACTTGGAAGCTTAGCACTCAGCTTCTTGTAAGTGATTATATGAACATGGTGTTAAAGTGCAGCAGCAGACCCAGAATTTCAATGCCCTCAGTCACCACACAATAAAAATGACAATAACTTAATAGAGAACACACTTGTAGTTAGGCAATTAAACAACAAATTATTGTTGCAAGTTAAGGTCCATCAAGTTAAGGTCCATTTTATGCTTAGTGTTTGTCGAGTCTTGTGGAGTGCTTGTAGATATACATGGTTATTGCAAATTACCACTTATTATCACCTATCAAGTTATGGTGTACCAAATGCAAGAAACCTTCACCTTACCACTGTAGAAAGCATGGACTATGTTGCTATTAGAGGTCATTGTTATGTCTGCCAATAACTAGTGTCTGTTTGATTCTGTTCTTTATTTTTTGTGGTAAGCGAGTTGCACACCATAAACTCTGTTTGTTTAGAGCCTCACTTCTAACCTCAACATACAAGAAATACAGCCACTTATCTGCAAACACATGCCACTAAACACATTTGAAATTATTACACTTACAGAGAAAATTAATGAAATATATACTTGCATAAACAATTTTTACACTTGATTAACGAGGAGTTACTCTTGCCAGCAAGTTGAAGAATGAGCTATCCTCTCGAGGCACAATAAGAAATATCCAGACTCCCAAGCCATATTAAATTCAGGAGCAAGGCCCCTGAGATTACAACAAGCTAGAGATGGTCTCTCGTGCATTTTTTGGGCATACTCAGAGAAGTATATTTATCTACAAAACTATTTGAACTTCAACAATTGCTTTTAGCCAAAGATGAGAACAATTCTTGTGACAGATGCAATGTTGGCATCAGTTATGATTCAGGTAACTCATCATGAAAGTGTTTTGGAACTTTAGAGGCCATGCAGGAGGAGCTACCTGTGCTGCTAGATCACTGGTGGAAAGGTTACAAGTGCCCTGCAATGGAGCAGCAAGATACTCTTTATGAAACTGTGGACAACTACAGACAATTGCAGCTATAAATAGGCATGGTTATGCTATTAAAATTCTTGCTGTGAAACGCATCACACTAATGTTGACGCTTGCTCACGTGTCATAAATTGATATTTATTTGAAACACTTCGAGAACATAATTTCAGAACAAGATACCATAATGATGCCGAATAATGGTGTTTTTGTTAATGACAGGATGGACATTTAATTAACAACTTTAGGCAAACTAAACGTGAGAGGCTTAATAACCAGAGTTTACGGAATCTAAAATATATTTCACAGACTTAACTGGGAGAAGATTGGCCCCCAAAGCTGCTCTTTAATAGAATGTTCAGCATTGGATAGTCACGCACATGCATGTGGGTGGGAGGTGCCACTTCAATGGGATTGTTATTCCAATACCCAAGCAGCTTTTAAGGCTTCTCTCTACCAGCAACTGTTAGAACAACATGAGATATCACTGCAGCATTAGGGGGTGGATTATGCACAGCTGCCTATTAGTCTACATGAAATATCTAGTATCTTACAAGAACTTATTTATTTTAACTGGCTTTAACCATTAGACCCCTATGCCATGCCTCCCACCCTATGGTCAGACTCAAGGAAAGTTTAAAGTTGATAAATGTTGTGTAAGTGTTTATTAGTATTTTCATAACATGTATTTGGTTTCCTGCAGGTTATCTCTACTATTCCCTTTCAGCTTCCACTTTGTACAGTCTTGCACTCTGAATGAAATGCTTTGTTATTTGTTTTTCAAAGGCCTGTATATAAATGGTGTATGTTTGCCATGAAACTAGCTATAGTCCAGTAGTTATATAGATTAGAGATAGCCCTAGCACTCAAAGTTATTATGACATTTATTATTACTGTTATCTGTTTATCTCCAATATTCCTTGTTCAGGTGCCACTTAGCCCAGCAGTTAGAGTCCGGTTTCCCGATGCAGAGGTACTCCTTGCAGAAGCTGCGCCTGAACTGTCTTACACTTTTTGGGCAAGCTTGCTTCTGTGGCCTCTGGATTTCTTTTCTTCAGGTAGACTTCCCTGCAGACTATGCACCTATTGTTCCCTGAAGCTTCGACAAGCCTTTCTACAATATGGTGAGCATCACTTTTCATTCGAAGCTCGTCTATTTGCTCCATAGAAACACGATGTCCATACACTGAGCCTGTGCTTCTAACATCTCGAACTAGTCATGGCACAACTAATCGAGGAGCATATGAAATGTAAATGTCCTACCACTGCAAGGAGTATGGGGTTTGATACAACCCATCAACACATAGGCATTATAGGAAGCCCACATAATGAAGTTCATGACAAGCCTGCATGGCCACTTGTAGTGACGGCGTGATATAGTTCTTGTCAGTACCCCCCATAAACATGTTGTAAGTTTTGACAGCCTTGGGACAGGTAATATCAACCTTCTTCTTCTCCTTGGCATCAAATCTCTTCACTGCATCAAGACGAGAAGCAATGTAGGCTGAGGATACGAAGTAAATCGTCTTCTTGTCCTGCCACACAATTGCTGCAACATTCCCATTGTACAAGAGTTCACAGTCCCCTCGCTGCATCTCACTCTTCCCCCTGATGAGATTCTTGGGAAATTCCTACGTATTTGTCATCGCTGTTCCAAACATCGTCATTCCCTTTGAATCCAACAAGTACTCCACAAGCTGAACAGATGTATAAAATCCATCCGTGTAAAGTATATAATTTTGGTGTGTGTGGTACTCAACCATGGAAACAACTAAGTTCCCTGTGACACCCAGTTAGGAATCAGATCATCATCTTCTCTTTTACCTGTGTAGACCTCAGCATTGCAGATATAGCCAGTCTCACTGTCACAGAGAATAAATGTCTTGATAACCCACTTGATAGGCTTGTCCTTTATATATAGCTTGAAGGAGAGCTTAAACCATTCCCTCATTAAGAGACAGTTCATAAACTGGGTCAAAGTAGTGTCTGAACTTAGGGATGAGGTAGTCAAAGATGGGACATGTCTTATAGATTTTGTCTGTCTTATTCACCAGAGGGTCAGCCTCATTGACATAGTGAAGCAAGAACCAGATAGCAAGGAATCTGTCTCTGGACATGATATCATGTACCCAGGTGTAACATTGCCTTTCTTATGCCAATACTGCTCATATTGGGCCTTGTAAAGCAGCATCTCCAATGGGATGCGAAGACCAAAGAATGCCTTTAAACTCCTCCTTGCTAAGAGGCTTCTGGGTTAGAGATGTAGCACAATAGTTAGTAGGCTGAGCTGCTATTATTCTATGTGCTTCATTTGTAGTCCCAGCAAGAACCAATTCCCAGAGTTCCTCAGTCCACATCAAGCTGAAGTATTGAAGTGGGGTTGTTTCCTGGTCAAATAAAGCCTGCTTTGGTCCAGGCTGTTCATGGGGACAAAACTGAAGATCAACAAAGCCAGCTGTATTTGCACTCCATCCTAAGGCCACTGGAGCCCTTGCAGTAGCCCTAGCACGACCCCTGCCTCTACCACCACCTCTTCTTCCCCTAGCTCGACTCCTAGCGCTACCACCACGTCCTCTCTGTCCTCTACTTCGCTTTCTACTACTAGCTTAAGGACCTGATCGTCCGCTTGACTACTCGAGTCTGAGTCTGTCTTACCTCCAGCTGTAGTAGCATCTAAGCTAGAATCCTCAGACTCTAAGTCAGTGTCTTGTCCATAATTATTACCTACCACTTCTTCTTCATCGTCAGAACTCAATATTTCAGCCAGCAGTTGGTCCAGACTCATGAGATTCCACGCCATTCGGTCACAGTTTATCCAAATTCTAGAAGATACACATCAAAATGAACTAGAAGCTTGGGCGGATCCAGCTGTCCCTACGTAGAATGACGAATATCAGCTGTTTATTTATAGCAACTGTCAAAATATGATTACCAAAAAAAAAGGGAAATACCAGGGCAAAAAAAAAGCCGCTCGGGTTCTATGAGTTAGATCATAACTTAAATTTGCAAGCAAGTATAGAGGATGTTATTTGAAAAGACCCAAACTTACCTAAAGGAAAGGTGGCTAGGATGCATTTTCTAATAGCAACTGGGGCTAATATTTATTTCAGTCCATCTACCTGCGATTTCTTTTGAGGGTGTTTTCAATTGAGAGGGAAGTTGCTATTAACAAGCCTGGTTGGACAAGAAAAAGGTTGTTAGTGGCAATCACTGATCACAACTACTGTCCTCGAAGCACTCTTTATGGGAGATCCTGATGTTTTTGCAAGCAATTTTT
The DNA here is from genome assembly GCA_028752905.1 of Cladorhizidae sp. MBARI D1340-BT2. NCBI lineage: Eukaryota > Metazoa > Porifera > Demospongiae > Poecilosclerida > Cladorhizidae > Cladorhizidae sp. MBARI D1340-BT2. Next base: position 17,628,836 of record JAQNBH010000004.1, on the reverse strand, counting down.
GGCTACTTGTGCCCACCAGAAAACTCTCTCAATACCTTTGTCTTTGAGAAATGAGTGGGTGACCTTTGATACATTGTTTACAGTCTGTTTTTGATTTGAGCCACAATAGAGAGAGATCTTTGCAGTGACATCTGGGGTGTAGGACTTGTGAAGGATCAGGCTGTTTAAGCACCAGTAAGGATAGCATTAACCTTCAATAAGTTGATCCAGGATCTAGTCCACGAGTAAGGATGGATGTCGCAGGGACAGTGCACTTGAGCTTTATGGCAGCCAAGTGAGCATTCTGATCTCTGTGGGTGTTAGTATACAATCAATTCTTGGCTGAAGTAAGTCTGTTGAGAAATGATTGCTACTTAAGGAGAAGAAAACGCTGACTTGCTTCCATTGAGATCAAGTATGATATGCCTGTTAGTTGACATTGTTGTCCTTGGATGGAATCCTGTATACTCTAGTAAAGGTAATGCTACCCTTACTGGTGACAGAAAAGCTAGCTCCTGGAAATGCACAAACATCCCAGGAAAAACCTGTACAGGGTAACTCTTTCCCTCCCGATGTTAGCTAGCACCTACAATGCCAAACCATCCTAGATGCTGATGTAGTAATACATCCAGGACTGCATTTTATTCTCAGGAATGAAGAGGTTCTGAGTGATTTCACGCTACCCAGGTGCCTATAGAGCTTTCATTGGCTTGCAGAGACAGCAGTAAAGGTAAGGAAGAGACTGTTTATGATGGCAATTTGTGATTGTCAGTAAGTTTTATTATTTGTGATATTTTTATCACTTCCTCCGCCCACTCACCCATAGACCAACCTTACAAAATATAAATATCATCAGTTAGCAAGGAGTCAACTGGGACAAACCTAGTCATTTAATATAAAAGCAAGACCTCCACTCAGAACCAGCTGGGCCAGGAGGATGTCCCATAAGTAGAAGCCCTCAACAGAGAGATGCAGGATGATAGGTTAGAGGTACTGACTATGTATTAGACAACTAGACAGATGTTGCATGAGAAACAGGGATGCTATATGAGGTTGGGTAGAATCAATCATGGAGAGGAGAGCCACAGCAAACAGGTAACTACTAACAATCACTAGCATTGTGTACATTACTACATATACACATGCATGCACTTTGCTGCAGCTGTAGCTCATCACCTGTTACATGTTACATCACCTCACTAACCACAGGCAAAAGCAACAAGGATGCAGGGGGTAAAGGTTAGCAGAAACTAGACCTCTTCCTAATCCAACAGACACTATAAATCAACAGACAGGTGTTTATCTAACTCTAACCCTTTCTCCACCTTTAGTGTGGCTGGTGGTAAATAGATATTTTATAACACTCGACGCCACCTTGCACATTAGTTAGCTCCATTAGTGGCTACTTCATGCCCTTTTACACACGTGTTTCTAGTGACTATTATCTTGCTGCTCAGCACATGATTGGGCATATTACTTCCACTGCAAGTCAAGGTGAATAGACTTTAGTTCTTGCAATACTATAGCAATGTATGGAACTATCAAACTATGTTGACATAACATCAGTAGGTTGGACACCGAGAGCCGACAGACATGTTCAAATTAACAATCATGTCATCCTAGATTTAGATATACTGTAACTCACATTCTATGATGGTTTCATGAAGTAGGTTGGACACAGAGACCCATGAAACATGTTCATATAAATTGAAGTTAGTAAAATCTTGTCATCCTAGCCATAGAGTACTGTAACTCACCTAATATAAAGTAAGGACAGACAGAGATGAGAGACATAAATGTATAGTAAAGTTAAGCTGTGTATTCCTAAAGCCTTTTCACATTCACCTGCTGGTGGGAAATTCACAACAATAATCTCTCATCACTTAACTTAAGATAAACAAAATTTGATTGCCCTCAGTCAACACACAAAAAAATTTGGCTGGACCTTCAGCTAGCTGGTGATATCTTTACCATGGCCCTGATTCACTACTTCAATAAGGACAAGAAAATGTGCACTCCAGCACCTGCAACTAAGCAATGGGCACTCACCTTGTCTACCGCTAGATTAAAAAGGTTATGCAAATTGTCAGCCTTGCTTGAGCACTGAGGTTGCTCCCCTAAAAGGCAGCCTCTCAAACTTCCTTCTAGGTGTAGTAGGCTGGAACTTCAGCCATGACTTCATGACTTGGAAACTTGGACTTTGAGAAAGGAGGCACTCCCAGCTAGACTACTTTACTGTAAGTTTTACCTTGTAGATCTAGTCTGACATGGCTTTTGGTAAGCAAACTCAAGCATGCTGTGTTTGCATTCTAAAGAATAAAGCTTTGTCTTTAATCTGGTTAACCAGTCCATTCTAGATATAAATTTACAAGATTCAGCTGAAGCATTATCGCAGCTGAAGTTGTGGTTACTATTGGAGGAATGGTTCCCTATAAGGAGATATGCTAGCACTTTATTAAAAAAGAATAAGTTGTAGAGTTCATGAACTATTTAAAATGTTCGTCTTCTTTTTTTATCCGATTCGGCAAAATAAATTAAATTAGGTGGTGATCTCTGATACATTATTCCCAGACTGCGGGTGATTTTGGGCCACAGTAGTGCGAGATCTATGCAGTGGCATCTCGGATAATGGAGGTTATGTAGGAGTGAGCTGCTCTAAGAGTGATCCAGGAGGATAAGTAAGAGATACTACTCTGAGATAACTAGAAATAGAAGTTCCCCAAGTGTGGCATGAGAAACAGCAACACCAACATGAGTATGGACAGAACCATTCCTAGGGAGGTGAGCCACAAGAAAGATAAGCTATTGCACAGCAAGTAGGACACTACATTGTATTCACATTCTCTAATAGCATTGTGTACATGTATACACATGCACCAGTTACATCACCTACACCTCCCTCATCCTTACCCAGCCACCTCCCTCATCCTTACCCAGCCACCTCCCTCATCCTTACCCAGCCACTCCCTCATCCTTACCCTCTTCCTTACCCAGCCACCTTCCTCATCCTTACCCAGCCACCTCCCTCATCCTTACCCAGCCACCTCCCTCATCCTTACCCAGCAACCTGCCTCATCCTTACCCAGCCACCTCCCTCATCCTTACCCAGCCACCTCCCTCATCCTTACCCAGCCACCTCCCTCATCCTTACCCTCATCCTTACCCAGCCACCTGCCTCATCCTTACCCAGCTACCTCCCTCATCCTTACCCAGCCACCTCCCTCATCCTTACCCAGCCACCTCCCTCATCCTTACCCAGCCACCTCCCTCATCTTTACCCAGACACCTCCCTCATCCTTACACAGCCACCTCCCTCATCCTTACCCAGACACCTCCCTCATCCTTACGCAGACACCTCCCTCATCCTTACAGACTAATCACTTGCAGGCCTTCATAAATGTCTGCATAAAGTATTCCTGTTTGTTTTCTACACACTACAGTCACCATGAAGATCCAGGGGACTTCATCGGGTTAGTATTCTCAGCATTTCTTAGACGAGAGTATCAATACAACAGCAACAAGGACGCCGGGGGTAAAGGTCGGTGGCATATGGTGTAAGCAGCTTATAGACTCACTGTGCTTCTCAGCTGTCCAGCACTACTTTATTTTCCACACATCTATACAAACTAACCTCTTCCTAATCATCCGACAGCTACTATAAAGCACCTCACAGGTGTTTATCTGACTTTAACCCTTCCTCCACCTTTTGTGTGGCTCAGCGCATAGTAGTACATAGTGTTTGCTCAAATATATTCTTAGATGTTTTTGTTCTAGTAGATGCCACACCAATTATTATGAGCATTAGAAGCCAGTCCATCCATTACTTTACATACGTGCCTTTCATGAAAATTTTAGTGCATGTTTGAATGATTGCACATTTAACTTTAACATAAATGTGAATAGACTCTCAAGAGTTCTCTAGCAATGTATACAACTCATAGCCTATGATAATAATGATAGTAGGTGGGACACAGAGAGCCAGAGAGACATGTTGAAATAATCAATTAGTAAAGACATAAACTCTTTTCATAGAAATATTCTAACTCACCTCCTTGATAATAATGACAGTATATTGGACACAGAGAGCCAGCGGGACATGTTCAGATAAATTGAAGATGATCAAAACAGGTCGTGCTAGTCGTGTAAATACTCTAACTCACCGCCTATGGTAAGGACAGAGAGTAGGTTGGACAGATAGAGATGAGAGACATGTTCAAATATAAGTACGTACATCATTAATAAATATTCCTAGTCATAGCATCACTCTATCAATATAACTCACTCACCATCTTTGATGACCTGCACACACTCAGCAAGTTGCCATGTCCTGTAGGGATGGGAAGCATATTCCAATGCAAGTTGAGCATTAATAAAGTAGGGTCAGTCTATAGTCCATTTGTGTTCACTTGCCTACCAGAAGTCGAGTGTGGCACGTGCCTTGACAATATTCTAGTATTTTTGGATGGTTCTTATGCACAGCATCAGCTGGCAGTATTCTAAGCAGGTGGACGTGTGGCCAATGCTTGCTATAGCACTGTTGTGGCCAGGCAAAGCTTGGAGTATTTTTAAGGTATTATTATCAAACACACATCTTTTATGCTCGGCATTGTTGTGCATTCCACTCAAAAGTGAACTCAAAATATATAAATAAAGACAAAACAAGGTACAGTTTCCTCATGGACATAAATATCCTAGCATGTGACATCACCGTGTGGATTACATAGGTCCAGCTGCTGCCCTAGGCTTAACCCTGGCATTGCCCTGGCCCCAACTGAGGGCCTGACTCAGCATTCATCTGTACAGTATTGATGTCATCATGATGGTAGCTAGCCAGGATTGTGATGTCATTATTAAACATTCCTGTAAGCAATTCCAAATAGCAGTACATGTATATAACAGAATATGTCCAAGATGAAGAGATGCATTGTCCGTGATGGTGGCAAAGGTCCTAGCTATACAGCCGGGAAGACAACTGGCCTGGTGTACGTCTAACATGTAATCATCACAAATGTGAGAGTTCTTTAAAGAAGAGAAGAGGAGGGGAAAGTCGTGAAGAAGAGACTGCTGAAGGCAACAGCATGACCCACTAGGACAATAATAACTTCAGCATGCCTGTCTAATTACAGAGCACAACAAAATATTTCCCTCTGCTTTATTTGTGTTTGTTTAGTTCCTGCAGCCTCTACACTAATGCTGCCCTCACTGCAGCACTTTCTGCCACTCTTAGCAGGTCCAGCACAAGATGTGACCAAGCCTCTGCACTGCTACCATCTTGTGCAAAGTGTTTTTATTGGAATACACCGTATTCACTCGAATATAAGTCGCGACTTGTATTTATTTCAGCCAAATCAAGTTGCGAACTTCAAGCAATACGCTTGCGCAGTGCAAAGCCATTCTTGCGCTATTGTGCTGACGCAATGTTTTTGTCTGAGTCATTGTGGTTGTGATTGTTTCATTTCAAACATTGAGCTAGTAAGTAATTGGCTGACAATAGAGTTCCTAATCGCTATCGTTATCTACAATGAGTTCGTTATGTTCGATCTGTTCTTCATCCTCTTCATCCAGGGAAGAAAATGGATCTTCTCCACTGCTGTCACTTCCTTCCAACAGCTGGCGAGTAGCTTGTGTAATGGCTGGGGTACTAAAGGTGCTACTTTATCGTCTTTGAGGCAGTGAATTTCTCCATCTTCAGACACGTCCACTTTCATAGTGATGCCACAAGCACGGAATGATTTCTTGATCAACTCGTCAGACAAGCTAACTTCACATGTGCAAGAGTGGTTGTGTAATTGACTTGGTGTGCTACATTTGGAGTGCAGCTTTCAGAGCGACTTCTATTCAGTGAGTGACTTGTATTTGAGTGAATATGGTACATGGCCATATATTGACAGCTGGCTTATACTATGCACATAATTGCTTGTGGTGGATGGCAGCATGCACGGTGCTTATGGTGGTGTAGCTAACTTCCAATTAAAAGTGTCTGAGTAGCATGCCAGCCTTAGGAAGTTTGATTATGAGTGAATATTTAGAAAGATGTAGCTAGTGGTTTCTCCAAGTGACAAGTGAATGCCAATTGACTTTAGTATATAAATGAAGTAAATAACCCACCCAATGTGAGGGTATGAAGTCCCAATGCAGCAAGTGGGTACTCAACAGAGTCCTATATTCCTGTGCACATTTATCATTAACAATGAGATCCTAAGATGCTGCTGAGTTTATTATATTCTGGCAGCTAGCTATCCACCATTTGATAGAAACCACACCCTCTCACATGCATCCAGCATGTGAACCGGATGGGAAAATAAAATAAGAATAATTGTTAATAATAATAATAAAAACGATATAAACCCTATAAATACCAAAATAAAATATTATATATATATACATCAAACAATAAAATAATAATTATTATTACTATAGAAACATAGAATTAAATATATTAAATAATAATAATAATAAAATAATAATAATAATAATAATAAAATAATAATAATAATAATAATAATAATAATAATAATAATAATAATAATAATAATAATAATAATAATAATAATAATAATAATAATAAATTATATATATATAATACTATATATGTAATACTAAATAAATAAATGAAATACAACAACAACAACAAAACAACTAATAATAATAAACTTTGAAAAATAGTAAAATTAAATTAAATAATAATTAAACTAAAAATATATTATAAACCAAAAAAGTAATGAAATAATAATAATAATAAAAATAAAAGCCAGCTTAATAATAATAACAACAACGATAACAATGAAACAACTGAAAAAGGCATGAACATCGAGAAGGAGGAGCAGGAGGAGAGGGAGGAGGGGGAGGAGCAGGAGGAGGGGGAGGGGGAGGAGCAGGAGGAGTGGGAGGAGGAGGAGGGGGAGGAGGAGGGGGAGGGGGAGGAGGAGGGGGAGGGGGAGGAGGAGGGGGAGGAGGAGGAGGAGGGGGAGGGGCAGGGGAGAGGGAGGAGGAGGAGGAGGAGAAGGAGGAGGAGGAGGAGGAGGAGGAAAAAGCAGAATAAACTGACCTAGGTGGGTGGGTGGTGGATGATGTAAAGACAGTCATTTCTGATATTTACCATATCATGTTCCCCTCATCATCTACACTATCAATGTATGCAGGGTGGCTACTAACATAATCGACTTAAGGCAGCTGACACCCATAAAATTCTCAAAATTATAAGTTTTCTGATTGTTGCTTAAACTCTTCCTAAACATCTCTACTAGTTGTCTTTTAAATTTTAAAGCATTTGGATGCTCCATTCTGGAGTTACAAAGAATTATATACATGCATCCCCACCTCAATGTTCAAGAAGAAATTTGCTCAGTTCCTGGTGTGTAACAGTAAGTAGCATGGAACATATCTTTTTCTCTATCTTTTCATTTACATGCGCCTGATGACCCAGGCATGCACCCCATAGACTACACTCACTTGATATCTTGCTTCATCCACACATTTTTCTTGTGATTTAACTGTTTTTTGAAGAACCAAAATATTTTATCTGACCAACAAGTCTGTGTAAAACACACTGGAGAGCAGGTAAAAATGGTATACCAAACTGCAACAGTGGTTTCCTAAAACGTGGTTTTTTTCATGCCAAAAAATTATATCTCTGTGAAAACTTGATGAATATAGCTTCATAATATATCATTCTGAAGCTCATTCTATGCTCTATGCATTCCCTTGAGCATAATTGCACTTGAAGAGTTATGGTACAGGTACACATTGATATGTTGGACCCACTTATGGTTGATGATGGTTGATTCTGTAACAAAGGTCATATGTGCAAATGCTCAATGCAATGCAAACTTTAGTGTTTATTCTAGAACCTCCATAAATGGGAAGTGGTAGTTGGCTGTCATTATTGTATAGCAATTTTTATTGTGACCATGGTCAAGCTAGAAGGTATCCAGTTTATGCTTGGTTGAAAATGATTATGAAGTATATCATTGGAAAGCCACTAAAATAAGCTGTCTTTTGGCACTAAAATTACCTATAGGAGACAAAGTACAACCAAGTTATAATACCATTCAATCATCTCATGAATAATTAATGAGTTGAGGGTGTCAGCTGCCTTAAGTATGTGCATGTTACCTCTGTGGGGCACATACACTACTACTGCACCACATCACCTGTTGTGGGAGCTTTGATGATATTATATTCCACACACTTCTGGGTATTCCATAATGCCCAAACATGATCCAATTAGTCCCAGGAAGTGACCGTGCATATAGATAGTCACAGAAGTAAGTAGTCACAAACTGGACAGATGTTGAAGGAATGTCTGGTGACCATTGTCAAAGTTTTTGTGAGCCAATGTTGAAACTTTGACATTGATATTTGATTGGTCATGCGCATTCGCTCATACAGTGTCACCCACGAAAGCTTGGGTTCCTTCAAAGTCTGGCCGGCATGAGACTAGTGCAGACTGCTAACTATGCTTGGTCAATATTTTCACTATGACATCACAACGATAGCTAGTTGGAGCTGGCAATATACAGGATCAGATCATTTTTTTAAATAACATTATTGAATGACTTCCAAAATATTGTCCACAGTCTGTGCCAATAATGGACCAGATTTGGAAAACCTCATAAACGCCATTTTTTATATTGGCTACTAACTTTGATGCAGTCTGTGACCATCCCACCATGTTGAGGCCTTTCCTGGCCCACCAGTTGAGAGCATTGGCTACTTCATCTGTACAGGCCATCTCTGTAAATGAGGCTAACATGAAAAAGCAGCAGAAACTACAGCAGCAGAAAGAGCAGCAGCTGCACTTCAGTGTGTACTCAAAGCATGCATAACAGTGCTCTCTTCATGCACATTGACATAGCTCATAAGGGCATAGCTTATCTTCTAATGATCACCTGGGCTTATAGCTTGCACAGGTTTCATACATAAAGGAGAGTCTACACGTTAGTGCAATAATCGCATTTTGACCAAAAATAAAACTTAAATAATTATTCCACAGCATTATGAAAGGTTTTTGGAAACTGGTCACATACACCCTAAATGCTGGAAATATAGGACCACTGTTATTTAAGTGCCACTCTGCGCATACCATTTATCTCAATATAGTGTCACATGACAAACTGAATTATCTTTAGGTGAACATTTGGAAAGAGATTCCCTTCTCCTCCACCCCAATAGTGCATGAAACAAACCCACCAAACATTTTGAATCCTTAAAGCTGCCACTGACCAGAGATTATTTAAGTGGAATAGGATCTTGACAACTCCACAAAAATAGGCCTACCATCTGTGTTTTTTTTAAGCACCAGCTACCACAGGAGTTTATTTCTCATGCTGTATTTATGGCACCGAAGCAAGCTGGAAATGGATCTTAGAGCCACTGGAAATGTTTTAGAATATATATTTGTAGCTGTAACAGGACCACATAAAAAATATTGTCAAAATCTCTCTGTCTCATACATGGAAACAGTGAAGTTCGACTGGTATTGAAGTAGCATAACTAACACTTCAGAGCTAATTAATAACTAACCTACCAGTATACTTGAAAGTCTTCGTAGTGTAAGTATGGTGTGACTGTAGACGTCGCTGATACAGCGACAGACCTGTGCAAAGAACAATGAATTCCACGTAGTACACAAAAACTCTAACTTAGTCCGAACTTCTGTCCTGTAACGTTCTTGGGTGTATTTTATCGCACAGCGCCAAGTAAGCTCCAACCCCCCCCCCCCCCCCCCCCCCCTTCAACCCCGCAGCGCAAGCTAGCTTCAAAAAAAAGGTCGTCACGATTAATATATGACTCAGCCATTTCTTCACTGGTATATAGGTGGTGGAAATTATCTGTTTCTGGTTGCGCGCCTCAATTAGCCGTTTAGCAAGGTTTAGTTCGAACTCCCTCTATAACAGCCTCGCCTAACCTGCAGCTGCTGACCAACGAAAGTGATGGAATCTTACTCAGAGTGCCACTCCTAGCAGAGTGAAATCTATGGCACGAAGGTACTCCGGGAGCTAATTCTGAATAGAAGGTCATTTGATGGACACCAGAGGTATGCCAGAATTAGCTTAGTAGTGCAATAGTGGGGAAAGAAGGATTGTCATAGTGAAAAATGCCCCTCCTCCCAGACACTATCCCCTTGTGAATTATACCTCCCTTCAGTAAATATTGGTTCCCATGAGACACAGGCATGCTAAAGTCTATTTCTGTTCACGTTGCCATGAGATAAAACTAGAAATACTCACTCTACTCCAATATTTCAGAGAACCGCTAACACCTGATGATGCTCCACTCCTTCCAAGTATAGTGCTAATACTCTCTGACACACAAGTACAGATCTAGCTGAATAGTCAATAAGGAAATTGTACCCATTATATATATAGAGAGCACATAAAGCACACAGAATGGGCTTAATTACAGAACAAAAGCTAAATAACCTGACCTTCAAGCCAAGGTGCAGAACAAAACCTAAACCTAAATAGAACCTGACCTTCAAGGCTAAGGTGCAGAACAAAAGCTAAAGAACCTGACCTTCTAGGCTAAGGTGCAGAACCAAAGCTAAAGAACCCCTTCTAGGCTAAGGTGCAGAACAAAAGCTAAAGAACCTGACCTTCAAGGCTAAGGTGCAGAACCAAAGCTAAAGAACCCCTTCTAGGCTAAGGTGCAGAACAAAAGCTATAGAACCTGACCTTCTAGGCTAAGGTGCAGAACCTTCAGGGTAAAGGTGAAACATTCATAAGCTGTGTGGTGCTCTACTCAATCACTGAAACACCACCTGCCTTCGTAAGATGTGTGTAGGTTGTGATCCAGATTCTAAGAATAGTGTAACTGCTCGAGAGTTTTCTATCGATCGCGATTGATTTTTTATATTCATGAGAGCATTACATCATTGAGATGCCTGACACCATCTGTTTTCTGGTATGGACTGGAGTAAAATACCTTGAGTTGCATTAAAATGAAGATGATTCCAGAAAGACTTGATTACGGTGGGCAGAGTGCTGAGCATGTCTGGAAAGTGTGATTTGTGGTTATGACTTTGGAACTATAGATTCTGCACACTTCACTGTATGAACTTGATAAATAGCTCAAATGATAGATGCTGTCAAGCGCATGTGTGGAAGATTAGATTTTGAAATTCATTTTCCACCCGCGTGCTTGACCACTTCCTTATGTTTTAGCGCCTAATGATGACACTCATTGTATAGAGTAGAGCTTCCTCTAGCCACTGGTGCTAATTTCAACTGTCTTGCACTTTCCAATTAGGAGTTATAAATGCAGAAAACTTGGGCAGGCTTGTTTTGAGGCCTCCAATGTTGACTGCATGTAACTTGTGTTTGGTTGTACCTATGCAACAATCAAAAGGCAATCAAAAGAGAGCACATAGAAAGATCTCTTCTTTTGAGCTATATGTCAAGGTCATGTGAAGTCTGCAGAATTTATCAAGCTCCAAAGTGCTAACCATAGTTTTTTAACCCTAAATAATCGGAAACCCATGTGATTTTAGTTATTTACCGTGAAAGTGTAATTTCATGCATTGACATCATATAAAACTGTCTAACTCGGTCAAACTTTATCCTTAGTAAAAAGTTTTATATTATCTGAAAACTCTAGGTATTGCACTATATTTCGAATATATAGTTTTATAATCAAGTCCTTTTCTGATGCGGTCACCTGACAGCAAAAATGAAAATGGGATAATGGGAGAAAATTGTTCAATAAAATCTTTGTATTCATAAGTTATATCTGTGATATCACCATAAATGACAAGTGTTGAAGACCCATGGTTGAGGAGCAAGAGCGTTATTGAATTATTATTTTTTGACCTTTGCCCATATTACATTCCTAGTTTATTGCAACCCCACTATTGTAACATCATTGGCAACACACAGAATGGCTACCTTTTGAGACCAAAATCTTTGAAAATAATTGACGAGTAAAGAAAACCAGGAGAAATCAGAGTGGCAGGTTTTACCCAGGGCTTGGGTGTAACCCGGGTTGGGTTAAATACTTTTTACCCTGATTTTACCCAGGTTTTACTCAAACATGGATACAACCCAGGATAAAATAATAGACAAAATAGATTTATTATAAACTGTAAAGATATTATAAGAAATTAACTCTGTAATCAGGAAGTAAGACATTCAATAAATGGTAACTGTAAAGAACTAGACAAAAACAGGAGCTTTGTTTCACTCAGCTTACCAAGTGACAAGGTTGTCTACTAGAGTATATATTTTTTATTTAATGATTTATTTAAATATTTAAACAAGATTCATGGGATTAAAGTCCAATTGATATGCAAGTTAAACAGATTTAATAGTCAATCTCCTGAGGTCCTCGCAGTAGCCTTTGGCAGAAGACTAGTTTCTGGGCTTTCTTGTTTCCCAGGCTGTTGTGGAGTTTGTTGTGGATAAGTCCATAGGAGCTAAATATACGTTCTATAGAGTTAGAAGATGCAACTGCAGTGTGGAGTTGCTTCATAAGTTGCATGAATGTATGGGGCAGGGCACACCTTGTCTACACCTTTCCACCAAGTGAGAGGTGGGGTTTCAGTGGCACCAGGCTCAAAGTAGGATGAAGGGAATGGGTGGGGCCTCCTTAGCCTCAAAAGAGATGGCTGTGCTGAGGAATGCTTGGCTTTTTGTCTTCAGCCAAGCTTTGGCATCCTCCATCTGATAATCGCTAAGTAACTGGCCCTGATACTTAGGGTGAAGTAGGTAGGCAGCAAGGTGGCCAACCTTAAAACCACTGCAGCAAAGCATTTTTTGATAGCATCCTGGTGGGGTTCCAGATGGGCTCTTTAAGGAGGGAGAGGTAGTGATGTGTAGCATCAGCAATCATGCAGCTATCACTTTGACATTTGTTGATGGCAACAGTAATAGGTTTGAGTTGTTCAAGGAGATCTCCAGCAGCACATAGAATAGCTAGATTCTTGATCGTACTATCAATAATGGGATCCATCTCATCAGCATTGTCTATAGCTATTTTCTTGTAGATGGAATGATTGGTCATAAATGATTCAGACAATCCAGATTACTATTCCAGCATGTAGGACAAGGCAATTTGGGTATAACATGGCTAGGTGACTCCCTCAACCATCCATGGGAACGGTGGACGTGTTTGAAGTGATGGTTGATGGACTTGACATGCTCCATGACCCATGGAGTGGACAGGTCTTGACAAAGAAGGTTCAGGCTGTGATGCATGCAGCCATATACGTTGACATCAGGACGCTCTTGGTGGACTTCTTCACACACTTTCTTCATTTTGTCTGTACAGCAGTTCATTATTTCACAGCCATACTTTCTCTCTGCTGTCTTGATAGAGTCCAAAAGAAGATCTTTGCATTCATGTACTTCTGCAGTTTTCTTAGTGGATAAGGGGTCATGAGCATCATGGAAGTAGCCTATGCACCAGCAGTGAGAGAAGTGGCAATGATGGGGACATCCTTGATGTTAGTCCAGCCATCCTGTTGGATAGTTGTGGGCTTATTCTGTAGCTGTTGCCTCATCTTTGATTGAAGTTGGTTGTGCGAATTATCAAGAAGTGAGCCACCAATGTGCTTGGCTGTTGGAGGTACATATCCTGGGTGCATCATGTTGCAAACTTTATTGAATAATAGGTGATCAGCAAAGTTGAAGGGTGTGTTGGTGGCATACAACAGATCAGCCCATGCCTGGTCCAGGTCCTGGTGTATGTAGTTGTGACAAGGTGATCATTGAGACCAGTCTGTCGCTGCTTCTTTGCAGGGGAGGAAGAGAGGAGACTACATGGCTGGATGATGGTTGTTCAGCTTCTCCGATTTCATCCGGGCAATCTGATAATTCACGTGCAGGTCTCTTTTGCGGGGGAGTTACAAGAGAGATACCCGAACATCTTTTGTGATGAGTGATGAGGCGCTCCACTTTTGCTGATAACAAATGGAAACACTTCCTTCATTGTGCTTTCTTGCCTTCCTGTTGGATGAAGTGTTGCCACACAATATTCTTTGGCAGTCCACTTGAACATAGTGACTTTAGAATAGGAGAATTTCAGTTGTAATTGATTGCAGTACACTTACTAAACTGTAAGTAGTGAATGATGACCTTTGGTATTTGCTTGCCTTTTAAATGGCCCTGGTGTGCACCACCACCCAGACACTTGTGGCTCTGGGACAGGGCTATGACAGGGCTACAAATATTACTGGGTAATACCTCAGGAAAACCCAGGTTAAAAAAAAAAAACCCAGGTAAAATAGGAGTAAAGGCTGGGGGGGAATACCTAAAACATAGGTTTTACCCACTGGGTTGGGTTAAATAGGTTTTACCCGGGTAAAATGCAAACACTGGTTTCTTTGGCCAATGGTCACGCGTTGCATGTACGTTGGGTTTAAACGCAATGCCAAGTTTTTTATGGCGCCTACTGTAACAAAGTGGTCTTCTCCTGGCAATGAGCAGCTACTAGCATGCAGCTATATATTCATGTCACCAACTCCCAATGCTCAATGTTGCATAGTGTAGTGATGAGGTCATCATGATTTATGTCCCCAGAGAGCTGGCGTTGATTTCTTGGTTACCTTGGAATGTGCATTGGAATGTGCATGTAATAATATATATATAGTGTTCGGTTGGGACTCAAGTATGTGCCTATACATTCTCTGTGCCACATAAACACAAACACACACAAACCTATGCTCACACACACATCACACATATTCACACACACTCTACATGCACACACATACACGTTCCTCATGCACATACACATTCTGTAGTGTGGCCATTACACATTTGACTTTATTGCATTGCCTTATCCATGTGCGAGCATGTGGGAAAGTGTGTGTGTGTATGCATGTTGAGTGTGTGTGTGTGTATGCATGTTGTGTTCGTGGGTGAATGTGTGAGTGTGTGTGTCATGTGTATGTATGTGAGTGTACTGTATGTACATATAAACCAAGTCCTTCCTCTTTGTAGATTTATGTTTGAAATTGTTGTTTATTCTGAGCAGTTTCAAATGACATGTTGAATGTCACTAGGCACATTTTACTAGTAGATACATGCAGCAACATCACAGCCACTCAAACACTGCAGCAACCCTTACTTACTGATTTGCTGGTTTATGAGGGGCATAACATGCAGCGATGTCACAGCTACTCAAACACATCAACCCTTACTTATTGCCTGGTTTGTGGGGGCATAACTTATATCAACATCACAGCCACTCAAACACTGCAGCAACCCTTACTTACTTATTGCCTGGTTTGTGGAGGGCATAACTTATATCAACATCACTGCCACTCAAACACTGCAGCAACCCTTACTTACTTATTGGCTGGTTTGTGGAGGACATAACTTATAACAACATCACAGTCACTCAAACACTGCAGCAACCCTTACTTACTTATTGCCTGGTTTGTGGGGGGAATAACTTATATCAACATCGCAGCCACTCAAACACTGCAGCAACCCTTACTTCCTTATTGCCTGGTTTGTGGGGGGCATAACTTATATCAACATCACAGCCACTCAAACACATCAACCCTTACTTCCTTATTGGCTGGTTTGTGGAGGGCATAACTTATATCAACATCAAAGCCACTCAAACACATCAACCCTTACTTACTTATTGGCTGGTTTGTGGAGGGCATAACTTATATGAACATCACAGCCACTCAAACACTGCAGCAACCCTTACTTACTTATTGGCTGGTTTGTGGGGGGCATAACTTACATCAACATCACAGCCACTCAAACACTGCAGCAGCCCTTACTTACGAGGGTACAGCAACATTACATTGTACTTGCATGCATAGCCATACTGCAGGTGTGCTCACCAGTGCTATGTACATGTATTTACATGCATAGCCATAGGTATGCTCACCAGTGCTACATGTATTTCCATGCATAGCCATAGGTATGCTCACCAGTGCTACATGTATTTACATGCATAGCCATAGGTATGCTCACCAGTGCTACATGTATTTACATGCATAGTCATAGGTATGCTCACCAGTGCTACATGTATTTACATGCATAGCCATAGGTATGCTCACCAGTGCTACATGTATTTACATGCATAGTCATAGGTATGCTCACCAGTGCTACATGTATTTACATGCATAGCCATAGGTGTGCTCACCAGTGCTACATGTATTTACATGCATAGCCATAGGTATGCTCACCAGTGCTACATGGTTTTACATGAAAAATCTATTTGTATTTCGATACCTTTCATTGGCAGAAAGCTCTACTTGGGGAATTATGAGAATATGCTTAGGATAGACATGCTGTATAGTCATCCCAATTTTTATTTTTCAATAGTAAGACTGGATGTTCTTAGTGACGTACCACATATTCGCCTAACAAAGACAGTTTGTATCGACAGTACATGTCCAATAAAACTGCACACTTCCACAAGTTCTCAAACTTCTGTCAACTTCCCAACTAGCATTCTTGGGTGTGACTAGCTAGCTATGAACCGTAATATTTTAATCGCCCAGCGCCAAGTTATGTGGCCTGCTTAGTCGGTGCACGGTTTCTTCACAGCTACAGTAAGCAGCAGAAACTACTTGCATGCCGCTAGGCTTAGCCGTTTAGCAAGCTTTGGTTCTGCCTCCCTCTGAAACAGCCTCGCCAGTTCCACAGCTGCAGGCCAATAGAATAGTGAAATTGATGGTATCAGACCATAAACTTGTGCCATTCCAAGCTGATTGAATGCTATGGCGCAGAAGGTACTCAAGGGATCTAATTATGCACGGAAGGTACTATAGGCGGCTAATTAAGCATAGTGCTATATCTTAGCCGAGTTACTTTACCCGCAGTAACAGACTAGTTGATTCCCCTACTGTCTTTACGTGTGTGTGTGCCTGCGTGTGGGACAAGGGGAACAACATACATACATGTGGCTCATGTAGCTTTGCATGCCATTATCAAACTTGATCCAATTCAGTGTGTCACAAGAGGAACACATTTTGAAGGGTCAGAGGTCAATCGCCATCCTATAGTGTTCACGTATTTCTAGTATCATTAAAACATTAGACCCCCTGAAGTGAATTTATTTTGATTTTCACACTCTAAATTGTACTACTTCTCCTCTCCCTCCCCCTCCCCCCTCTTCTCCACATTCTTGTCCTTCCTAGCCTCCTCCCCCCTCCTCCTCCTCTCTCTTTCTTCCAGCCCTTCCTTCTCTCACTTGTTCAGTGCGCAGGTTTAGCTCAGTGGAGGTGAGCAACAAGTTCAATAAGCGTGGCCTTTGACCCCCCCACACATCGGGGATACTATTCCGACAAATCCCTAATTGTGAGTGAGATCAGCATGGCTGGAGTGGCAGTGTATTCTGGGTAGGACATGGAGGTGTGCACATATGTATGCTATGAGTGGTGGTGGAGGACATGAAGGTGTGCACATGTGTATGCTATTAGTGGTGGTGGAGGACATGAAGGTGTGCACATCTGTATGCTATGAGTGGTGGTGGAGGACATGAGCACATGTGTATGCTATGAGTGGTGGTGGAGGACATGAGCACATGTGTATGCTACATGTATGAGTGGTGGTGGAGGACATGAAGGTGTGCACATGTGTATGCTATGAGTGGTGGTGGAGGACATGAAGGTGTGCACATGTGTATGCTATGAGTGGTGGTGGAGGACATGAGCACATGTGTATGCTATGAGTGGTGGTGGAGGATATGAAGGTGTGCACATGTGTATGCTATGAGTGGTGGTGGAGGACATGAGCACATGTGTATGCTATGAGTGGTGGTGGAGGATATGAAGGTGTGCACATGTGTATGCTATGAGTGGTGGTGGAGGACATGAGCACATGTGTATGCTATGAGTGGTGGTGGAGGACATGAAGGTGTGTACATGTGTATGCTATGAGTGGTGGTGGAGGACATGAAGGTGTGCACATGTGTATGCTATGAGTGGTGGTGGAGGACATGAAGGTGTGCACATGTGTATGCTATGAGTGGTGGTGGAGGACATGAAGGTGTGCACATGTGTATGCTATGAGTGGTGGTGGAGGACATGAAGGTGTGTACATGTGTATGCTATGAGTGGTGGTGGAGGACATGAAGGTGTGCACATGTGTATGCTATGATTGGTGGTGGAGGACATGAAGGTGTGCACATGTGTATGCTATGAGTGGTGGTGGAGGACATGAAGGTATGCACATGTGTATGCTATGAGTGGTGGTGGAGGACATGAAGGTATGCACATGTGTATGCTATGAGTGGTGGTGGAGGACATGAAGGTGTGTGCATGAAGGGTTTCATAGAGCCCTGGGATATCCCCCCCAAAAAAACATTTCTCTCCCCCCCCCCCCCCCCCAAGAATGTTCACAATAAAAAAATTATATTAATGAAATTGCTTATGTAATAAATTACAGTAACGGGGGAAAAGAGCAGTACAGAGTAGGGAACGTAGAAGCAATAGCAAGATCAACAGTAATAAAATTATAATAATTATTCATTAATTAACAATTTATTAACAAAATTAATATATAAGCGAAGATATACAATAATGTATGGTGAAAATTACAATACAGTGAGTTCAGTAGTACTAAATTAAAGTAAAATGCGTTTATTTTTCTGTTTAAAAATGTCGAGAATTGCATTAAAGTCCACATCGGTCAATGGAGGATCCTCTATACTCATTTTCATTTTAAATGTTCTAGGTTCGAGTCAGATAGACGACTGCGTAGGCGAGTTTTAATCAACTTCATTTGACTAAATGAACGCTCTACTGTTGCTGTGCCAACAGGAAGTGCCATTGTAATGTTCAATAACCTCCACATCTCAGGGGAAATTCCTCCGTATGTATGTGACTTGTTCATCTCGTCCAGGATTTCTTGCATGCTAGGAGATAACGACTCTTCTTTACGTTCCATTATTGCCTTCTTCTCCACTAGCAAAGCCCATCTTCCAGTTTGAAAGAAGCTCATCGCCATCAAGCAATGGAGGTGAGGTGTAAGTCGTCCCCTCATACTCAACCTCTGCATAGAACTCGGCAAGAATCTTGATTTGCTCGCTGCCGTATGATGGTCCGTATGATGGTAAGGATGCTCAGGGTTTCATACAGGGGTGGACCTGGGATTTCCCCCCCTCCCCCCCCCAGCCAGAGTTTCCCCCCCCCAGGATTTTCAAAAATTATGATGTCATAGTGCAACATTGACATTTTGCTAACATTATAGTAATTTAGAAAACAGAATTTTAAAAAGCAATACGACGATTTTTCTGCTTGAATATGTCCAAAATTTCCAAAATTGTACTAAAATCTACTGAAGTCAGTTCAGGCCCTTCATTTGCGATTCGCATGAGCCTAGTAAGGTTGATGTCACTTACATGTAGTCTATTTCGAAGACGTGTCTTCACAATCTTCATCCGACTAAAAGAACGTTTCACAGTAGCTGTTGCAATTGGAAGAGTTAGCAAAATATCCAGTAACTTGAAAATCTCTGGGAAGATCTCTTTGTATGCTCCTGAAAGCTCCATCTCTGTCTTCATATCCTGTAGAGTGGGTGGTTTACTTAGTTTCTTTTTCTCCGTCATTTTCTTCTTCTCTTGTGCCAAGACTCTCTTAAAAACTCTCCACTCAGCAAAGATTTCTTCTCCATCCACGAGAGGTGGAGAAGTGAAGGTTTCACCATTAAACTCTACAGTTGCTTCTTTCCCATAGAAGTTAACTAGAGTTTGCAGTTGTGGATTGCCATACTCAAGAAGAGCAGTATCTTCTGTTAGCATCGAAGCAGTGTCAAAGATCGATGAGGAGACAAGTAGCTCCACAGCACCATCAGTGAAACGGCCATTTATATTGGAAACAAGTTTGTCAATATATGGAATAGCTGTTGAATTGCGGTACTCACTCATTGATGTGGCAGCTGCACTGCCAGTTCTAGTTGAACTCCTCCTGCATGTGATGTCATGTTCACTAGCAAGCATGTCAACAGTTGTTTCCACCAGAGAACACCATTCTGCATCCTCATTCTTGAAGCATTTCCGCTCTGAAACGATGCTCTCAAGGATGATTGGCAACTTGCTGAAATCAGTCGCCTTGCTTTGCATGAGGCAATTGAGCTTAGCAAGAAGATCAAGCACGGATGATAGCAGAATGATAGTGGCCACTCCACTATAAGAGCCCAACACCAACGCTATGCCATATGCTTCTGCGTCACCACAATCTTCATAGAGCGTGTGCAAAGTAGTTATCAGAGCAGGAAGCTCCTTGCGAATGGCTCGCACACATCTCTCATGAGATAGCCATCTTGTTTGGCTTGGTTTGACTACTTTCAGCTCTGGAAAATTTAGGACTGACTGCACATTTTTCAGAGCTTCTGCTTTTGGGGGGGAAGGAATAATAAAACAATTTCCACAAGCTGGCCATTGTGCCAAACATCTTTTTCACGGTAGCAACAGACTCGGTTGCTTGCATGGAAGCAAGCTGCAACCTGTGGCAGGAGCAGTGGATGTAGAGAGCATGGGCTGCATGCACCCTCATCCTTCTTTGCACCCCACTTCTGCAACCAGAGAATGTTGCAGCACCGTCACACCCTTGTCCAACAAGTTTAGAGTAATCAAGATTCTTCTCATTGATGAAGAAAGTTAGAGCATGTGTAATTTCTTCAGCATCAGTGGATTTGAGATGAAGAATCGTCAAAAGTGTTCCTCTGGGTGACCATCCACAAGCCACCGGAAACAAATCGATAGCTCCACCTGTGTGGAAATGTCTTGACTCTCATCTGCTAGAATTGAGAAGAACGGGCTGGATTTCAGGCTTTCTATCAGCTTTCTGTCAAGCCATGTGTCAATGGCTTCAATCAGTGATGTAGTGCTGAACTTGGAGGTGTACTGGGCATTAGATGGGTCTTCATTGATATGTTGCTCAAGTAATTTATCCCCATTGGCAACTAGGAGCTGGATCAAATATGGATAAACACTCATATGAGGAATTCTATTCTTGACCAGAAAGTAGACTGCTCTAAACAGGTTGAGTAACACACACCGATTTCTCTGTCTACGTTCAGCAGCCTCTTGTGCAACAGCTGAACACTGGAGCTCAAGTACATACTTCCCACTCTCTACTTGCTGTGCCATGGCACCAACAGCTGCAGCATCTCTGTGCCATTGGGAGTCTGCATGCTTCTTCAGTACTTCACTAGCATGGTTCCAGTCAACTATGCCTCTTGACCCAACAGGGGGTTTCCCCCAATTCTGGCATGTAGTGCCCAGGGGTATTTCTTCTCCCATTCTTTTTTAAATGAAAGTTTTTCCCTGTAGACCTTCCTATTTTCACTAGCACTGAGTTTGTTCTTCTTCTTCTGAGGCTCCTGCTGATTGTCAGTTGTCTGGGAGAGACTGGATGAGGAATGGGCAGCTTCCTGATCAGTCAACGAGTCTGATGCATCACTGCTTGTCCTCTTTCGAAAGTAGGCTCTGAGATCCATGTTTGTGAATGATTTCATCAGGGAGATCAACCCACCAGGGGGGAAAAATCAAGGAGCAGTGCTCTTACAAACTCAACAGGCAACTAACAGACAACACTTTATTAGACTAGTATTTACAGATTTCTCTTTTATACTTAACTCAGCATACAATCAATCAATACCAATCAACAGCACATTCACAACACATAACCACAACTTTCTGGCACAAACACACAAACATATCCACCTAAAGCCATTACAATCAATCAACACATTCATAACACAATCATAAACTATACTGCTCACACAAACACACAAACATGGCCAATCATGTACCCACAAGCCAATCAACAACATATTATATCACCAAAAGTTTTAGCAAGTGACTGAATGTGGCAAATGTAGGCCATACCCACAGATAATCAGTGGCCAACACTTTTCAGCTACATAGTGTGCTAAAAGTGGGCGATGCTAAGCTGGATACTATTCTCCCCCCCCCCCCCCCCCCCCCCCCCCACCCAACCAAAAATCCTGTATGAAACCCTGATGCTTCAGTGGGTAGTAGGGAGGGACTGAATATGGACATGGCAGTAACAAACTTCACGGCTTTGTCTGTAAATCGACTCTTAATATTTAGAAGAAGGGAATCGACGTATGGAATTGCAACTAGAGTTCGATACTCGGCTGTGGTTGTGATAGAACACCAATGGCTTCGTGCAGATCCATCTGTGCCGAGTGTTATATCGTGTTTTTTTCTTCAACAGAGATATTTCAGACTTGACTGAATCCAACCACTCACTTCTTTCATCCTTTAGATGCTCGAGTTGATCCGTCGTGATTTTCAGAAATACCGGTAAGGTGCTCAAATCGAGTAACTTTCTTTGCATCGCATTCATCCTTGCCATGATATCCATAACTTCTGACAGGAACACGATACTAGCAAAGTAGCAACTCCAGTGTAAGTAGCAAGGAGAGCACCAATACTGTATGCTTCAGCATCACCTGATGTCTCATACAGCTGTTGTAGGGTGACGATAAGGGCAGGAAGCTCTCGGTAAATAGCCTGTACACAGCGTTCGTGTGATAGCAATCTGGTATCACTAGGCTTCACAATCTTAAGCTCAGGTAGCTTGAGGACAGACTGGACTGCTTTGAGAGATTCTGCTTTCTTGGGCGAGTAGAAAAAGAGCTTCCATATATTTCCCATAGTTCCAAACATCTTCTTGATCTCTGGAACACTGTTAGCAGCTTGCATGCTTGCTAGTTGAAGCCTGTGGCAGGCACAGTGGATGTAAAAGGAGTGTGCAGCTAGAGTTTGCATCCTTTTTTGAACTCCATTGCATTCTCCGGCAAAGGTGGCTGCTTCATCATAACCTTGGCCTATTAGTTTACGATAGTCTAGGTTCTTCGACTCAAGGAAGGAGCTGATTGCATCTGAAATGGTAGCAGCATCTTGGGCAAGAAAATATATAGATCTCAAAAGCTTAAGCACTATATATCTGTTCTTTGCTCTCCTTTCTTTAGCCTGTGTGTAGTGATCAAGTATTAGACTGGCTACATGTAGCAAGTGCCCACAATGCTGTGTGCAGTGATCTAGTATTAGACTGGCTACATGCAGCATGTGCCCACAATGCTGTGTGCAGTGATCTATACATGTAGCAAGTGCCCACAATGCTGTGTGCAGTGATCTAGTATTAGACTGGCTACATGCAGCAAGTGCCCACAATGCTGTGTGCAGTGATCTAGTATTAGACTGGCTACATGTAGCAAGTGCCCACAATGCTGTGTGCAGTAATCTAGTATTAGACTGGCTACATGCAGCAAGTGCCCACAATGCTGTGTGTAGTGATCTAGTATTAGACTGGCTACATGTAGCAAGTGCCCACAATGCTGTGTGCAGTGATCTAGTATTAGACTGGCTACATGTAGCAAGTGCCCACAATGCTGTGTGCAGTGATCTAGTATTAGACTGGCTACATGTAGCAAGTGCCCACAATGCTGTGTGCAGTGATCTAGTATTAGACTGGCTACATGCAGCAAGTGCCCACAATGCTGTGTGTAGTGATCTAGTATTAGACTGGCTACATGCAGCAAGTCCCCACAATGCTGTGTGCAGTGATCTAGTATTAGATTGGTTACATGTAGGGTCATTCCATGTCAAATCAACCAATGGTTGTAACCCCCCCCCCCCCCCCCGTCTCAGATTTTGTTGAAATTTTTGTCAGTAGAGTACATTGATACAAAAACTTTGTGTGCCAAGTAACTCGCAATATTAAGGGAGATACGGCTGATGGAAGTTTTCCCATTGCTAATGGCAACTGTTTGGCCACGCCCACATAAATCACCTATTTTGCCTATATCGTCATCGTCCAAAGTATACAAGCCAGACTCACAAAAGTTGGAGCCCTGGACCAATTTTTTATGAAGATTAAGAATCTGCAGTCAAAATTTGGCTATCTCTTATACTTTATGCAATATAGGGGTTAAGATGTGCCGGATTCACGCCCCAAAAAGTGGGTGTGGGGAGTGGTCAAAATGCTTCCAACATTGTTTCTAAGAAGCTGAAGGCATTGGCTTGAACATGTTAAAAATTCAGGAGAGTGTTTTACTTTATTTCTTTGAAAGGATGAATTTTGTTCTATTAACATGATTAGGTTTTGTGCTAAATGATTGTACAGCCCTACTTCAGTAATACGGTCTGGGTATATTATTTACTTATTCTGACAGAATCATCAGACCTCAATCAAAGAGTTTGTTTGGCTTATTTTATTTTAAGAAAGACATGTGACAAAATGTTGTTTACAGTAAGCAAGTACTGTATGTGTTTATAAAATAATATGAACAAAAAGAAAACAAATATTCTCACAATTAACTCAAACAACAAAACACCTGGCTATATATAGGTCACAAATTTCTATTGTTGTATCTTGTGAAGCATTGAAGAATCTTGTCAACCGTCTCTTGCTTGAGCATGTAAGAGCGATCACTGCCAACTGAAGTTGGTACAGGGAGAGTGCATAAGATATGATTGAAGGGTATGTTGTATTCATCCTTCCTGGATGGCTTGTTGGTACGAACACTTCGTTGCATGAAATTGGCCACTATGTCCTGATGTTCTTCAGACCTTTCAGAAATGCTGCCAACATACCACTGTTCATCATAGACAACAGCCACATATTGCCCTAGCTTCAGTTCTGTTTCACTTGGAAATTTGTTATCAATACTCATTGGAGAAATTCCGACGTTAACAACTGTACTGGTAGTATCGCTCGAGAGACGATACATTCTGATTTCAGTGTTGGATATTGGAATGAACCTATGATGGCTCCTTGTGCCTGGGATGGTCTTGGCACTTTTTAATCGAGATTCGATCTTGGAATTATGGGTAATAATGTCCTCTTCAGGAACAAATATAACCTTTATACCTGAGATGTGTTCATTAGCCCAAGTATATAGCTGCAATGGTGTCAGAATCTGGCCCTGTTCAGTTGCCTGTAAACTGGCACGTGCAACTATCCTCTTGATAGTGCCACCGATCCCGTCGCATGGGCTTTTACCATGGCTGGTTGCAAAAAAGTTCCATTCAGCTGTAATGTTAAAGTCAGATTGATGAAAGCATAGATTGCAGAAATTTTTGAAATTTTTGTCTTGGCTTGCTGCCCCACCGCTGAAATAGTGGATGTGCTTCACTTGTACAGTTTCCTTCAAAAACTTGATCATTACATCAATGAATGCATGAACTACTATGGCATTGTGATCTCTTATCACTGACAATGCAAGCACTGATGCAAGCAAGGTTGCCTGATTCTTCTTTGTGATAAATTGCAAATGGGTGGAGCACAGCTTGGGTTATATCCCAATCAAAACCCTGGACAGCATCCTGGCACACAAATGAATAGTTTTCAGCGAAGTCAAGAAGTATTATAGCTTCACCAACTGGCAGTTGATCTTTGAGATGTCGAAGATATGAAGCCTGGGCCTTGTCTGTAAAGTGATGATTAGTGGCTTTATCTGCTAAATGAGAGAGTGTTTGTATGAAATCTGTCAGGTTTTCATGCAAATCAACCAACTTTGATTGACTAATGTGTGTCCACTGCTTGTAGTTGATCAAATTGTCACAGTCCATATCAGAATTTTCAAAGAGTTTGTCTAGGAATTCTACCAGCTGGTCTCTTCCAGGGCGTGTCACATCGATGAAGCATACAATTTCGCGAATCTGTGTCGCACACCAGGATGAAATCAACTCCTTATAGTCAACTTTTTTTGGTAGAGCAGAGACAAGGAGTTTTAAGTTCTGATGAATTTCGCAAACACAAACTGTATGCATTCTACTTGCGTCAGCAGTGACACACCATTTAGGTCTAAGAGCACAGAATTTTGATAAACCAATTTCGACGTTCCGATGCTACTTGAATTGGAGATACAATTCTTTCATGTTCAGCAAAAGTAACCGTTTCTGATGCTGGACTTTCTCTCCACACTCCCTCACACTGACAAAATCCTTCATCCCTGGACACATTCTGGAGAACTCATCATCATTATAAAACTGGTTGACAAGCTGGGTTACTTCTAAAGACAGTGTTTTACCCTGCTTTTTTGAAGGCATCGCTAGTATTCCACTTGTATTCTTTAGTTGCCGAGCAGCTTTCACAATATACTTAGTGACACCAAACTTATCAGCAGTCTTCTGTATAGACCAGCTTGGAGATGCAAGAGTGAGGATGGAAAAAATTTCCTTTTGAGTTGAAGCAGCACACTTTTGACTGAGTTCTCGGATAATAGTTTCCAAATCCTTACAAGCATCACATTCATGATATTGAGTCTCTGTTTCTGAGCTTAATGTCAGCTTAGGTATTTTCAAAACACACGCAATTTTCACTCACTTGTACATGCTCCGAATATTCCACTAGTTTTCTTTTTCCATAGTGGGAGCGATCCTGTACTTTCTTGGTGTGGAGTTTGAAAGGAGAGCATTCGAAACTGGTGAAGCTATGGTTGAGTAGCTCCCTTGTCACATCGAGCTCGGATTCTGAAGAACTAGGATTATCTTCTATCTCGGTGGTGGTTGATTCGGAGGCATCAGGTGGTAGAGCATAGGAAGTGGACGGCTGTTGCACACCTGCTTGTGCCTGAGGCTGCACGGATGTGTCATCAGCAAGAACTGTAGATTGAGAGTTTTTTTCAGTAGCTTTCTTCTTGCAAGTGATGCATAATTTCTTCCCTGGAGTGACATCTATTCCATGATGCAGGAGATCATTGGCAAATGCCACACTGATGGTAGAAAGGCCTGTAAAATACAAAGTGAAGATGTTCAATTCATAGTACAGGGTCAATCATTCCAAAAAATATTGGAATCTATATTTACCTTTCTTTGATGTTACTTGTCCTCTCTTGCCCTTTTTTCGTACGACTTTTTCCTTACCAGGTGTGTGCAGTAAAAATGGATTGCAGCATTTCAATTGGCGCTGTTCAAACCTTGACACTGAGTAAAACTCATGATGGTATAGGCAGACAGTTACTGTTTCACGGTCAATTTGATCTGTTCTTAATCCACTTCTCCACAGCAGTAATTCCATCTTATCACCATCAAGATCTCATCAAGATCTGCGAGTTTCATCAAGCCTTGCTTACGAATACGATACTTTTTATGACATTCTGATTGCAGGGAGATCCTGATTGTACAATCCTCAAGCTTTGCACCAGCAGCCATTTTGATCTTCTGAACTTCCAAGCTGTCTGTCTTGAGAAATGATGCGATACTGGCTGTCTTAAATACTGGTTGTCTTGAGAAATGATGCAACACTGGCTGTCTTGAGAAATGATGCAACACTGGCTGTCTTGAGAAATGATGCAACACTTGTTGTCTTGAGAAATGATGCAACACTGGTTGTCTTGAGAAATGATGCAACACTTGTTGTCTTGAGAAATGATGCAACACTTGTTGTCTTGAGAAATGATGCAACACTGGCTGTCTTGAGAAATGATGCAACACTGGCTGTCTTGAGAAATGTTGCAACACTGGCTGTCTTGAGAAATGATGCAACACTGGTTGTCTTGAGAAATGATGCAACACTGGTTGTCTTGAGAAATGATGCAACACTGGCTGTCTTGAGAAATGATGCAACACTGGCTGTCTTGATGCAATACTTGAGAAATGATGCAACACTGGTTGTCTTAAGAACTTATAATAGTATGTTGCAACACTTTTCAGGTATTGCATAATCCATTTTTGCACAAAACAACATTAACAAAACAAAATTCATCCTTTCAAAGAAATAAAGCAAAACACTCCTGAATTTTTAACATGTTCAAGCCAATGCCTTCAGCTTCCTAGAAACAAAGTTGGAACCATTTTGACCGCACACCACACCCACTTTTTGGGGTGTGAATCCGGCACATCTTAACTATTCCATAAAGTATAAGAGATAGCCAAATTTTGGCTGCAGATTCTTAATCTTCATAAAAAATTTGTCCAGGGCCCCAACTTTTGTGAGTCTGGCTCACATACTTTGGACGATATATAGGCAAAAATAGTTTATTTTTGTGGGCGTGGCCAAATAGCAATGGGAAAACTTCCATCAGCCTTAATATTGCGAGTTAAACAAAATAACTTGGCACACAAAGTTTTTGTACCAATGTCCTCTACTGACAAAAATTTGAACAAAATCTGAGAGGGGGTGGTAGGGAAATGCTCCAAGCATTGGTTGATTTGACATGGAATTACCCTGTAGCAAGTGCCCACAATGCTGTGTGCAGTGATCTAGTATTAGACTTGCTACATGTAGCAAGTGCCTACAATGCTGTGTGCAGTAATCTAGTATTAGACTGGCTGCATGCAGCAAGTGCCCACAATGCTGTGTGCAGTAATCAGACTGACTCCATGTAGCAAGTGCCCACAATGCTGTGGTCAGTGGTCTAGTATTAGACTGGCTACATGTAGCAAGTGCCTACAATGCTGTGTGCAGTAATAGTATTAGACTGGCTACATGCAGCAAGTGCCCACAATGCTGTGTGCAGTGATCTAGTAATAGACTGGCCAAGTGCCCACAATGCTGTGTGCAGTGATCTACATGTAGTATTAGACTGGCTACATGCAGCAAGTGCCCACAATGCTGTGTGCAGTGATCTACTGGCTACATGCAGCAAGTGCCCACAATGCTGTGTGCAGTGATCTAGTATTAGACTGGCTATGCAGCAAGTGCCCACAATGCTGTGTGCAGTGATCTAGTATTAGACTGGCTACATGTAGCAAGTGCCCACAATGATGTGTGCAGTGATCTAGTATTAGACTGTTTACATGTAGCAAGTGCCCACAATGCTGTGTGCAGTGATCTAGTATTAGACTGGCTACATGCAGCAAGTGCCCACAATGCTGTGTGCAGTGATCTATTATAATACTGGCTACATGTAGCAAGAGCCCACAATGCTGTGTGCAGTGATCTAGTATTAGACTGGCTACTTGTAGCAAGTGCCCATAATGCTGTGTGCAGTGATCTAGTATTAGACTGGGTACATGCAGCATGTGCCCACAATGCTGTGTGCAGTGATCTAGTATTAGACTGGCTACATGTAGCAAGTGCACACAATGCTGTGTGCAGTGATCTAGTATTAGACTGGCTACATGCAGCAAGTGTCCACAATGCTGTGTGCAGTGATCTTAGGTATGATGGGATTGAGTGTGGATAAGTTGAAGTGGGAGGTTTATGAGTTGTTATAGGAGTAGGTGTGCATGGGGTGTGGTCTCATGCCATTCCACAAGTCATGGGGTGTGGCCTCCTGCCGTTCCTCTGTATGTACAGCGGTGGTAGCATTAGGTGTGTCCTCCTGTATAAGGCAGTTGCATGAGGTGTTATTTCCTGCCCTGCCATTAAGACATGGTTGCATGGAGGGTGCCCCCTGCCCTTCCTCTACATGTACATGGCATGCCCTACCATTAAGACATGGTTGCATGGAGGGTGCCCCCTGCCCCTCCTCTACATGTACATGACATGCCCTGCCATTAAGACATGGTTCAAGGAGGGTGCCCCCTGCCCCTCCTCTACATGTACATGGCATGCCCTGCCATTAAGACATGGTTGCAAGGAGGGTCCCCCCTACCCTTCCTCTACATGTACATGGCATGCCTTGCCATTAAGACATGGTTGCAAGGAGGGTCCCCCCTGCCCTTCCTCTACATGTACATGGCATGCTTTGTGTTGGTTAACTGTTTAGTCAGTCAGGAGGGGCACCACAACACTCGCTTGAGGGGATCCCTAGCACGTGTGTTTTGTCTGTATAGAGCCCATAGCTTGGGTGTGGTTATATAAGACCCTCACTAATTGCTAATAACTTCCTTTTTTATAGTGACAACCGGGGGAAAGTGCCACGTCCCACAAATCATCATGGAGAGACCAGTTCTCCTCTCCAATAAAAGCCTGCAAGGAAACAAGGAGAGACCAATCCCCATCTCCAATAAAAACATGGAGAGAGCGATCAACCCCTCTCCGCCAAAGATACTCCCACTCCAAGATCCATCCCTCCAATAATGACTATTCGAGGGAGGGAAATCGTGAAGGACCAATCCCCCCTCCACCAAGACCCACCACTGCAGTCAAGACTGCACAAACCTCCCGACCCACCCCGGAACAAACACCCTCCCCTTCATTAACTTCATATATAATTATGCATGTGGGCTTGGCCAGCGTAACGCATGTTACATGTCACACACTTTATATGCACATTGCTTGGACATATGTCAACATATGAGCCTGGTTAAAGGTTTATAATCAAGAAGGAACATAGCTTTAGTTATCCATCAAATTTCATGGAGAAATATTAAATATTTTGGGAGCTAGGGGGTAAATAGTGCATGTTACGAAATCCTGATGCCAATTTCTCCCACCAAACTTTGATACAATATTCTATTAAAACTGATAATGGAAATTTCCCAATTTTTACAAATGTTTGATATGATTATGTTGACTATCATTAACCAAAATTTCATGGTTCTATCAATACCCATGTCCTCACTGCATAGCCATCATAAGAAAATGTACCGTAACGCATGTTACATAACACGTTACGCACACAATTGGTATTACTGAGAAGCTTGCATGTAGCAGAGAAATTGTCTAAACATTTTATTTGCAGAAGTAAATTATTTCACATTACATTCATCAGTTTGTAAACACTTTATCTACATACATGTAACATGTAAATAAATCGAGTGGGGGGGGGGGGGGGGGCTGATTTGGGCAGTCAATTGATTTGTTTCCATCCAACCAACCTTGGGTCATAATATTTTTATCACTGTCACTCAGTACAAAGAATCTGCTGGAAATACTTATATGGGCAATCTGGCTTCCGTGGCCAGTTCCATCACTTGAAACCAGTCAGCTTCATAAAAGACAGCAGAATGTGACTATCTGTGGCACTCAGAACTTCTCCGATATATATATATGTCGTACACTGCAGCAAGAAACTCCCCAGTTTTGAAGGTTGCTATCACAAAATTCTCTGAGCCTACTTCCACCTCATCATCCTCATCCTCATCATTGTCCTCCTCTACCGCAAAATCCTTAGTGAGTCAGGAGAGTGTCACCTCACCGTTGGTGTTTTTGATGCAATGCATCTCACGAATGCCGGTATTGCGCCCAAAATGCCCAAAATGCATCATCCAATCACATCTGGCTGTTATGCAGTTTGATCTCATCCTCAGCAACGTTAATCACACTTACTGAGGGCATTGATGCTGCAGCTGCAGCAAACGTTGCATTGGAAACAGCTGGTGATGACCTGAAATCAATCAATTGGTAGAGATATCAATTCCCTACTAGATGACAATCAACTAAGCAAAAATTCTCAATAACAAATTTGATAGTACACTACCTGTTCATTTTGACGACCAAAACTCGGTGTAGGAAATCTTGAAGTTGAAATCTTGGTAGAGGTAAAAGAAGTCACGTGTGTAGTCAACTGGCCAGCTGATTGGCTGATGCTTAGTTCAAAGAGCCTTTGAAGCTTAGGAGACAAAGGAGACTGTGAATCCTTTGATGGCAGCATGCGACTTCTCTGTAGTATCAATGTAACGCATGTTACAAAATGTCAATGTAATGCATGTTACGCACTTTGAAGTGGGATTATCTGATAACCACTCATTTGATTTCCACCATTTTTTGTATGAAACTTCCTACTAAGTAAAGGGAACAGATTATGCAATTATTTGTGGCTAGGTCAAATATTTTGGAGATGGTGAGAACTTTTTGATGTTTTGCATAACGCATGTGACAGGACAAACTGATTTTTTTAATCAACACAGGGCCCACTACAGGGGGTCTGGGGGTCATTTTTTGGGGGTAAGTCATGAAACTAAGCTGAAAATTCTATGCAGAAATATCATGAGATGTACCGTACTGTATTCATACAGAAATTTGACAATTGCGATTTATTTTCAAAAACGCAGATTGGTCATATTCGAAGCAATGCGAGGACGTGGATAATGATATTGACATAATTTTAACTTTTTCTGAAGCCCTAAAGAGTCTACTTTCACTTGCATTAACTTTTGTGGCCTTTTTATTTGATTTGTTTCGAGCCAGGATTTCGTGGCCATGCCCATATGATTATTATTATGTATGTACATGTATGTGTGATGTACATGTATGTGTGCCTATAATGTGTATGTAGTTATTTTATTATTATGATGATGATGTTTATGATTATGGAGATATAATAACAATAATTTCAATACAACTATAATTATCGATTATCTAGTTTTCAAACAACTCCCATCCTAATCAGCCCACCACTGCCCCCACCACAGATGCTGTGTTCCTTCTCTGTACATCTAGGGTGAGATGCTGAGAATGTATGTTTTTCCCTTCACCTCTCCAGTACATTGCCTCACCCTGTGGCCCAGCTCATGCAAAAAGGCTCTTCCCAATGGCACCCAAACTCAACAACCGCAGGTTTGTAGGAATAGTCCGGCCCTAGGCTTGTGTACTTCACCCACTCCTTCTCCTCAGCTAGGTCTGCTCCAGCCGTTGGTCTGTCGTGTATTATTATTATTATTACTTTTCGGTCGAAGAATAGTCACCCGAGTGCGTACCGGTGTCATAACGGATAACGTCCCCTATCGGTTCAGGGACGCACTGTTCTCTGCAGCCCAGTCTGCTGCTCTGGCGTAAGTGCCGGTGCCATGCCGCACTGCCATATTACACGCACTTTACCTACTGCGCATGCGCAAGTATTTATTTCCTTATGTCCCGCGGGAAGTGGCATGCCACACTTTACTCGCACTTCATCCAATGCGCGTGCGAAATCTTTAAAAAGCACAATTACAACAGTGTTTTGGGGCGGGGAGGTGCCAAAGACATAAGGACATGGGACCCTAGGTGTTTCCTCTTCTCCCACCACTTGAACACATTTTCCATTACAATTACAATTTGAACTATATACAATACCCAACACCTCCTCCTTCACCCCTGCTATATGCTCACCTACCCAACATTAGACCAGACTTACTCTCCATCATTTCTCCATACCACCCACTCCTCAGACCCTTCAATGCTCTTGACCATATCCATTAATCTTCCTCTATCACCAGCAAACTCCACACAGTACAACAAGAAGTGCACAATCTTTCACAACACCTCTTCCATAATTATCAGAATAAGGCATGAAATTTGCAGTTGAATATCACTCACAGAACTCATTAGCAGGAGTAGGAGAAACACAATTATCAATTATTGCATAGATGCAACCATGGAAATTGGAGCCCTTGGTCATTCACTCCATAAGACCCTGTCTGGGTTTTGGAATCCAGCTCTTAGCATAAAATTATGGTGATTGTGGGCAAGTGGCAATGGTATGCTCCTGTGTGATGTCCAGAGCTAAAGATGAGCAGAGTATATAATATAGTCAGCTCTGCCCATCAATTCTCTCTCCATATTAATACTTATCAGTCACTATATATAATTTATATATTTTTATTACTATATATCCTAATTAACTTCTGTTGCCTTTGCAAGCTCTGTTGGACTATATGTCCCAAGTAGGGTGGGTACCCATGCTGACCCAGGACCTTCGTTTATTTCCGTTTCATCTGCTTGTTAGATATTTTAATTCCACTTGGAATTATTTTTCCCTTCTCTTTCTAATACCAAGTGTGAATTATTCTTAATATATTTTAGTTAGCTATATGGCATGCTATCGCACCTGTCACATTACTCAAGTATTGTGGTATAATTATAGGAAAACCCATTCTATGAATTCTCATTGACAACTAACCATGAATTTCATAACTTGCCAAATAACTCGCAATATATTTCACAATTCAAGAGATGCACTACATTATATACTTGTTGACAAGCTGATAGATTACTCTTTAATATTTTACAGGCTTCTCTCTTGCATTACTGGCAATTCCATTCTTCTTGTAAGTTTTTCAATGGCTGATGAAGCACAAGATTGATGGAACCATTCCTTACATGAACAGCACTGTGCAACCGTAAGGGCAGAGTCATGGGACTGCCTACATATGCAGATAAGTCGTATTCTTTCATCCAACCTCTTGTACGTCACAGTCCGTCTAAGACCTTTCAATGGGAAAGGTAATAAGATTCGTTCCTGGAAGGACATTGCTAGATGGTGTCGCATCTTGCTCTGGTCAAAGGTGATGAGTGATGGGTTAATCCCACCGCATAGAGCTGTTGCAATTGCAATTGCAAATAAGCCACAATCATTGCCTCCAGCCTGTCTCTGTATTTTTGGTTTCTGAATGATAAGGTAGGTTCCAGCGTAATGCTCCATCCAGGCAAGGCCTTTCAACGTATCCAATTCTGCATCAATGATAAGAACAGATATACTAAAGCATTAGGCGCAAGTATTAAGGTGTAATATCAAATATTACTGTACATAGTCCTCAATTCCATTCACCCAACTTGAAGAAAACATGTCAATTGGAGCAAAATAGAGCTTCTTTTGTTTAAAAAGGCTAGATTTCTCACCAAATGCTGTTATCAGTCGTTTAAAGAGTAGAAACAGTTCCATAATGTTGAAAAGGAAATTAATCTGCCCAATTTGATGAGAATGAGTGATTTCAGAGAGTTTTTCCTTAAAAATCTTAAAAACGGACTTTCTCACAACTCTCCAATCTGGAGCATGGTTGGAGGACACCCACATTAATGAAGCTCAGGCCCTACTTCATGTACAGTTTCCAGAGATGGGTGGCCTTCAGCCAGTTCAATATTTGGCACCAGGCAGTGGAGGCTCACTTACTGGAACTCCAGTAGACATTTGCCATTTACCCTCAGTACAGTCTGGGTCGCACCAGTCACAAAACAATCTGTCTCGGTCTGTGAAGATTCCGTGGAAATGCACATCTTTTCTGGTTGTCGTTGGTCCTGGTCCACAGTGCGTGTGGATGGTTGGACTGGAGGTAGAATGATTGTGCTCTGTTTCTCAGTATAGGGTTTGTTGGGTTGCAGGCCAAGAGTTGACACCACACCAAGGTTTGCTATGCATTGCCTCTTTCTTGGTGTACTCTTCTCTGCAATATATTCTATACTACGGGTGAAGTAAGGCTTTAGGTGTCCTGAGTTAATCTTGCTTTTTATGGGATTGCCATTACCATCCTGCAATGTGCAGAGGCCCATAGAAGTGATGTCAGTTATTTTGTAAGGCCCCAACCAGTCTTGTGATAACCTATCACCTTTCCTTGATGCTTTTCGCACATTCCTGTTCAAGACATGGTCACCTGCAGCAAACAACAAATAATTTTGAAACTTTTTAAACATATGCATATCTTCAAGCTAAAACTTATGTCTGCAATTTATTAAGAACATAAAATGTATTTGAAATATAAAGTTCTATGCAAAATGTCTTTTTATTGAAACTGATTTCCACTCAACAATTAACTGCCCTCCCTCTCCGTATCTCACAAAGAGCAGTATATATATGGCACCATAAATATCTTAATTTTGGTCATATCAATTAAGCCTTTCTTTTGCTTGGCATCAAAATACAACTTGTGCTTGGCCTTGGCTTCTTAAATTTTTTCTCGTACCTGTTCATCCAGGGCCTGCACCTAAGTGAATACGGAAGGAGTTGCTTGTGGATTATTTTACATACATTAATATGAAAACTGCCAATAATTTCATTCACAAATAAAATATGCACAGCGAATTAGTTTCTAAATCATATTTCGTTAATTATAGTCTGCCACTAGACAATCTTTACCTTTGCTACACAATCTTTCAAGTCTGTTTTAATCTCTTCAGGAGACATGTCAGTGTGTATATTCACATACTGTAACTCTTCTTCACAATCATGTTCTGCGTTAATGGCTATGGCACCCCGAGCTGTGCAATAAAACATCAGTACAAAGGGCTGCTGCTTTGTTGATGCTTGTATGCTAGTGTTGATGCCATAAGTGGTAGAGAGCACAAATCTAAGATATCAACAAAATGCAAAGCATAAGAAGAACTAAAGACATGTACATAGTAAGCCTATACACCAACCAACAGTTACAATTGCTATATTGGAATTCTAGGTCATACGATGGATTACAAAATCCATCCAGTAATAGCAAGCTGCTACA
The DNA here is from genome assembly GCA_028752905.1 of Cladorhizidae sp. MBARI D1340-BT2. Taxonomy (NCBI): domain Eukaryota; kingdom Metazoa; phylum Porifera; class Demospongiae; order Poecilosclerida; family Cladorhizidae; species Cladorhizidae sp. MBARI D1340-BT2. The sequence continues at coordinate 17,592,893 of JAQNBH010000004.1, read as the reverse complement.
ACAGATACACTGACCTCCACTGATGCATAGTAGCTTCAAATATAGTAACTTACTTGTTCCAGTCAGTTTGGCTGTCATTTGTGTATTTGGACAGTGCCCTCTTAAATGTCTGGTTTGTGCGCTCATCCTGGCCATTTGTTTCTGGATGGTATGCAGAACACATCATTCGCTTCACCCCAAAGGCAGCAAAGATGAAATCATTTACCTGAGTTGGAAAAGCAAAACAGCATGAAATAGATACCAAGTATAATGCACACTATACTTTGTTACTAATAACATCACTATAAAAGAAGCTATCTGCGTAGTAGTTATGGAGAAGAGATGAGTTGTCTGACCACCACAGCTAACTACATTGAGAAATCCTGAATTGAATTCTTATTTAGAATATTATGCACCTTGAACGTTAAAAATATTTAAGACTTGTCACTAACCTGGTTAATAAATTCACGGCCCTGGTCCATGATCATTTTCCTTGGAGGACCATTATTGTATGTGAGCTCAAGTATCATCACTTTAGCAACATCACCAGCACACTTTGACTTAATGGAACGAGCAAACACCCACTTCATGAAAAGATCAGTCACAGTGCAGACGTATATGTGGCCTTTATCGGTAGCTGCAAATGGGCTGATCAGGTCAATGCCCAGAGTCTCCCATCTTTAATATAAAACATTAAAAATTATTCTACCAAGATACAAAAAACACACACAGCTATTATATATATTCAAACTCCTCTTATCTGGATAGGCACTTTCCATAATTCAGAAACAGCCACATCTGGGAACACCACCACATTTCCCCCAATATTGATGATTTGCCTTGCATTTTGTACTTGCACTGTGCATGTACATGCTGCACATGTGCAATGACTGAAAACAACATGAACACAGTTATTTTAAAAAGAAATTATGGTATTTGCCTCAGTGATTCCTGTCTCATCCAAGCTGCAGTGTCATGCCATTTCTTCACAAGATGTTTTTTTGGCGGACCATGCGATACACATGACTTCATTGTGCAATGTGCAGGTGCCTAGTAGGCAGACGTTCCCAGATGTGGGGTGTGCGGATGAAGGGAGTTTAAGCATATACATGTTCATGAGATTTGCATGGGACGCAGTATAAAATCAGTGACCTGTTGGAAACTTTGATAGGATGTAGCTCTGTTGCAATGGTCTTAATCTGCTCCAATTTTTGGCACCGCTGACAAGTGGATATCTAAAAATACAATAAAACGACTGTAGTTTCATGAGGCAACATTTTGATATATTACATGTTATGAGCCAACCAGGATTTGAATAATTCACAGATTTCCCCCACTAATACTTGTCCACACATTGAGCAAGCAACTCATAGATTGTCCACATAAACTATACTTTAAGGAGAAACTTATCAACTATCTGCTCAAAACACGTGTGTTGGAAATTCCTAGAGTCGAAATCCCCCTTAATATAAAGCGTTATGTAAAAACAACAATGATAGTTCCAACCTGTAGGACTACTCTCAGCCGACCTCATGCCTGCTATGGCTACTGCTAGAATAGCTAGGTGAAGCTATGTACACAATATAATATAACATCATTTTGATCAATCTATTGGCTTACTTCACATGCCACTTGCTTCTAGGCATTCTATCATGCCTGTACGATTGCTACATACTTGCCATTAGGCAAGGAAAGTCTCTAACTGCTTCTATTGTTCTTCATTCATCTTTAAATAAAGCACACCAACACATTGTGTTGCGATCCGACGTTTGAATAAAACTCAAGTCTATTTGAGCGTATGGGATGCAACCTCATGTTCACAATCGACTCATCGTGTTGTGTCTATTGTGAACCAGCCTTTAGATTATTGAGTATGTGTATAGGAATGATGCACTCAGCACTGTGATTTTAATCACCACATTACCTCTTGATTTACACCCTGTTTACAATTACATGCTATGCTTGTCATTAGATACTTATAGGGCCTGTCATAATGATCAAAATGCAGTAGCAGTAAAACCTCTCTGGAGCCATATATTCTCTTGGATATTGATAATAGTGATGAAGATTCATGGATGTAACATTTGCTGGCAGTGCATACTACAGATGTGTACCATACACCAGAATTTTAGTGTTGACCTGTTTTGTTCTAAAACATGTACTACATTACCACATCCCAGAGAGCACCTATAGTAACTTCAGAGAACATAAATTCATTTATGCTCCTTTAAGGAATGCTGCCCCCTCAGTTCATTATAACATTGCTTTTTGTCCTACCTCCTGATACCCTTATTCGAATTTCTGAAAGAAACATTGATATTGACACAATATCGAGCATAAACGATTATTATAAATTCTATAACGTGTTCAACAAAGTTTTTTTATATTTGTTTTATTAAAAATGGTCAGCTTGTTTCATAGACAAAGGGAAGCTGTCTTCTGGATCACTTGGTCTATCACCACATAGAGATGGACAGATGCATGCAATGACTGAGGTATCCATGGGTCACCACAAAACTACCATTTGTCAAACTGGCCCACTTATTATATCAGTAAACCACAAAAGGGGCACTTAAAACTGAGCAACCACATAACAGCGAGGGTACAGAGTATGTGCATAATATGAAAACCCTGATTGTTATTTGTTTGTCTACTGTTTCTGCAACTGTGTGCATGAGAGCTCGAGAATTAGCCTCCCAACCTTCAGGAGTTCTGGCAGAGCACACCCTGAACAGTGCTGTTTGAGGTAATCATATGCATTGAGATTTGGTGACCATAATATTATGATGGAGAAAGATCAAGCGTGGAGAGACAGGAGGGTGGGTTTTGGGTGAGCAGACGGCCGAGCTTAATAAAATATATCTCAGCATCAATAGCTAAGTAGACACTTAACAAAAAACAGGTAACTTAATATAACATACAGAACCCATCTTATCAACAAGCTTTTACGATATTACAACATTACGTATTGATATATCACTATGTACAAATACTTACCCAACTATAAACATCCTTTGCCATAGTCGTCCAATAATAATCCTGTGTAAGATGTGCTAAGGTACGCTTCTGATCTTGATGTGCACCATGGTTGTCATGGGCCTCGCGCAAAACCTTCTGCTGCTCATTAATTGAGAACAGGACCAAGCGCTTAACCTTCTCATTGGGATGGTTTTTGGCTCTTTGTGTGTAGAACATTGTCTCACCTATAGACAAAATAGCCATGACAAGTTGTGTCATGTACATTATTGCATAGACCTTTATAACAAGACACCTTATTTCAATTTCATTTTTGGTCACTTGAAAGAAATCTGCCAAGTTCTACATAATCATGTGTGCAACACAAACATCAGGAAAGCAATGGTTTATGTAGGCCTAATTTGTTGTGTAGAATATAGACCATGTATTGGAGGCTTATGAAATCATTGGCATTGATCAATTATGTATACCATAACAGGGGCCCCTAGACATAATCCTGCCCAGTATACCATAACCAGGCACTAGACATAATCCCTGCCCAGTATACCATAACCCGGCCCCTAGACATAATCCCTGCCCAGTATACCATAACCAGGCCCCTAGACATAATCCCTGCCCAGTATACCATAACCAGGCCCCTAGACATAATCCATGCCCAGTATACCATAACCAGGCCCCTAGACATAATCCCTGCCCAGTATACCATAACCAGGCCCCTAGACATAATCCCTGCCCAGTATACCATAACCCAGCCCCTAGACATAATCCCCTCCGAGTATACAATAATACCTGCCAGCGGACATGACTCCCTTCAAATTCACCAAAACCTCCCACCCTCACAATATAAATCCAACCCCTTCATACCACAACATAAGCAGAACCCTCACACTACATGGCTTGTTGTTGTTTTGTTTTGGGGGCGGGGGAGTTTGCTGGTAGAGGAGTGAAAAAAAAATGCCCCCCACAACTAACAGGCCCACAACACAACACCACCAAAAAAACATCACATTAGGAAAGCTCCAACAGACAGAAACTAACATACAGAACAAGGATTGAAATTTTGCATCACACCAAACAAACCCTGCAGATTATCTCCCCATACTTCACATTAGATGGCTAAGATTATTTTAGAAGACAATCAGTAAGCCTCACAAGACATCCATGTTCCCTAAATGCAATAGCAACCCCCAAAGGCCAGTAAAATGTACGAAAAATATTTTGGAATAGCAAGAGAAAGACTTTAGGCCATAAATAACCCGACTGAACATAAGTCCAGCATGTCTGCCAAGCCCTTTCAACTTTAGCTATAAAATCTGTGTGACAAAGGTTCATTAGTGGTAGGAGACACAGAAAACTACATCAAAACGATATAGAAGAAACAAATAATGCATGATGACGCACCTTTTGAGAGGACATATCTTTGTTCTACAGCTCCTGTTCTATATATCTACATAAGATTTGAAAAGCTATCATGAAGTCTGTGATGGAAGAAGTAAGTAGATTCAGACTGTGTTATGGGTCAGGATCTCTTGAGCTATGTGGTAGCTAGGCTTTAACTGGTTTTTAAGTCATAGCTTCTATACTAGATAGCATTTGCAAACTTTTTTTTAAAGTAAGCTGTGCCATACCTAGGTCTTTGTGTGCAAGGCTTTAGCTAAGTAAGGTGCTCTAAGTCTATAAAGGTCAGTAGTTGAACTTTACCTAGACTATACTAGTCAATAGCTTGTGTCTCACTGGTAATATTGTAGCATAGAGTTTGTTTTTACACAGTTAACAGATTATTATAAAATTGTACATAATGGAGGGGGGAAAAGTCGCTAGAGGGCCATATTCATAAGGTTATTTGAACATGCTGATTGGCAACAAATAAGAAGTAGGTGAGATTTTGGTGATGTCACCTCTGCCACCAATTAACCCTTCCAAGATTTACACCAACCTGTGTCCAGCTGTCTAGCCAACATTTCACCAATCTGTTGACAAACATTCTTATTTGGAGAGGGTTAATAACGTTGTGCATGTTATACATCGAAGAGAAGTAACTTTATAGGACATGTGATTGTGTATTTGTTTCACTTCAGCCAATTTAAGAATGGAATGTTCTTCTTTGGAGAATCATCAGAGGGAATTAACTCAACTGTGTGCCACCTCTGGAAAGCAAGTTGGCTCGGGCAAATACCCCAGTGGCTCTCAGCCTTCTCCAGTGCCTCCATAAGGTTCAATGAAGTTAGCATCCCATTGCTACAACTACCTTAGTGACAGACCACCTCTTTTTAGACCGGTAATTGGAAGACGGTCACTCAAAAGTGGGCCTGCTACAATTAAAATTTCTCCAATTCATAGGGAAAAAACAATTTTTTGGGTACAACAAAGAGAGAAACAATTACAACATCTTATAATCATGTCATTAATGAGTGGTCCAGGCAGCAAAAATCTAAAAGAGAGCAGCACTTACAAATATATATGAACTTACAAAACAAACATATGATAAAAAAGTTTTGGTGTGTAGGTATGCTTGACCAACTCCTTTACCACCTTGAGCTTCAATATGAAGTTGGCCCATCCTATTGCTCCATCGACCTAAGTGCCAGGCCATTTTTAATAGTAGTTGATTGTAGATTTGATGGTGGTCTCTCAAAAGTGGGACTACTACATAATTATTTGTGTTGCGATTTTGTATTAAGGCATCTGGGCCTCTGCTGCTCCATTTCTCACCAGAGAGCTAGAATTTTCAATTCTTATCGTAGTTTGAGCACCTTCATTCTTCCCATCTGTGTGAGGAATGGAGATCCTATACTTTAGGCCTCTCCTCACTAGAGTAGGGATGTAATACTTGAAGGGTACCTTATGCAGTACCTGTAGAAATAGCTCCAACAAAAACTTGTCATTATGAGCCAGTCAGTCACTTATATAGGGCAGGCTGGCTCCAGCAGATAAATGACCAAATGATCTGTACATTACCAATGATGGAGTATTCTTGAGTTCTTACTATTGGTTACACGATTTATTGTTCAATGATTGTGTGTTCACATGATCTTGTGGTTCTATGATAAGTCTATGGTGTTAAACATTTAGCAGGCCATCACAGAGGAGGTGTGGTCCTTATTCAGGGGATAACATCACAGACAATCTGAAGTAGTGCAATCTAGTGTAAGTCTTCTGTTCCATATTCTATTTAACCATCGGTCCCATCCAGAGAACAGCAGTACAGTCGAGCATCTCTCTTCTGTCTGAAGCACTTTCGTTCTACAGTTGAGCATATATCTCTACCTCTCTTTCTTGCTATAAATAACAAGCAAGAGGGGCAGACACCTACGCTCAACTGTAGTTCTAGTAGGAGATGGACACTGGACTGCACTGCTTCACAATGGGAATGATGCTTGACTGGAGTAAAGAATAGGCCACTTAAACTAGACTGCACTATTTCAGGTGTGTAGAATAAAGGTATGAAAACTAAGGGAAGACTTGAAAAATGTTTGACTACTCAACTGAGACTTATTAGTGCACAATCACTTTCTTGCGAAGCATATGCACTGCAGCATCGTGATGTGGACAGTTTATTTCCTTTTTTGCTACCTTTTGTTTCCCTAGTATTGGATATTTAGCCTTTCGTAGTTTGACATTTATGGCATGCATTGTTTAATGTTATATGCAATGCAACAATGGCTTGTATTATATAAGGCGTGGTTCCATGGGGTGTGGTCTCTTGTCCTTCCTCTACATGTATAATGGTGTGATTGCATGGGGTGTGGTCTCCTTCCCTTTTATGAGGCATGGTTGCATAAGTTGTAGCCTCTTTCCTTTACTTTACATATATAGTTGCATGTGGTGTACAGGATGTATGGGGTGTGTGTGCCTGTCCTTCCTTTACATGTTAGGGTTGCTAGCTCTGAATGTGCCTTCAGTGCACTGAGAAAGGTGAAGCTTTAACTCTGTATGTCGAACAATTGACTCAATCATCTCATGATGCACAGTGCATAAGGAGCTGGTGAAGGAATTAAGCCTTAACCTAGTCTTACGTGAACTGCATGTATGTTCATTGCATGCAGCAATAAGTGGCCTCCTTACTTATACTGCATGTATGTTCATCACATGGATCAATGAGATGACTCCGTATAATTGAACTGGATGTATGTTCATTAAGTGGACGAATGAGTGGCTTCTGTATGCATGAACTGCTTGTATGTTAATTAACTGGAGCAATGATTGGCCTCTGTATACTAGTACTGCCTGTAAGTTCTTTATTTAGAGCAATGATTGTGTGTCCAGGGTGGCTTGGATAGACTGGTCATGTAGTACTGGGTGGCTTGGATAGACATCCCGGTGGCTTGGATGCCAGAGTCATCATATAGTCCTGAAGATGCCATCCTCTACAAATCTCTCCATATCAGTAACTGCAGCTTTCTCCTAATAGAGCAGGGATAGAGACAGCCTCGCTGGCAACCTTCTTGCATCATGCAACCTCCAACTTAGCTGGGGTAGTTCGTTGGTAATGAACCATGTTGCATGATATGTGTGGTATCATCGTGAATGTGAAAAGTGCATGTGCAGATATATCCCTGAAGGTGGCCCTGCATCAGGATCTGGACCAAACAAAAACAACCCTGGCATCCATCTGGTTCCGGCGAAGTTTTGTCTGCATGCCACCTTCCCTTAGGGGTTCATACAGAGAGACTGATGTCACAACGTCCCTTGGAGTGTCATACAGACAGACTGATGTTACAACTTCCCTTAGGGGCATGCACGCAGACTGACCGATGTCTCTACTTCACAGGTACAATACTTGCAGAGTTCCTAAGTCCCGCCAATAGTCGTGCAGTCACACAATTCGGCATCTCTTTTCTAAGACATTCACAATCTCACCATCAAAATTGTTTGGCCACTGGAGGAGGTTTGAGTAAATTCCGCGACAACATTTGCCGAGAAGGCACTATTTTTAAGGAGGTTGCTTCACACCTTTCTCCAACCTTCAAAGTGTCAGAGATATCGTCATTGCTACAGGAAGATGGAGGGACTTCTCTGAATAACTTGCTTTTCTATTTATAGACAAGGATGCTTCTTGTGTAACCCCGACCTACTAGCATCTGGAACAAGTCAAAAGATTGTTAGAGATATTTAGATCCTGGGCTAGGCTTGCTGGCAAAATGTAACTTCGCTCACGCTAGATGTCTATGGTGCAGCTAATTAGGTACAAGTGACTCGTGATGATCTCTCTCAATAATACCTTTACCAGATAATAGCCCCCCACTAGTCACTGGCTGAGGTCTAGCTGAGAGTAGAAGCAGCTACCAGTTCAAGTTTGATTTATCATTGTCCTCGTAACATCATTGCTCTGTGCCCTATTAAAGGATGTGCACTAAAGAAGTAATGGAATGCCATGCTCTATTGATTTAGCTTGCAGACAGGTGGGTGTGTGCGATGGATCACCTGATCTTGATCACATGACAGTAGCAATTGCATGTGTCCAGCTATTTGCCATCTGTTAGAGTTTCTTCCTCCCTCCAAGTCATCTACCTCCTCATCTCTGACCTCTCCAAGTCTGAGTGCAAACAGTCCATCTCAATGGAAGCTGCCGTCTGCACCAACTTCAACCTGCCTGGACTCCCGTTGGATGCCACCATCATCAAAAGCATATGTCTTCACAGATATCGAAATCTTTTGTAGGATTGGATATTCACTTAATGGGCTGCTCTGGCAGGATATTCCTCTGCCATTCTGCTCAGAGACACGTCTGTATATCAAGATGTGATATATATTTACAATACCTTTTATGATACCTGCCTGAGTTACACTGATGAGCATGCACATAGCAATGCAACAGACCAACGTTTCAAGGTGTGCTCTATTCAAAGACACCGAATATATGATACATATTATAAATTATGTAGGCAGCAGCTAGTAAGCTTAACCACGTCCCCCCCCCCCCAAAAAAACAGCTGCATGTGATGCTTGCATCATGGAATTTGCACCTACAAATCACGTCCATGTAATTAATTTTCCTGAGATTACTTGCAGTGATGTTGGCATGTTAGAGCTAGATCTAGGTGAGGATGTGCTGGCTGTGCTTCTCTCCATTTGCTGCCACTGCTTAATTAGAGCTACCTCTAGGTGGGGATGTGCTGGCTGTGTTGTTCTCCAGCTGCTCCCTCTGCTTAGTTAGAGCTAGTTCCAGGTGGGATGTGTTGTTCTCCAGCTGCTGACTTTGCTTTAGCTATTGTAGTTCGTGATACTCGGATGCTCTAACAACTTCCAACTCCTCGACTTCAGCTCCATCTAAGCCTGTAATTAGAATGCCATTGCTCTCCTTCTTGTCGGCTCCACATATTATTTTGTGACTGTCTATCTTCTCAGTGCTTGCTACATGTGCCTACCCTAACCCCAGAGGTCTGAGAAGAGCATAGTTGGTGCCTACTACCTTGAGGCTTGATACAGGGGCAGATCCAGGATTTTATTAAGAGGGGGGGGCTTCATTTCTGGTTAAATTGAAAAATAAGAATTTCCATGCTATTTCATGCAGGAAGAGTTTGCATGACCACCCACACTTTCTCATGATCACTCTTTCAGTTGGGAATGATATATATCTGCAGGGGTTCATACAGAATTTACAGTTTGGGAGAAACTCTAAACGTTTGGCTTTACATGATGGGCGTGTGTAAGCAAGCCCCAAGTAGGGGGGTTTGTGGGTATCCCCCCCAGAAATTCTTTTGGCAAAATCGATGCCTCAGATTGATTCTGAGACATTTTGAGGGTACTTTCCTATAGTTAAAGTACTAGCACATGGACAGAACATTCTTCTAGATTATGACACAATTGCATCTTGCCACAGAATAGTTTTGTGGCAAGAATCAATTGTGTCATAATATAGAATGTTCAGTCCATGTGCTATTATTCTGTGGTTAGCTTTCCTAATTTTCGCTTATATATTAATTTTGGTAATAAATTGTTCATGCATAATTATTACAATTTTATTTGTTGATCATCTTTGAATTTACTATTGCTTCTACGTTCCCTTCTCTGTACTGCTCTTTTTTTTCATTACTGTAATGTATTACATAAGAAATTTCATTAATATAAATTTTTATTGTGAAAATTCGTGTGGGTAGGGGGGGGGGGGAATATCCCAGGGCTCCCCCCTCCCACCTGTATGAAACCATGTACTGTATATTTTCTCCACAGGTATGGCTAACCTCAGTCCTGTGCCCTAAAGCCCTCTAAAACCTACCGACTGTCAGTACCACGTTATAGTCAGTATATTGACCGTTAAGTAAAGCATATAGCTAGAGGGTAAATGTAAACACATATTTAACATTAAAACATTATGTATTATAGATGGTAAATTTTAACATTAGTATTACCATTAAATCATTTCATGTAGTATTGAGGGTAGATATAATCAGACTATCATTGATCATTAAAAAAATGTTCCGTTGAATAGAGGTAATGTAACAATAAGTGCAGAGAAACATCAACGTCATGATCAGTGTGAAATAAAGTTTGTCCTCGAGTACTTAGCGTTAGAGCCAGTTCGCGTTCCTCTTTCCACTTGCATTCCCACAGACAGCTTTACCGGTACAATACTAGCTAAGCTAGATGTTGCAGGAGGCTAATAGCTAGCTAGCTACATAATACAGAAACTGGAAAATTAGGCTAACTATTTCAAGATGGCTTTAGGCTTAGCGTAGCTAATCTAGCCACCTAGCTATAGCTGACTACTTACCTTGTCCTCGAAAAGTACTCTTTTATTCCACACTGTTTAAGTCGCTTTGTGGCACAGCCAGAAACATCATGGCACGTTCTCTTACTTTCCATATGGATGGTGTGCTGCATTTTAAAAAAGGGGAGGGGGGGAAATTAAGCGGGGGGGGGGGGGGGGGGCTTGACAGGGATCCGCCCCTGTGATATATACCTGAAGATGTATATAATTATATGTATGTTATACATTTATATTTCCCACTTAATTAACATGAGTAGACTTCTGGTAACCTTTACAAAAGCTCATTAGAATTTTTCTGACCAATTGGTACCAGGCCATCGATTGCTGTGAGTCTTTCATGCACTTGGGCTAGGGCTGGGACTGACTAAGGCTAGGGCTAGGGCTAAAGCTAGGGCTAGGGGGCATTTCTGGTGCCTCAGGCATTAGATCTGGTGAAAAGATTGGCATGCTGGTGATTGGGCATTGAATCTGATAATAGCTAGCTCTATCAGGAAACTAATTGCAGACCATTTGCCATTTCAATGCTGAAAATTCAGCAAAGAGATAGCTATATTGAGTGGTGAAGGGTGCAGGTCATATGTAGCTAATAATGGGTGAAAATAGCCTTCACCAAGGCAATACATAAGGCCACAGCCAGACGGCTTCTTATGGTCAGCTGTTATTGTCTCTCTCTCTGTGGTGTTTCTACGTGTGTATCTCTGTGTGTGTGTGTATGTCAATGTATGTGTGTGTGTCAGTGAGATGCGTGAGTGAGTTAATATATGTGAGAGTGAATATGTTTGTGTGTGTGTGTATGAGTATGTGTGAGTGAGATTGTGAGTGTGTATATATGTATGTATGTGGTGTGGTGTGTCTGTGTATGTGTTAGTTAGAAGTCCACAATCCACAAAGCAACACATAGTAAACCAAGCTTATCTAGAAGGGTGGTCATAGTAGTGTATGGTGTGTGTCAGGAGAGCCAGTGATTGGGATGATGAAGGGATGAGAAATTGAGAACTAAGTCCCCAAACATCACAGGTAATGTCTACAACTCCTGTAAATAAACTAGGTCAGTCACAGTAGTGCAGTGGGTCAACAAACTAGTAGGTAATTTGCCAGCAAATAGGAGTAAGCCGAGGTCTAGTTTTAATCTGGCACATGTGAGGATTCCCACTCAAGAGACCAATGGAAGCAGAGTCCCAAAGCAGAGGGCCTAGCACACATATCAACCGAGCACATCCCAAATATTCCTCATTATACCACCCTATACCTCCCAGATTTCTGGAAATAACTGCTCTGGAGAGAAAGCTTATCCTCAACAGTCAACACGCATGAGGGACATAGGCATCGAGTTCAACGCTCTCCCGCTCTTGTAGTCAGAGCCAAGATTAAGTATCAACCTTTGTAGACGTATGGATACCCCAGGGATTGTGCCCGACCTTGAATGGATGCGCCAGGCATTGTCCCGACCTTGATGCACTGGGACTGGCCTAAGTTTGTGTACTTATCACAGCTTTGCCTCACTTAATACCACTTCACTTTAGACTCAATCTTGTCATTTCATAAAACTGTGCTAATTGCATAACTAGAGGCGCTAATTGCACACTTCAACATGCACATGCATAAGATGTTGTCTGTGGGTTACCATTTCCCAATGGTCACATGAGCCAGGACGTCACAACATGGTATCCAGATCATTTAAATTTGACACTCCATTTGTGTTGAAACCCAACCATATTTGTTATCGACACCAGCTATCCATAACTCTGCATCAAAATGAGGTTGTAGGTTTTCGTCTTGTCCCTAGGTTTAGTCCTTGTAAGAGACACAGGAGGTGATCCTAATGTATCGTACTCAGCTCCGACAGCTGAAATGTTCGGATAAAATTAATGATCATCATCGACATTCTTGTCGAGACTTTGTCATCTTGGTGCAGGCGCTGATCGAACTTCAGCGAGGAGATATGCAGGTTCCCTCATTCTTCAAATATCATGAACAGTGTCAACTTTGGCCGCCACACTCGGGTTAAAGTTTTCCTCTTCTTCTTGATAGATGGACCTTCAGCTTATCCTTGGTTGAGGACTAGCCTTCCTTCTCTTCTGAGTAACTATGGCTGCGCTAAATCTATTGGTGGTTGGTGCTGAATAATAATGACATTAGCAAAACACTAGCTGAGCTAGCTACATTTCATGCCCAATAACACTGAGATCAATTTTATTCAGTACGTCCGACATGCATATTAATGCTCATTTGATGGGGTTGTTACGCTTCAAGACAAGTGATTTTGTGCTGAAAGAAAGCTAGGTGGGCACCCTGCTGCCAAGCCAACCCTGCAGATTGTAAACATTTTTCAAATAGTGAAGAATAGACTGTACAGGCACAAACACAATTATTATTATACTATGTTCCACAACTGCAGTAGCCAACAGCTAGGTAGTAGTCCCTAATGAGTTTCTTGGACACCTCAGATGGTAAATAGAGGCTGGAATGGCATCTCTTTGCTGACAACATGCCTGCAGATTTGGACTCCATTTGGAAGGAACACAGAAAAAAGACACACAGGACCATTTCAACCTACATGCTTGGCAAGGTCTCAGTTCATCTTGCTGAAGTCTATCCCATGAACAGCACTTGTTTCTCGGACTGAAATTCTATACTCATACACACCAATGACATGAAAGACAATGCAGCTATCTGAAATGGGGGCCCATGGAAATTTATCCGAGAGCAAATCCATCTGCGGATGAATCAGCTTAAATCTGAGGTCATTTTCAATGATGCTCTCTGCATGATGGAGAACAGATGCAGTGTGTTTGGTTTGGAAAGTGTTTTTTTCTCCTTTCTTGGCCACACAACTATCCAAGAGTGCTCTCATGTTGTCTTCATCCAACCCTTGTCCAATGGCAATAACCTGCCCTAAAAATGAACAAACCAAGCTGTTTTTGCACTGGCTTGCGGTGTAATCTCGTATCACCCACGACCACTCTTGTGAAAGTCATAATAAGCAATTCCTTTCCTCCACAAATACAGCATTCATTTCATGCGTGAAGCAACCTTTAGGAACTTCCTCCCTAAAACAGCTTGGAAACTTTTCAAGCGGATAGAATACTTCTCTCGCAAACCAAAAATGAGAAATTGTCCTTCGAGCTGTGGCCTGCTTCTTTAGCTTCCTGCATGCTTCCTTTAACCCTCTTTTGTCTCTCCTGGCTCAACGCCCTCCAGATGGATGCCATAAGTAGCGCTGGCCACCTCATGAGACACGACAGTGGACTTGGATAACCTACTCACCTCCATTAGGTTATGCAGAGGACTTCACGCACGGATAAATCCGACAACCCAGGACATAGTCAAACATAAATTCACTTGCTTTGCCAGGCTGTGACTCAGAAACGAGGTCTTTCTTGTTCAGGAGGACGACATCATCACATTGGAGTTGGCTATCAGCTGCAGTAGTGAACGTTTCACCAATCTTAAGTTTGGCTATAAGAGCATCGCTGTCCACAACAGTCACTACAGCATCTAGGCGGATTCGGTACATTCTACCATATTCCTGCTCTAGCGTAGCTATAGTGGCCAAGGGGTTTGTCACTACACTGGTCTCGATGAGGAGATAATCAAACTTCCTATATCAACATCCTGCAACAGATTCCACAATGCTGTTTGAAACTCACCCGAAATTGAACAACAGAGGAAGCCATTGGTAAGCTCTACCATTGAATCATGGCTTTGGTTCCTCTTCATCATCTTACTGTCTAAGCTGACAGCAGCGAAATCATTCACAGCATCTGCAACCTTCAAATTGTGCTTGTTAGAAAGTACTGTAGATAAGGAGAGTGGTTCTTCCAGCTGTATGCTTCTTTGTAAAAAAAGTTTGCATTCCAACTTTCATCAATGCTTCCTTGCAACCTAAGCTATGCATCAGACTTGGCATCATTTCATAATGGGTCTGGAGTCTTATGCTTCATCATTGGCAATCCCATTTTCAAAATCCTGTACTCCCAAATACTTGCAGATAAGCACAGCTTGGAGGCATGTTTGTATCCACCACCGCCTACCCTCCCCCTACCTAAGGCGGGGATGATAGCAAATTTTTTTTATAGAGTAAAGAGTGCTTACAAATTTAGAGCTCCATAAATTCTGCACACTTTGCTGTATGAACCTGATATAATCCCTAATTGTAGCTCTCTCTCTATGTGCTCTCTTTTGATACAAAATTTTTTGCATAAGTATAATCATGCCAAAGTGACATGCAGTCAAATTTGTGAACCACATGCCTGAATTCTCTGCATTTCTGACTGCTCATTGAAAATTGCTAGACAGTTTAAATTATTATCACTGGCTAGAGGAAGTCCAACTCTACTAAATGATTGTTTTCATTAAGCGCTAACACACAAGTATGTGTTCAAGCGCGTGTGTTAAAACTGTTTTGCGGTCCCCAACTTTGACTCATTGACTGCATGTAATTTTGGCAACAGTGCCGGATACGGGATGGCAGGAAATGTGTGTGCATGTGCAGGGTCTATGGGTGCCATAGGCACCCCGGTACAACCCCCACTTCACTCTAGACTGGAGTGCTAGTGCACTGGCTGAGGTAACCTTGCTATCAGTAATAATAATATATCAGTGTTAAATGGCTTCGGCACCCACCCTTTCTAAATCCTGGATCTTCCCCCTGGGGATGTTATACCTATGAAACAGTTTTTAGTATCAAAAGAGAGCACACAGAGAGAGCTATCTTTTGAGTTAATATCAAATTCATATATTGAAGTGTGCAGACTCTATGGAGCTCTAAATTAATAACCACATTTACAATGTCTCCCCTCCTCGAGCTAACCTCTCTAAAACGAAACTGCTTTCATTAATTGATCCCTCTATGACTCTATCAAGTAACTTGGTGTCACCATCACATCAACAATGATCTTAATTTGTTCAACTCAAGGGCATAGAATTTTTGGAAGAGGTGAGATAGATTTTCCACCCCCTTACTTAATTACACAATTTTATGCCAGCATTCCTTCCCCTTCTTGGTGAAATACATCTATATGCATGTAGGTAGGCTACATCAATCCTTCCCCCCCCCCCCCCCCTCCCCATTTAGTGGAGTAATCTGCATAGCATTGAAAAACTGGTCATGTCCACGTTTTTGTGCATCTTGTGTGTTTGGTGGCCCTATGTTAAGGTCTGAATTACAAGTGTCTGTAAATTAGATACCTACTCAAAACTGCAATAATATAATGGTGCATTACAAGCTTGTGAAAATTAGAAACCTACTCAAATCATAAAGTTAAAAGTCCTGCATTACAAGCTTCTATAAATTAGATACATACTTATAACATAATGGTAAAAATCCTATTTGTATAATTATGATTTAATCTTGATACTGCTGGGCAGGTTAAGGCCACTGCATATATTACAGCCCTGTTGGACTATGTAACAGTAACTAACACGATATTATTAACAATGCTTAAAATCATAATACATGTACTAATATTCATGAGTGTAGTAAGGGGGGGAGAGAGGAGACCAAAGTTTACTGATCAGCTCGGCCATATAACTATTCCTTTCTCCTCTACCACCACTTCCCTACCAATACACAAAAACTTCATCTCTTCTCTCCTAGGTACCTACTCAAACTTCTTTAATATAATGGTAAAAGTCCTGCATTATCGAATAATGACCACACACTTGATCCAGATTCCGCTAGATACAGGGTTGGGGTGGATGGTGGGAATGTCGTGTGTTTTCAAAGCTTGCTGAAGATGTGGAGGTTTTGTGTATTGGGTAGGGAAGTGGTGGCTGAGTAGAAAGGAAGATTTGTATGGCCGAGCTGATCAGTGATCTTTGGTCCCCTCCCTTCCCCCCTCCTTGAGCTCATTACTATTAGTATTATGGATTTAAGTATCGTCAATAATATAGTGTTACATAGTCCCACAGTGATATGTTGTGACCTTCCCAAAAAAATTTTCGCATTGACTAGTCGCATAGGAGCGCCGGGCATGGATGTTGCTTAGGTGTGAACAATACCAGGATAATCCAAACCTTTTGTAACGCCTTTAGGTGCAAAATCGGCAAATCGGCAAAAAAATATCTACCTCGTGGGAAAGAGTCATTTGTGAGGTCAAAGTTCAAGTCTCATGTTTTTCCCTCTCCTTCCTGTTGTCCTCGTCATTTATTGCTTGCATATACCTAGTGAGGGCCTATCTCAAGCCTCAACAGAACACCATAAATTACATTAGTGGTTTGACTGAGAAGGGGCTTTGGAGCTGCTGTTTGACCACAACATCACCTTCTTGATGGCAAGAGCAGTGATAAAGAAAATACTGTGAAGCAGATAGACATAGAAGATGATACTGTGAAGCAGGTATACATAGATGATGATTCTGTGCACCCATAGATGATAGTGATTCAGATCAGTTTCCAGGCGAGTGAGATGAAGTCAGTACATATTGATAGCTATAAAAGTGAAAGAATTGCAATAACTAAATATTGATATATATATACTATACATAATAACAAAGTTGATAGCTAGAACAATATACAACCTTATCATTTTGTATATTATATTGCTAGCTAAATTATCTGGTAATAAAATATGGTATCTCTCTGTGACAAGTGTTCTGCCTCACACTTAGAATCTACATTCCCAACAAACTTTCCTCCGCCTCCAAAAGGTTCTTATCCTTCCTGGTATACTCTCCTCTACTGCTATATACCTTCCTCTCGTCCAACCTATTGCTTAAATGAAGTAACAAGTGAAACAACATCTTCTAAATGATTATTTTCAGGTGACATGTTTCAATCAACTCTTTTTATTTTTAGTGCTAATGTTTCTAGTGAAACACTTCTGTCTCCATCTGGGCCGAAGTATTTAAGTTGAAATGTTGGCACTAAATACACAAACCTGATTGAAAGAATATTTATATTTCATGATGTAATTTTTAGGCAGTTAAATTTCACCATGTGTCAGAGGCAATTGTCTGTCACCTGTGTTGCTTTAAAAAGTTTTTTTAAAAACTTGTGGTTATGATATTGGAGCTCCATAAATTCTGCGTACTTCATTCTATGAACTTGATATATAGCTCAAAAGATAGCTCTCTCTGTGTGCTGCACTGTTTTAGTTCCAAAACTGTTGATTGTGCTTCAGTTACACGCAGCAAAGTTGAGGACCTCAAACCTGCATGCTCCAATTTTCTGCAGTTCTAGTAAGTGCTAGACAGCAGTGGCTCGAGGAAGCCCTACCTCAGTGCTGGTATTATTGGCAGGTACTAATTTTAGCTATTTTAGGAAGACTGACATAGTTATGGGAATTTCATGAGCATATAACAGGATGTGAAGTCACTCCTACAGTACATGTGAAAGGAGGTGGGGGGGATATATATATTTATTTTTTTAGATCACCAATATGGATGCCAACATTGACGAATTGTATGTTATTGTTATTATAATACCATATATTCCTGCTGAAGGCTAGAGTTTGTAGTCGAAATGTCAAGGGAATACAATTTTGAAGTTGATTATTGAGAAGGTGATTTTAATGTTATTATGTCAAGTGAGAGTTCATTGAGATAATATGAATGTCTGAAAAGGGTCTTCAGCTGGAATTTCAGTGCTGCCATCCTATAATCCAAGTACACCTGCCTTCTTCCATCCTTTAACACAGGTGGTGAAGAGGTTGTACATCTTCACTAGCCACTGGGCATGAAGTGGTTTAGTGGTGGTTGAGCGAAAATCAACTTCAACATCTTTAAGTTGCATCCCACTGTCAAGTTGTTGCTTCACAGTATCAACATCTCCAAGCTCCTTCCCACTGTCAAGTTGTTGCATCAGTGTAGTATGTGATTGATTGTTTTCTCATTTTTGGGGGGCTGACCTATTGAATGTTAGATGAAGTGGCTGAAAACAACAATTATCATGTTAGCAGGAACTGGAACAAACTTGCAATTTAATGACAATAACTTGTGTGTTTGATCTTCTGTGTCACTTGCCCTCTTAAAACACCATGTATGTGCGATCATACAGCCAGCCACACCCATCTTATGTTTGGTTTGTGATTACCATAGGGAGTCGTGGCCAGGCCCTGGTGGATTAAGCTAGCATAATTTGTGAAAAATAGGTGGTTCAGAGAATTGAGGAAAAATAGGCAAGCTTTCAGGAAAAATAGGCAGACTTTCAGGAAAAATAGGCAGACTTTAAGGAGAAATCTAAATGATTTCTTAGATTAGCATAAGAGTGACTGAATGCATCACAGTAACAGCTTATCCACACCTCTCAAGTCTCACTTATTGAAATTGTGACAAGTCAAGCATCTTAATTAAAAAGCATGTGCAGATATGGGTAAGATTCTTACTGGTACCAGTTGTGAAATAACCACAGTGTGGTCATTTCACAACAGTCACTGCAAGCAATTATTGTCTACTGGTAAAGGGTTATTCTTCTTGGCAGTTAATTACTTTATTGTGTACAGACCACATGGCCAGGTCATTATGCACTGAACAGTTTAGTTTGTAGCAGGCTATTTGTAGCTGAAGTACATGGCTGAGACAATAGAAGCACGACTAGATGATGACACTGACCATGTGTGTGACATCAATGAAAGTACCAGTCACCAATCTTGTAGATCGGCTCAAACCTCCTCAGCAATCAGACTTAGCCAGAAAAAGGAAGATTGGCATCAACCTTCTTCCTGTAGGAAAGAAGAGAGGAAGAGGCTGTACAAACAATTATCCTAAGTCAGTTTCTCCAGCTGAAAGAGTGAAGGCTTACAAAAATGAACCTTTGACAGTGAGCAATGGCAAACTGTTTTGTTCAGGCTGCCGGGAACAACTCTCTGTAAAGGAAGGTTCCTTAGAGTTTCACATCAAGTCTCTGAAGCATGTGAGGGGCAAGGAACGTTTGGTATCGAAAGAAAAGCGTCAATTGGGCTTAATGAGGTCACTCCGGCAATTTGATAAAGAAGTTCATCCATCAGGTGAAACATTACCCGATTCTACTCGTATGTACAGAGTGAATGTAGTGACTGCTCTACTAAAAGCAGGTGTTCCTCTCAGCAAGTTAGACGCTTTTAGGGACTTACTTGAAGAAAATGCATTTTCCCTATATGATTCATCACACCTTCGTCGTCTGATACCATTCATCTTGCATGATGAAATCAGAAACTGAAACAAGATATTTGCTGGAGACATGTAGCGATCATTTTTGATGGAACGACACATGTGTGTGAGGCCTTTGTGATCGTTCTACATTACATAGATAAAGAGTGGGCTATCAAGCAGCGTGTTTGTCGGCTGATGCGTTTAACTAAATCCATCACTGGAGAAGAATGTGCTCGGCAACTAATAACTGCTTAGATGTGTTCATAAAGGCTTGGATAAGCTTGTTCGCTCACAGTCCGAAGTCAAGGCTTGCATGGAAGACACAGACTGGATTGTCCACTTCAACCTATTCAGCAACCAGATGGTAGAGTAAGTTTGAAGTTATCCACAAATTGCATGACATGTTTGGAGATGTGCCTGATTTTCTGCATGGCAGTGATTTACCTCCATGTACAACTGGAAAACTACTGGAAATCATTGACGATCAAGCAGCATGTAGGAAACTGAAAATGGAGCTCGCTATAAAAGTAGATGCAATGGAACCATTTGTCAAGGCAACATACTCATTGGAAGGTGATGGGCCATTAGTGTTAGTTGCCTATCAGCAATTCTCAACTCTTTCAACTCTTAAATAATAAAAAATTTAACCGAATGAGGTTCTTTTTTGGGGCTTCATTTTGGACATATTTCAGTGTTTTGTGGAAAACCTACCTAAAATATCTAACTCTTGTCAAAATGAGTACATTGAGCTCATTATGAAACTTGTTTTACTTACAGAAGAACCGAAAACTGCTTTTCGTACAAAAGTGTCCCACATTTTAATCCAAAGAAGGTCTTTTTCCTCAATTTGGGACATTATTTAAAACAATTACCTCAAACCTGATTCTTGTCAAAATGGGCAAATTCTGATCTTTTTAAACATATTCTATTCATTATAGAATTAAATACTCCCTTTTGTAGAAAACAGTTCTCCGTTTGAAGCTCTTTTTCAAGGATTCGAGAAATAATACCCTTGTTGTCAAATGGGGCATATTCGGTTCTTTTTTAACATAATATAACCCTTTAATCGAGGGAAAAAAATTAAAAAATCCGTTTTACAACTGAAAAAAGGTTTTCCCCTCAATTTGGGATATTTTTAAGGAAGAATCAGTTCTTTTTAACAGCAAGAAACAGATTCTACACTTTACAGCAGAGAATATTGCCATTTTTACCATTTTTGGCTAAATTCTAGAGTGTTTCGAGGAAAACCCTACCTCAAAAATCTCATTCTTGTCACAATGGGCACATACATTTCCTTGATAAAATTTACTACCTATTAAAAACTGAAAAGTGCTGTTCGTTCAAAAAAATACCCCTATTTAACGCACTTTTTGGCACAATTTGGGACAATTTTTAGTATTAAAAAGTTCATTCTTTTCAAAATGGGCACATTTTCCTTTTTAACATTATAAAACTCTATCTACTTATATCTAAAAGGACAGAAAACTACTTATTAGAGAAAATATTCCAACTTTTTTAGCTCCTTTTCAGACATTTTTGAATTTTTGTGGAAAACACTTCCCAAAATGGACAGATTCAGTTCTTTTTAAATCTTTCTACTCATGAAATTAGTAAAATCTGCTTTTGGTAGATAATTTTTAAGCCAATTCAGGGAAAAAATTTATTTGGAGGAAAATGTGCTTCCTTTTTAACATTATGAAACACATTCTACTCGATATAGAACTGCTTAGATAGAAAATAATTCCCCTTTCAAGGAAAACCCATCTCAAAAAGCGCATTCTTCTTATAATGGGCACTTTTGCTCAATTTGATGTTTTGCTGTAAGATTATCTAAAAAAAGCTTACTTGCCAAAATGGACATTTAGTTTCTTTTTAACATTATTAAATTCATTAAAGGACTGAAAACTGTATTCATAGAAAATGTTCCCCTTTATAAACAATTTCGCAAAATTTGAGTGTTTTTAAGAAACCTATTGGGCACATTCAGTTCATAATTAATACAATGTACTCATTACAGGACTATAATTATACTGTCATTTGTAGATAATACTTCCTCTTTTTTTCAATTTTTTTTTTTTTTTGTGCTTTGAGGAAAACTTGTCTCAAAAGCTCATTCTTGTCAAAATTGGCACATTTAGTTTCTTTTTAACTGTTTGTATGTCCTCAATATAGGAATGAATTCTGCCATTTGTAGAAAATAGTTCCCCTTTATAACTGAAAGAATTCCATATTTGCTTTATTTGAATTGTTTCAAGGAAAATCCATCTCAACAAGTTAATGCTTATCACAATGGGGACATTTTTAACATTATGAAACTCTTTCTACTATTTAAATGCCAACAGAATGGATTCGGAGGAAAATTCTCCCCTTTTTAATACAAAGAAGCTTTTTTACTAAATTTTTTAAAAAAATTTTTAGATAAAACTGTCTCGTTCTTGTCAAAATGAACACATTTATTTCTTTTTAAGATTAGATGACTCTTTCTACTCATTCAATGAGAGAGAACTGCTTTTGGAGAAAAATTCTCCCCCTTTTAATTGAAAGAAGGTCTTTTCTGCTCAATTTGGGGAAAAAATTTGTGTTTTGAGGGAAAACTCTCCCAAACTTGCCAAATTGGGCAGATTGAGTTCCTTTTTAACATTATGAATTACAGAAAAATGTTTAGGAGAAAAATTCTCCAATTTTTAACCAAAAGAAGCTCAATTAGGGACATTTTGGGGGGTGTTTCGAGGAAAAACGGTCTCAAATAGCTCATTCCTGTCAAAATTAGCATCTTAGGTTACTTTTTAAGATTATGAAACTCTTTCTACTCTTTTAATGACAGAAAACTGCTTTTGGACAAAATTTCTCACATTTTTAACCCTTTTTGGCTCAATTCGGGATATCTTTGAGTAACTTACTGGATAAAGCTCACTCTTCTCAAAATCGGCATATTCAGTTCATTTTTAACAGAAAACACACTACTCATTATAGGATTGAATACTACCTTTAGTAGAAAAAAGTTCCCCCTTTTAACCGAAAGAAGTCTATTGGGTTCAAATCTGGTTAGTTTTTTTTAGTGTTTCAAGGAAAACCTATCTCAAAAAGCATGTTCTTCTCAAAATCAGCACATGAGTTTCGACTGATAACTGCTATATAATCGTAGAATATTTTCCCCCTTTTTAATCGAAAAAAATCAAAAAGAGGTTCTTTCGACTAAAAGAGGTGAAAGTTTTTTATAAAAGTAGTTTTCAAGTCTGAAAGAGCTTAAAAAGTAACTGAATGTATATTTACAACGATTAGGTAGTTTTCCCTTGAAACATTCAAAAATGTCCTAAATTCACATTTTTTTGTGTTTTGAGGAAAACATATCTCAAAGAGCTCATTCTCTTCATAATTGGCATATTCAGTTCCTTTTTAATATTATAAAAATCTTTCTACTCATTAAAGGACTGAAAACTAACTGAGTCTTACACACACTCTTGGAAATCTGTCTTTGGTCCTTAGAGTGGAAAAATATCGTGATGAGCATAATTGTTCAAACCCACAAGTTAAAGCTATAAACTGATGCTTCTACCAAGTCCCATCACAACTAACACTGATATCTACAAGATCATCACACACCCTCAATAATTTTTTGAACATACTCCCATTTTTTTTCCTTCAAGAAGTCATTACAACGTTAAAAAAACAACAAAGGAAGCAAGTTCATTATAGCACAAAAATCTCTCCATCTAGGTGTGTGTACACCAATGCATTTAGCGGAAGCACAGGAAGATAAATTGAGATAGTAAATTTGACCTCTAGGAAAGAATCCAGGCTGTAAAATTCACTATAGAGTGATCTCTGATAATTGTAGATTGACAGCACGAAGGAAAAAAACAATTTTTCAGAGAGCCAGTGAATCATCAATCAATTACTCTATCCCATTGATATGAAAGACTTCATACCCCTGTAGCACCAAAGATGCTTGTGACAACTTTATTAACACTCATCTAAACTACCTCATGATTCTATTGTGTAGCCACTTAGTATTTTCTCTAGGTTAGTTCAGTACAGGTGTGTTATTTGCTACTTGAGTATATGGAAATGTGTTTGTTGCCACTAGAAGCTTCCGTATCAGAGTAACAGGTATCCAATTAGAATAGTACAAGAAGAATATGCACTTGTGGGCTTTCAAATTAAAAGGGCCTGGTAATTTTTTAAGTGGGAGCAGCTGCTCTGGATCTGGCTAATCTCATCATTCTTGAGCAAGCATCCGAATATGTGAAGCTCAGTTACTGAGAGCTCACACTTTTCAGGACTATATATTATTTGCACCATTTTGGAAATCTTTCGATTGTTGACATGTTCCTCTTATCATACCACATATAGTGACATTTGCCAGGTGGGTAAATGTATTTTCAAATTTTCCTGGGAAATGAGTTCATCGATCTTTTTCTATAAAGAACTCACACCATGAGTGACCCCAAATTGTACTCTTGTAAACTGGTCCATCTGTAATATTAAAAGCTTTACAAGGCCTGCTTTCTGGTTTGATGGGTAACTGATGAAATGCACTCTGCAGATCGATGGTACTGTAAATGTATTAGGAAATCCTATTCACTGAGGTAAAAGATATGCATCAATAAGGGTGAATCTGTTGATTGTTTGAGAATAGTCAACCGTTTTGGGGGGCCAAGAGTGTCCTTGATGACCACCACCTGAGCTCTCCTTGGTGAATTACTCTTTTCAATGATCCCTCCTTTCAAAAGTCTCTTTGTTTTTTCCTCAATAAAGTCCTTGTCATAAAAGTGCTATTGGCATCATTTATTTTCTCACACACTCCAAGAGCAAAACACTCACCATGCATCAGAGGGAAAGTTATTACCAACAATAATAGCGAAGCATTCTTTAATGGGTAACATTTCTCACTCAAGAGGATCAGAGATCAGTAGCATATTAATTATGTTCGACACAAAACAGAGAGGAAGTGCTATAGTTTTGATACTGTATATCAGAGGGAATATTCCTCCTGACACTTTATCACGAGGGTAATTAATGTTATGCTATGAATAGTGGAAGTGTTACTGCTAGCTCTGCCCAATCGAATGTGTCACTTTGTAAAATCCTTGTTCAAAAGTGGATGTGAAAAGAGCAACGAAATTATGTAGCATTTGTGCTGAATGCAAACCATCATCTCATAGACCTGATCCAGCACATTTAATTAAAACTACTCGACTATTTCAGCGATTAAATATTGATTTCAAGATCTACTCATAAAGAATGGAAATCAATACTCCTTGAAAGTTAAAGATGAGTACTCAAGATTTCCTTTCATATTCCCATGTGTAACATGATGGCTACAAACGTAATCAAATGCTTTTGTGAACTTTGCATGCCAGCCTATACGCACTCAGAGACAGGGTGTGCCTTCATGAGCACTAAGCTGCGTAACTTTCTTCACAAGAAAGGGATAGCAACTAACCGTACCAAATTTATAGAAAGGAAATGGTCAATCAAAAAGAAGGTACAATGGAATCATCTGGAAAATCATTACTCTCACTCTCAAGACAAAGGGGCTACCTACATCTCTGGGAAGAAGTTATCCCTGATGTATGCCACTCCATTCGATCCTTGCTTTGCACTATGATGAATACCATTCCCCATGAGTGGATAATCAGTTTCACTTGGTGGTCTATGGTTGGCCATTCCCTCCCTACTTCACTCATGACACCCTGTAATATCCTCCTCAAGCGGCATTTCAGAGCTCACTAGTCAGAACCCTGGCCCCACATGGAGAGAGTTTCACTACCAACAAGGAACCATTATCTTTGACACCTTCATCACCTGAAGTAAAACAAGTATTACCAATACAGGACTGGACCAGATGCGCCCACAGACACTCCCACACTCGATAACCCAACTACTCCTCCAGTAACTACAACAGCTGAACCTCATCCTCTTTGCCACTCCAAGCACACCCAAAAGCTGCTGGAATGTTTGATGCTGTGGACACTTTTCACACAGGGAGAGGTCAATGATGTGAAAGACTTCATACCCCTGTATCACCCTAGTAGGTGCTCATGACAACTTATCTTGCCTTTGATTTCTGTTGTGTGCCCACTTAGTTGCTCTGTTAGTTCAGTACTTGTGTGTTATTTTCTATGTGAGTTATTGGATGTATAAAACTTATTACTATAAAGGTTCTCGTCCCTTATATATACATCACCGGCAAACTCTAATTTATATATTTTGCACACAGATTTATTTTAGGTAACTACTGGATAATGAACTATATTATTAAAACAAATAATGATAAACAAATAATGATAGACAATAATTATATCCAAAAATATATACAACTGATGATAACTAAGTGTTTTCTTCAAAAGCTAACAAAAAAAACAATATATGCACTTATAGTAAGAGGACATCAAACAGAGAAAAGTAAAATTACATCTACATCTAGGACGCTATTGACCATATATAGGATTCTTGTAATCCTTCGCTGCACTTCGATATAACGGGTTCTCATTCTAAAAAGTCATGATAATAACATTAACCATTCATTCACTATAATTAAACTAACTGATTGACCCCCAACTTCATTTGTGGACTTTTGAACTTTTTTTTCATTTCAAATTGGAACATAAAATAAGGTATAGCTAATACTAATCCCAATTAAAGTAAGCCAACAAAAGGAAAGGCTTTGTTGTGCTATATCTACAATCCATTTAAGGATCACACATTTACTCAAGACTGAAGTGTGGGGTAGTTTCCAGGTTTTATGCAGGCTTCCTCACAGTAGAGCTATATACTAGAAACAGCAGAAAGGGCCCAGGTCGAAAGTTCATTATAGCAGTTGTATAATTGTCAACCCAAATTGGAAATATAGTTTATTGACTAGTTAACAGTGATGCAGTAGTACTTCACATATGCAGGTGAAAATATCCAGTAATCAGAGCATATGCTTTATTTTAACCATTATCTTGTAAATAAAGTCAGAGGTTTGAGCATGGACATGCTATATAGTGGTCAACCAGTTAATTCTATTTCATTTGGCCTTATCAATAGGCCAAATTGCCAAATTTAAAAATTAAGAACATTTTAAAATTCATTGATCTAGGCCAACCAAAACAGGAAAAAATTATGAAATACATCAACAAATGTAATCAGTTATTATTCAACTTTCACTTTTCATACCTTCGAGTATTTGGTTTTGCCAAGTTCTTTTTCAAATTTCTTTACTTCAATATAATCCTTAAAAAAAAATTAAATGAAGAAACATCAACAATGTATAATACCATGTAGATATAGGTGAATACTAATTTAAATTTCAGGAGAAGAATATTCATCTCCTACTTTAAAAGGATCTACGACAGTCTATCACATGCTGTCTTACACTGCATATTGAAATGCAGTTGCTAATAATCTAGTAACCTATTCCTGAACTTCTCATTTTTTCATTGTGCATGCACTCTATGGTGGTGAATGCAACATTTCTTATTGGCTCTGACTGAAATTGGTTACTTGCTGTTAGTTCATTATAACTATGAGATTGGATCTCGAGTTGTTGCAATTACTACCTTATGTATTCCTTAAACTACTTTTAAACACCATTTATATGTAAAATCTATGATGATCACCTTCTATAGAAATGCAGCATCAACAAGGCACAAGTAAATTCATACAAGCAAATTCACAAGTATTTATTTACAGGGCATTAACTGTAAAAAGGAATGTTCAACAAAAGGAATAGATGCTTCAACTGCATGAGGATTTAACCCAGCTAGATATGTGGGAACCACACGAATGATCAAACTCTACATGCTGCAGAACACACTCGACTGCATTAGTGTACTTTATTTTATTTTTTGTATCTCCAAAAGTTAGTGTATACAAGTTTTTTTTTTAATCATTTGGTGTACTTCAGCCAATGTACTAAAACATTCCATTTTCCACTGGGCACTTCATACCATATATATATATTGAGCTCAGTTAATAAATCAAACATACATAGATAAACAGAAGAACTTTGAAGAGAATGATAGCCAATATTCCAAGAACCAAAAGGGGAATGATGATGCCAATGGCTATGACCCAAGGAGCCGCACCAATCCGAGGTGCTGGGCAAACTATAAACACATCAGCAACAAAAATAATGCATGTTCACTGTTCACAGCCTATAAGAAAATAAACCATTATCATAATTTCTAACAATTAGAACTTTTACTTGATATTCAAAAGAATAACTCGGAAACAAAAAATGATTGTGAATAAAACTTAATAAGTGTAATTTCATGCCAAGAGAAAGACAGATCCGAGATAAAGTACCTCAAAGAAAAATAACAACAGCAAAATCAACAAGAAAAAATGAAAACCTACCTCGAGTATATTCCACATGGACTGCAGTGAAGTCGTTGTTGTCACTAATAGCCACATAGTAGCGATGAATACAGGTCTGTTTGACTTCTTCACAACGGACAGCAGACTCACCTGAAAATTAGAAAAATTAATAATGCATTTCATAAGATAAAATAATACTCACTAGTGTTCATATATGATTCTAGGCCTAGTATGTAAAAGACAATCCTCAGAACTGAAAGCCTGTTAAAGTTTATAACCATCCCTATTGATAGTTACACTTAGCTTCTAACTTTCATCATTGTAGCAGTCATAAATCTTGAAAAAAGGGGGGGAAATGACAGAAAATAAACATCCAGGTGTATGTAAATTACCTCGATTTAGAGCTGATTATATAGAAAGTTACTAGCAATTTTCTAGTTAGCGACACCACCTGGATCCAAGCTTCCAAGATGAATAGGTTCCACTACACTGGCAATATAAACAAGTTTAAGAAGCAAGTACTGAAGACACGCTAACAATAAGAATTCAGTGAATCAAGACAATGTGAAAAACTATCCAACTATGAAAGAGAAATAGCCAAACTTTATTAGAAAGTGAAAGAATTGGTCTTCAATGTTATAGCTAAAAAGACATAAAATGGAGGTACATAGGATTTGACACAAATGAAAAAGCTGAGAGTATTGGCTCGATGTTATTATACTACATTATACATCATGTGTGAGTAAGATTAGACATTCATACCTCCAATCTGATACTCAGTCTTGTCCGTCCCATTGATAATGACAGCACCCGAGCTGCATACAGGACATGCTAAAGCCGGCAGTATGATTTGATTGGCTTTGTTAATATCATCCATGGATAATGCAGAACCATCTGGGAGATTCGTTACTATAGTGTCATTCAAGAAAAACTTCTCCACAGATATAGTATCCAGAGTAGGCACGACAAGATCCAGAATACAATTGGCACAATCACGATTGGACTCGCAGTTAGAGTCAAAGCAAATTTGAGAACCAGAACAGAGTTCACAGAAGGTTCCAAAGTAAGGGTTCTGGCACATGCAGTTTCCTTCACATCCACAGGTACCACGACCATTGCAGATGCTCTGTATGCAAACAAGCAAACAAATTCAAGCAGATACAAACACACTACCTCATCATTGATTTTGGTAAGAGAAGAATACATTGAAGGGGGGGGGAATTATGCATATACATAATAATTATATAATTATATTGATTTTGATTATATTGATTTTGATAAACAATTGATAAACAGTAAACCAAAACGAATTATCTTTCTCTGTGAATGTTTTGAGCATAAAAAATGTTCACCAATATAGAAAACTTAATAAAATTCACAAACCACATTTTTGTGGTCACCAGCAAAAAAAATTCATCGGATCAGAAGACAGATCATTTTAAAAGAAAAATTGGTTTTGAGGATCCAAGTTTTGAAGATCCAATTTTATAACAATGCTAGCTACCCATAATTTTATGCAAGGAAAAATACACATTAGAGAAGTTAATTAGAAATCTTAATTTTGCAGAAATCAATGGAGCCAAATATGGCAACATTCTTCCAGGATGAAGGGTCGCTGCCTATGTTACATGAAACAGTATGAGGTCCTGACCTGAGTATTCTCAGAGAGCTGCTCTGGATTATGCTGTTATAATATCTCAGCAAGCCTAGACAGCTGCTCCAGAATATGCAGAGTTATAGTACCTGAGATGTACAGACAGTTGCTACAGCATATGGCATATGCAGTTATAATACCTGATATGCCCAGAGTAGCTCCAGTATATGCAGAGTTATAATACCTGAGCATGCCAGGTTACCCTGAGAGTTGCTCCAGATAGTGCAGTTATGATACCTTAGCATGCTCACAGCTCCAGCATATGCAGAATTATAATACACCTGAGCAGGCTCAGAGAGTTTTTTTAACATAATGCACATCAGACCATGTTGAAAGAGTTGCTCTAGCTGGTTTGCATGCTCAGACAGTTGCTCTAGTATCGTGAAGAGTTTAGATAAGGCTATAAACATGTGGAATAAACAACATATTAAGATCAAGAGTCATGAAAGACAAATCAAGTAAAATGAGTGCCTACTTTAACCATGGTTAAAAACTCTTATCAAGACATCTGTTTTATTGCATAGCACGATAGATAAGATACTCTAAAAAGACTTTGAAGTGGCCAGAAATATTTTATCGTTCAACTAAACTACTTGAAAATCGCTGATATATTCTAACCCACTCAAACAATTTCATGTGCAACTGACCTAATGTTCTAACTAACCTCACAATATTTTATACTATTTTAGACACTAGAGAATGCTATACTTTGTGCCACAAAAACTGCTTGAATTGAAAGTAGGGGAAGAAGTTCTGGGTTGTTAAAAATTACCATTCACTTGATCACTAGGATCCTTTGTGGTTGGGTATTATTTAAGATGCCAATTGAATATTATGAAGTTAAAATATTCTTCTCATGACCATAATGTTTATACTCACAGTTCTATTGGTGGGATCTCGACAGTTTTGTTGGTTTGGTGTACACTCGCAGACATTCAAATCTCCAAAGTAGGGCTGACTAGTGACGGGCTCCACATTGCAATTGCACTGGCCAGTGCATCCACATGTTCCTCTTCCTGAGCACACAAGTCCAAGGTTCTGGTTGACGCAATCTCTTTCATCACACTCACATGTGCCACCGAAGAACCCATCCTGGCAGTTGCACACACCACAAACACAAGCCCCTCTGCCATTACACTGCAAGTTGTTTGCACCAAGACTGGAACCATAAAAGAAGTAATATTAAAGTCACTGAATATATTTACCACATGTCTATGGCAAAACTATTGCTGATAGAGCCATATATTCTGTAATAGGATCAAGGATTGCTAATTATTTCAGTCCTATCTACCCACGATTAATATTGGCAGTGGTTAGTATTGTACAAGTTCCAGTTAAGTGAGTTTATGACATTAATGTTCAACAATGACTGACCACCGATTACAACTGCCATCTTCCAGTGACTCTTTCTTACTATTTCTTGAAGCCTTTCTTTCTGGGGAAAGTAACAAAACACCTATACTGGGAAGGAAACACTCTAATTTCTTTCAACTTTGAGAAAGGAAGTGCTCATGGATCAATTTTTGGCTATAACTTTTGTTATAAACGTAGTATGATGGAGCTATAGTTTGCTTCTTCAGTGGAACAAATTGACAAAATTACAACTTGAATTTATATTCCAACAAAGAAAAATGTTCTAGGTAGAGTCAGGCTAGCTAGTTATAAATCTGATGAGGTCATAACTGGAGTTGCAGCTGCTACTGCAGGGTTAATTTTTATCACTAATTGAGACCAGCTTTGTTGTTACAATGTAAGGGCAGTTACAACTGAAGGAGTGTTACCTAATAGAAGATATGTACAGAATATATATGTCGACCTGAGTGTAAAGAAAGATATACATATATAATGTGTGATTGTAGTCTAAAGGTGCCCAAACTTGGCAGAATTAATTTTTTTTATATTTACATAAACATTTTCAAAATATCAGATGTTTTAAGGTTCACATCAAGAAGCTATATCTATTATGAACTTTGAGGTAAACAGAAACCATATTATTAGCATTACAATATGAAAATACTTTTTTCTGGTTTTTTTTGAAAGGATGTTCAAGGGATATAAGAGTCTAATGCATCAAGTTGGTATGAAACAGTCTTGAACTTGACTTTTTCTATATAGCGATGCCAAAAATTTAAAAAAGAGCAAATCTCATTTAGATGCTGGTAGTCAAAAGGCTATGGAATTAAAATCTTAAAGATTAACTCAAGCATGGCCATTTCATTGCTCCAGTTATTAACAAAGAGTGTTACATTCATTAAACAGGAAAAGATATTCCTGTTGGGTGTCATTTTGGATTTTCCTCTGTTAATAAGTTGGGTTTTTTTAACTGTTCCACTCGGTGTAACAGCCACCAACACTGTCATCTCACGCTTATCAGCCGAACCCTTAATTCCACTTGTGTATATCCCTCTACATCCAGATTAACTTCATCATGATCCTTGCAAACATTCAACTTTCTCAGGTAAACAATCTTGAAGTTTGTCACTGTAATCACTGGTAACTTCGATCCTAATACCTTCATGAACTTTAAAGCCTGATGTTGCAATTATTGGATGATTACCACCCAATTTTAGTTTAAACTTGTTTTCATAGCTGTTGTAGTAACCAGTTACTTTCACTTTCTGATGTCTCTATTTCAACCTCCACCATATCATTAGCACAAGCGAAGATTGGTTCTTCTGTGTATTAGGCACAAATAGGTTGTTAAATTGCTTCTTCATGTACCTCAGCATCTTTGCAATACAAGCACATGCATCCTTATTTAGCATGTGCGCATGAAGTGAAGCTACCAAAAAGGTTAGTGCAGCACTCACTATATTAACAAATAAACGAGCTCGGTATCTTACCACAAAAATGTTGCTTAGATTTTGTGATTATATATATTCTAAAACATTGATTACCCATTTCATAGCCATGTTACACAGTTAATCACTATAGCCGGCCAATTGACTGCCATATCACCTTCTCTTTTTTAATCCATTCTATCATCTATACTTTGTTCAGCAATGTCTACTACAAACTCACGGGCAGTTGACTTGAGTTGCCTGGTTGCTAGCATCACACTGGCAGCTCCCACCAAAACTATACACAGAGAATGTATATTCACCATGAAATTATGACACTTGAATGTTTCTATGGGATATCAATTTTAGTTGCAGTAATACAAAATCATTTGTTTGGTGTGTTTAAAATTAGACTTTGCTAACACACATTCACACACACACACAAACACACACACACACACACAAACGCAGCACACTCATTCTCACTCATTTACACACACCTCATGTTTGCTTTTAAATAAATTAACTAGATAATAGAGATAAGACTTACAAGCCAGGATTACAGGAACATTGACCACAACTAAAGGTGCCATTTCCAGAACAAGATGCACTATTTGGTTCCTAAAAACATTCAATTAATGTTATTATTATGTTGGTGATGTATTGTTATTCAAGTCTAAGAATTTAAAATGACAACAAGATATAACACAACAAAAACAATTATAATAAAGAAAGAAAGAAGAAAGTAAGTAAGGCAGGAGTGAGGGAGGAAGAGAGGAAGGGGGAAAGGAAATGAGGAAGAAGGAGGGAGAGAGAGAGGAGGGAGGGAGGGAGGGAGGAAGGGAGGGAGTGCAGAAGAAGGAAGGATGGAAGAAAAGAAGGAAGTGAGAAAGAAGGAAGGAAGGAAGCAATGAAGCAAGGAAGGTAAGGAAAGAAAAGAAGGGAAGAAGGATAGAAGAAATAAGGAAACATGGATTAATATAATAGCCTAGCATATACAATCACATATTGCATATACTTTATGATAATCAACTAATACTACCAACAACCAAACTTTACAATTATAAAGTAAACAAATCAACAAGAAAGTAAAGGTGAGTGAGTGAGTGAGTGAGTGAGTGAGTAAGGGAGTGAGTGAGTGAGTAGGTATGTATGTAGATGGGTGGATGGATGGGTGGGCGGGCAAGCAGGCTGGTGGGCAGGCCCGCTGGTTGGTGGGCATGATGGGGGTGGGCAAGTTGGTTGGGCTGGGTGGGTGGAGAGGGTGGAATGGGTGGGCGTGGTGGTGGGCATGGTGGTGGGTGAGTAGGTATAGACAAGAAGGTGGGTGGGAGGGCATGTGGGTGGGTGGGAAAGTGGGTGGGCAGTGTGGGTGGGCAGGTTAGGTGGGCGTGTGGGTCTGTGGGTAGGCGGGTGGGTGGGTGGTGGGTGGGAGGTGGTTAGGTTGGTAGGGAGGAAGGAAAGAAAAAAGAAAGAAAGCAAGAAAGAAAGAAAGTTAAAAATTGATTTATAATTATATTTATTATAAATAAATAAATAATGGGAGGAGGCAGTCAGCCATCAACAAGCAAGTCAGTCATTCAGTCAGTCAGTCAGTCAGTCAGTCAGTCAGTCAGTCAGTCAGTCAGTCAGTCAGTCAGTCAGTCAGTCAGTCAGTCAGTCAGTCAGTCAGTCAGTCAGTCAGTCAGTCAGTCAGTCAGTCAGTCAGTCAGTCAGTCAGTCAGTCAGTCAGTCAGTCAGTCAGTCAGTCAGTCAGTCAGTCAGTCAGTCAGTCAGTCAGTCAGTCTTTCAGTCAGTCAGTCAGTCAGTCAGTCAGTCAGTCAGTCAGTCAGTCAGTCAGTCAGTCAGTCAGTCAGTCAGTCAGTCAGTCAGTCAGTCAGTCAGTCAGTCAGTCAGTCAGTCAGTCAGTCAGTCAGTCAGTCAGTCAGTCAGTCAGTCAGTCAGTCAGTCAGTCAGTCAGTCAGTCAGTCAGTCAGTCTCAGTCAGTCAGTCAGTCAGTCAGTCAGTCAGTCAGTCAGTCAGTCAGTCAGTCAGTCAGTCAGTCAGTCAGTCAGTCAGTCAGTCAGTCAGTCAGTCAGTCAGTCAGTCAGTCAGTCAGTCAGTCAGTCAGTCAGTCAGTCAGTCAGTCAGTCAGTCAGTCAGTCAGTCAGTCAGTCAGTCAGTCAGTCAGTCAGTCAGTCAGTCAGTCAGTCAGTCAGTCAGTCAGTCAGTCAGTCAGTCAGTCAGTCAGTCAGTCAGTCAGTCAGTCAGTCAGTCAGTCAGTCAGTCAGTCAGTCAGTCAGTCAGTCAGTCAGTCAGTCAGTCAGTCAGTCAGTCAGTCAGTCAGTCAGTCAGTCAGTCAGTCAGTCAGTCAGTCAGTCAGTCAGTCAGTCAGTCAGTCAGTCAGTCAGTCAGTCAGTCAGTCAGTCAGTCAGTCAGTCAGTCAGTCAGTCAGTCAGTCAGTCAGTCAGTCAGTCAGTCAGTCAGTCAGTCAGTCAGTCAGTC
Source organism: Cladorhizidae sp. MBARI D1340-BT2 (assembly GCA_028752905.1). Taxonomy (NCBI): domain Eukaryota; kingdom Metazoa; phylum Porifera; class Demospongiae; order Poecilosclerida; family Cladorhizidae; species Cladorhizidae sp. MBARI D1340-BT2. The sequence continues at coordinate 17,557,931 of JAQNBH010000004.1, read as the reverse complement.
AGTCAGTCAGTCAGTCAGTCAGTCAGTCAGTCAGTCAGTCAGTCAGTCAGTCAGTCAGTCAGTCAGTCAGTCTGTCAGTCAGTCAGTCAGTCAGTCAGTCAGTCAGTCATTCAGTCAGTCAGTCAGTCAGTCAGTCAGTCAGTCAGTCAGTCAGTCTGTCAGGCAGTCAGTCAGTCAGTCAGTCAGTCAGTCAGTCAGTCAGTCAGTCAGTCAGTCAGTCAGTCATTCAGTCAGTCAGTCAGTCAGTCAGTCAGTCAGTCAGTCAGTCAGTCAGTCAGTCAGTCAGTCTCAGTCAGTCAGTCAGTCAGTCAGTCAGTCAGTCAGTCAGTCAGTCAGTCAGTCAGTCAGTCAGTCAGTCAGTCAGTCAGTCAGTCAGTCAGTCAGTCAGTCAGTCAGTCAGTCAGTCAGTCAGTCAGTCAGTCAGTCAGTCAGTCAGTCAGTCAGTCAGTCAGTCAGTCAGTCAGTCAGTCAGTCAGTCAGTCAGTCAGTCAGTCAGTCAGTCAGTCAGTCAGTCAGTCAGTCAGTCAGTCAGTCAGTCAGTCAGTCAGTCAGTCAGTCAGTCATTCAGTCAGTCAGTCAGTCAGTCAGTCAGTCAGTCAGTCAGTCAGTCAGTCAGTCAGTCAGTCAGTCAGTCAGTCAGTCAGTCAGTCAGTCCGTCAGTCAGTCAGTCAGTCAGTCAGTCAGTCAGTCAGTCAGTCAGTCAGTCAGTCAGTCAGTCAGTCAGTCAGTCAGTCAGTCAGTCAGTCAGTCAGTCAGTCAGTCAGTCAGTCAGTCAGTCAGTCAGTCTGTCAGTCAGTCAGTCAGTCAGTCAGTCAGTCATTCAGTCAGTCAGTCAGTCAGTCAGTCAGTCAGTCAGTCAGTCAGTCAGTCAGTCAGTCAGTCTGTCAGGCAGTCAGGCAGTCAGTCAGTCAGTCAGTCAGTCAGTCAGTCAGTCAGTCAGTCAGTCATTCAGTCAGTCAGTCAGTCAGTCAGTCAGTCAGTCAGTCAGTCAGTCAGTCAGTCAGTCAGTCAGTCTCAGTCAGTCAGTCAGTCAGTCAGTCAGTCAGTCAGTCAGTCAGTCAGTCAGTCAGTCAGTCAGTCAGTCAGTCAGTCAGTCAGTCAGTCAGTCAGTCAGTCAGTCAGTCAGTCAGTCAGTCAGTCAGTCAGTCAGTCAGTCAGTCAGTCAGTCAGTCAGTCAGTCAGTCAGTCAGTCAGTCAGTCAGTCAGTCAGTCAGTCAGTCAGTCAGTCAGTCATTCAGTCAGTCAGTCAGTCAGTCAGTCAGTCAGTCAGTCAGTCAGTCAGTCAGTCCGTCAGTCAGTCAGTCAGTCAGTCAGTCAGTCAGTCAGTCAGTCAGTCGGTCAGTCGGTCAGTTATTCAGTCAGTTAATCAAGAATTAAATAAAATAATATATAAATAAATAATAAATTGATAGCTGACACTTGTTCTGATAACTAATTACTCTCTTATAATAATGATGTTAATAATAAATACATAGATAGAAAATTTAAATAATAACATCAATGCAGTAAAATGAAACCTAATAATAAGTGATCCAGTTTCTAATAAGCAATTTCTAAAAATTCACATGATGTTCATTACCTCAATATTCTGGCACCCACACTGACAGGTAGCATTTACAACCACATCAAATGTTCCAAAACCAAGTGCTCGAACTGTTACACTGAAATATAACAAGAATACTGTTGAAACAAAATGTGAATGATTATAGCAAGTATTATAATCTTAGAGGATGACAGACAAAATTTAAAAAAGATATATTCCATAAGACAATATCCATTATAAAAAAAACTTACTCTAAGGCTGGATTTAATCATTTGTCAATTTATTACTGGAACACATCCTGACTCCTCTCGTCCACTATTTCTCATTTGTTGGGACATAGCACTTCTAGCTATTCCAGTGTTTGGTTTTTAGCTGACCTCTATTATTTTGTTTAGATCTTTTACTAGGCTTGCTTGTTAGACTAAAAAAAATTTTTAGGTAACTACAGCTATCTACTTACAGAGATTCTAAAGATGCGATGTTTTATAGTAGCACTTATGCTGAACTGTCATATTGTTTTCTCACCTATCATTTTAGATCACAATGTGTCTTCCATAGAATTAATCAACTGATGTCTGAGCTTAGATCTGAGAGTCTATAAGATTAGTTCTGCTAAGTCGTTAACTAAAAGCTAGCTATTAATTTATGAGCTAGAAATTATTTCTAGTAGCTAAAGCTGTTTCTCGAGCTAGGTAGCTATATTTTTGTCGCCTATGGGATATTCCTTTTATAGAAACTCTACAGATCATTTGATCACTTTAAGATGTGTTTGCATATCATAGAATATATTTTGCCCACCAACTTATACACTTCCAACCGTATTCCTGGTATATCCATAGATGTTCATGCTGTGAGTGCTGCCATCTGCATATTCTTTGACCTTCTGCTAATTGTGCTGCCTAATTATATTTCTTGATCTTGTTTCCAATGTATCGTTTTTCTAATTATTTTCCTGGTGATGATGATGATGATCAAAATGATGATATTAATTAAAATAGACAAAAATGTGCTAATAGCTGGCAAGAATTTCTCACTATATATATATTCCCAGATTTGTCGGCCCCTGCTAGAAAAATGCAAATAAAACAATATGTTAGGGGGCAAGAATATCTGATTGCAACGGCACCACACACACAATATTTCTGATCAATGAAACAAGACTATACCAATGTGGCCATGTCATAATAAGATTTAATTCTGAAGAGAGAAATCATACTTTAGAAGAAACTTACGTTTCTTCTCCAACCAGTAGCTGAGGAGTACATTGGCTAACAAAAACGGACACTTCAAAGGTAGCAGAAGTTTCTATTTGAAGACCATTGCAGATTCCATCCTCAATACTGCAAAGAATAGCAAATTAGAAGTAAACTGTTGATAGGCTGAGAAAGGTGTCAACTCATCAAATTTAGTATGTAAAAGAACACAAAAGCTCTGCAATAATATATTTGAGTAGATATATAATATAGAGTCTTCTTTAAACAATTCATTTTCTCTCTGATCCACAATTTAGGATTTTTTGGGTTTGGTCAAGCAAGCAGTTCCATGTATAATTTACTACTGAAGCATTAGTAGCTGAGCATACACACACAAAGCATTCACACATGCACACACACACACACACAGTGAGAGAAACAGAAACACCACACGCATGCATGCTCACAAACATACACAAGCACACAAATACACACACATACAAACACTCACTTATACACACAGAGGAGGATGACTTACAATCCATTGGGACACGTCTTTGCTTTAACAGTTACTGCAACTCCAGGAACTTCTTCTTGTTCGAAAATAACTCTCTGAGATATAGTCTGAAAGAGAACACAATTTTTTTTATGAGATTGCAACATTGTTTTACAGCTAAATGAAGACTGGTAAGAAACAACTAGTCAATATTGGGATAGAGCTTTCCCATACCCATGCATATACATGCTTCATAGAGATATAATAGAAAATAGGTGATAATGTCACCTTAAAATATCAACAAACTTCTCCCTTCTGGAGCTCTTAATTACTTGTCAGTTCGCATTTTTGAGAGAATATTGCAATGCCATTCTACAGTATAAAATGTAAGCTAAATTAGCTCAATTTCCAAACTAAAGACTGGAGTTGTGTGTTGCAGTTTGCAGGAGAATGCTAAATATACTGCCATAAAAAATTGATAACCACCTTTGCATTCGTTCCCCTCAAATTCCTTGTATGAAGTGGAGAGATCAGCTCAGATGTCTTCATTAACGTGGTGTATATGGTATCCTCTAAACACCCAACAAATTCAAAACTGTCTATAACTCTGCAAGATCTTGTCGCTAGTATATTTGACTACACCTAATTTACCATCTCTGGCTCATACCCAGGATTGCCAGGATTTTCATGATAAAATTAAGCAAACACACACACCCTGAGTCAACCACATCTACCAAGCACCTTTCAGCTTAATTATAGCGCTAGGATCATTGTTTTCAAGATCCAAATAAGAAGGTTATGGGTAACATATTTAGAATCATGGACACCAAACCTCAAAAGTGATCTATTAAAACTAGTAATTTATGACCACAATCAATAAATGCAGCCAGGTCCTCAGCAACGGCTACTTTACCACTACCACAATTAACATCAGCTAGTAGTGTTTCAACACTAGACACTTCAAGCACTTCACAACTGTATTGCCACTGGTTGAAGACGTCATCATGGGGTGCATGAATTTGTTTGATTGGGAAGTACGTCAAATTGACGTCCTTCCCAATCAAACAAATTCATCCTTGAGGACCCTTTTTAATTAGCTGGTACCCATGCTCAGTAAAATAGGGTACATCATCAATCAGTTCACACTCTCATATAGACCATAGGTGGTCCAAATGAATAGATCACATGCAGGAAATACGGTAAATGTGTCCTTATGATCCACGTATCTGTGTATTGTGAATGCATACCGTATAGCTACATGTGTCAATTTTTGTAGTATAACAAGAACTAGAAGAAGTTATTCACTAAAACTCCAAAACTAACCAATAACTTCTTCTAGTTGCTGTTACACTATAAACACACATTTATACCCAAAAAAATTTTTTTTAAGTATTGAATTGACAAGTCAAAAAAGATATTTACCAATGGATATCATAAACATTTATAGGACCCTCAATGAGCTCTAAGTTGACATAATGAAATTACAATGGCCATCTCAATATTCCTGATGAAGTCTAATCCAGCATCCAGTCAAACATTGATAGAATAAATTTCAAGTTCATTATTAATCGTTCAGAACAATGAATAATGATACATTATCCTATGGGACAAATTGATAGCATAAGTAGGCATGGCCAAATGTGGTAAGTAATAATAATGCAAGTCCCCCTTGTATAGGTTATTCTGAAAAAAGAACGTAAAGCATCAATCTGGTAATTCTGTATCAAATATACACAAGCACTTATCAAATGCAACTTTGTTCAAGTGTTTTTTTGGAGAGCCAAATATATCTTATATAACTCACATTATAGAGTGTCTCAACAAGATTTACCACGTTACTGGAATCTCGGTCCAGAGTGCCAACAAATGCTCCTTCGCCTATTTCAGCAGCCAAACTCTACACAAGACAACAGCAATCAATGGATGTTGGCTCTACTTTGAGGTTACATAAAATATCTATAAATGAGCCATTCAAAATTGGATGAAAAATATACTGAAGTTAAAAGTGTAATTATGACATTACAAAGCTTACTTCATAGATATTCCGGACATTACTCGTAGCCGCAAAAATTGGAATGATGTCCTGATCTCTTAGAGCTCTTGCTATTTGTCCAATGGAAGGGTAGTCAAATGTCTCTGCTCCATTATATAGCACGCCTGTCGCACCTGATGGAATTGAATTTGGCAGACTGCACACACTTTTGTGAGGAAGAATCACTCCTCCGAGCTAATATACACAGGACACACATGGAGAGATAGACAGACACATGCAATAGTATGTCAATTTAGTGGATGATGTATATATAGGCCTAATAAAACCTATCAAAACGCAACAAATCAAAACTTTCTAATTTCATTATCGACTACTAATCTCTTTGTAATAAATCAAAAATTCCAAAAGAGCGAGCATCCTAGAGCAATGGTCTACTTTTTTTAAGTACAATGGGCAACCACATGGTGGACCTTTGAAACTGGGGCAGCTCAGAGACAGCTAGTGCAGTCACCACTGCTAGTCTTGGTTACACTGACTTTCTAGATAATCAAGTTAAATTCACTCTCTTGACACTTTTGCTAGATGCTCTAGCTAAATGTTCTTTGAAAAAAATTCACTCTCATTGAGAAAGTCTGTGTATCTATATACTGACAACTGAGAGTTTGTTGAGAGACTGCTTGTCTTGTTTCAAGTATGCAGGATTCAACTGATCCATATAGCAGGATATATTCAAGCGATTAAATATTCACTGATAATGACTGACGAACAAAGGATTCACGGGGTTTATCTTCTTATATTACATGGAATTTAGTGGAATACCATACTGCTCTTCGTCATACTCATTTGCAGACTGGATTCTAACCATGATACCTATGAATATCAAGCTGCTAAACAGCTCACTGGGCAGCAGTAATGCTATAGTGAATCTACGTACGTCTCTGGATCTGCAAAGTGCCAAACAAGGCTAACACTATATGGTAGATAAAGCTAACATTTGTTGAAAGTAGCAGTGTTTTTTGGTTCCTGCATTTTATTTGTTGCTTTTAAAAAAAATTCTCGCTGCATAGTTTGTTGCAAAGCAAACAAAATTGTCATATTCATTTTTCCATACCGGATATAAGTTTGCTAAGTTAGTGCTTGTGGTCATGATCTTACATCTAGCATAGACAAATATTTTAAGAAAAAAATCACCTGGTGCTGATAATTGATGCTAAATTTTACCTTTCCATCGCCTGCAAAATGAAAACCAGCATCAGTGATGAAGAGTAGCAGCTTACGAGATGTACTTCGCCAGCCAATCAGCTAATAATAACAACAATGTAACAAAGAACAAACAATGATTACAATTCTCAACACAAGCCAAATGAGCTAAGTATGAAGTAACTCACATCAGTGCACAGAACAGATTGCAATAAGCCATCAAAACCTCCTTCAGGACTATCCTGGTTCCCAGAAATTTGTTGTTCTTGTACCAGACGCTACAATAAAGTAGATGCAATGCCTGGTTATCTAAACACCATCATGTATTACTTCTATTTCTTATGCTAAACCTGATAGCCTTTCAGTTGAAGTAATTATAACAAGTTATACTCATGCTGTTCGTGACATTGAATCATGACATGAATTTTGAGCAGAATTATTATATATTCTTCAAAGCAGTTTTGTGATAATTTGGCCTTTTTGCCATCAAATTCAGTCAGCATTTATAACAATAAAGAATGAACTGTGTATGCTTGACTTATGTTGTTTTTAATTAACCATGTACCACATATATCATTCATGCTACATAATTATGTGTATCAAAATTGAGTTGTGAAGGAAGAAGGAGAACAAAGAAGCAAAAGAGAAATAGTTCTCTAGCATCACATCTACAATCAAATCTAGAAACATAAAGTACAATTTCACCTAAACAAAGTCCGAGGGTGTACCTAGGAAACTAGCTATAGACACAAGAAGCATTTTACCCAGAGGGAAAATAACTGTAGCCTTTGGACAACAAATTGACTTTAATACTAGAGCTAGATCCCATTTACAAACCTTCTTATCCATGCCTTCCTCGTCAGAGATCGAGCCATCACTTTTTCGTCTAGAGCTAAGCTCATTCACCCAGATTCCAAAAATGTCTACTATTATGACCATTTTTTTAAGGCTTACCACTTGCAAGAAGGCTCGCCAATGAAAGAATGCAAATATATTCTCCCTCACTAGTGTCATCTTCAGACAAGTCAAGGGATCGCCTATCACTAGATAAATGACTTCTGCTATACTTAGTTGCCTTGACATTTTTTGGTGTCATAAAAAGGGCTAATGGTCCAAGTTTCAAGATGTTTCTCCTTAGTTACCTTGAAGTAGCACACTTCCATAAGGTGCATAAATAGAGTATATAGGAAATAAGCTACTTTATGATACAAACATTATTGCACATAAGCAGCCATATATAGCACCATATGGTGCTGTTGATAGTGAGGGAGTTAAGCTGCCACTACATCAACAATATCCAAGCTTACATCAATACACACAACTAGACATAACCTAATTTGTTTACGCTATACACATACATCAAATTCCGATGCATTCGGTGTGAGAGAGATGACGTGTCTATAGGCATAGGTAGGGACACAAGGTGGATTCCGGCCGGGACATGGGTTGTTCTGGATAGCAGGATCAAGACTTGTGTATGGTCCAAGGACCTTCTCAACGAATGACCCAAAGCCAATACGGAAGTTTGCAGAAAGAGAGCGAATGCGTTCAGCTACATATAATAATAATGTTGATTATGATAATAATGATGATATTAATAGACAATAGTATAATAATTATTATTGTTGTTACTTTTACTATAAAATAACAATATCATCATGTCAATAATGATGATGATGATAATAATAATAATAATAATAACAACAACAACAATAACAAAAAAATATAATAACAACAACAACAATAATAAACAACAACAATAATAATAATAATAACCATAATAATAGTAATAGTATTATTAATAATAATAACAATAACGATGATAATAACAATAATAACAATAATAATAATAATAATAATAATAATAATAATAATAATAATAATAATAATAATAATAATAATAATAATAATAATAATAATAATAATAATAATAATAATAATAATAATAATAATAATAATAATAATAATAATAATAATAATAATAATAATAATAATAATAATAATAATAATAATAATAATAATAATAATAATAATAATAATAATAATAATAATAATAATAATAATAATAATAATAATAATAATAATAATAATAATAATAATAATAATAATAATAATAATAATAATAATAATAATAATAATAATAATAATAATAATAATAATAATAATAATAATAATAATAATAATAATAATAATAATAATAATAATAATAATAATAATAATAATAATAATAATAATAATAATAATAATAATAATAATAATAATAATAATAATAATAATAATAATAATAATAATAATAATAATAATAATAATAATAATAATAATAATAATAATAATAATAATAATATCTGATCTGATCTGTCATTGGAGGAACAAACTTAAAACAAAGATGGTGGTAAAAGTCAACTGGGAATGTCCACAAGGATGCTGAAAACTTAACTCCTATCCTCTTTTTAAATGCAACATAAATATGGACATGGAATCACACTTGTGGCTTACATAATTATTCTAGCCTTTAATCTTGCACTTTCTACACTACTAATGCTCCAAAACCGGGCGCACAGCCAGTCAGACACAGCCATTAACCCATGCAAATCCACCACAATCCCTCACATGCATGCCACATAGCCTCACCCAAGGATTGCCCCAGACTCTTCAAGTTCTGGAGGTCATCTTCCATGGAGAATGACAGATCCATCAAGAGGTAGAGGTCGATAGGAAAGTTGCTGGCAGGCCGCACAGTGAGGGTGAAGGTCGATGGTACCAATGGTCTAACTCGCAAATAAACACTGGATGGAGAGATCTGGACAAGGTTCTCAAGATTTACCTAAATATGGAGTGAACTAAAGTAAACAGTGGTACATACATCTTATTGAACACAAGGCAGTATGTCCATCAGATCATCTATGTAATACAAGTCTGTGTCTAAGGATGTTTGCTCGTGCCACTAAAAATCTGCACTGAGCATGTAAATTACATCATGTCACCATGGTAAACACTATGGAAGTTCTTGTGGCATAACATTGTTGTAATGCTTTTAGGCATCTCAATCAAGATGACTTGCAAGCTCATCATGGCTCTGTCTAATTCAGCTATACGATGGTTCATGACGCCCGCTATATATATGCACATAACAAACCAGCTACAGTCACTGCAGTCATAACAAACACTCATTATCATTGTCATAATATATAGCATCGGCACTTCTTCACCACCATTGTCATCATTATCATCATCTATTTCAGTTGGTTTCGAACATCACTCACCGGTGTTGGAACAGGAGTTTCCCCCATAGGGTTCTGTACCAGCTCAGGGCAGTTGGACTGTGTGTCATCATTTCCATAACATCTGGTCAGGTTAAAATTCTGCATTAATAATCACAAACAAACAGAAAAGAACAACACAACAAGAGCATAACAAACAGCAATAAACAGAGAGTATCTGACTGTCAGCAGAGCCTAGTGTCGTTAGTGCAATGAAGGCAACAGAGTCAACTTCACATGTTGCACACCATCAAACAGGTGGGTGGGCCTCCACAGTGCCCACATAATGTATTGTGATGATATTAGGTGGGTGTAGCATCCTCCTCTGCCCACAAGTAACTGACCTGTTGGGCACTTTCCCCTCTAGCCATTCTTATGGCAGTGGGATTAGCCTCTTCATGATAGGCCCTTTAGTGCATGTCTGGATGCCACACCCACCATGTATGGAACTCATATGAAGAGTTATCTTGTTAACCTGTTAATCCCTCCTACTGCCACATGCTTACAAAAGAGGAAGAACAGCTAGCGGAGGTTTTATTGATAAACAATTATTGATAAACAATTTAATATTCAATTATCTATCAGCTGTCTGTGTTTTGTGTGTTTGTGTGTTGCTGTTAGTTGTTGTTTATATGTAATTATTTGTCATTATTTTTCTCATTCAAAATCCTTTATAAATCACAAACAATATAAAATCAATATAAAATCAGTATATAGTTGAGAGCAAACATGAGTTGACAAATATAGTGCTAAAATTTGTTTTCATGGCAACTAAACCACAAAACATGAATATGTTTATAAATATGTTCTTTGACTTGTTACATCAACATTTGACCAATATATTAGAGGAGATGAAGAGTAGAGGAGGAGGAGAGTACAAGGGGGAAGAGAAGTAAATTGAACCAGTTGGGCATACAGATTAGTCTGATGGAGAACCAGTCTCACAGAGGAATATCATTTAGCTAGCTATGAATACAAAATCCTAATAGATATAGCTATATAATTATAATGTTCAAGCTATCAACCTTGCTCTATATTTATTATTGTATATCCATACTTAGCTATAGCTATCTGTGAAAATCCTTCCATTGTTCTAGCTATCTGTATCTACTGACTGCATCTATATTTACCTTGAAACTTATCTATGAACCACTACCATCTATATACTTCATGAGAACAACAGCTTTCTTGAGATCTGGTGTGTCCGTAGGGTGCACAGCATCCTCACATGCATCCCAGCATCTTCTTCATCTCTGCTCTTGCTGTCTGAGAGGGAGAAGTCATTTTTTTAAAGTAGCTCCAAAGTCCTGTCTCGGTTGAACAGTATTGCCATTTTTCCGGCCCACAACTTAAACTTTGGCCTTTGGATTACCTTAGTTACTATTGAATTGGAACTTTGTTTATTGATAGAACAATCCTTTCCATGTTTTTCAGCAACATAATTACGTAAAACAGAGTATCTGTCATGAATTTTTGGGGTAGAGAGAGATTTCTCTGTGCAATAAAAAAATTAATATTAAAATACTCAGGTTGGGGGTTGGTACTGTGTCAGTGCAATTATAGATAGTCTTTTCCCTACTTTATCTCAACGGAGTATTTTTTTACAACAATAAAATATTCAATCAACTTCAAACTGCTTACGAGTGCCTCTAATGCTTCTGCTGGTAGTTAGATGGTGTTAGCAGTCTACACAGTCTTACAAAGTACTCACCCACAAAAATATTCGAGTTCTCGCCTTGTAATAATTGTTCTTAGCTAGTACTCTACATGACTAACACTGTACACACACATCCACTCAGAACCAATTTATCACCTTCTCAATAATCAACTTCAAATTGTATTCATTCGATGTTTCGACTAGATGCTCTAGCCTTCATCAGGATTATTGAGAAGGTGATTATAATGTTATTATGTCAACTGAGAGTTCATTGATAATTTAAAGTTGAATGAACTTTCCCATCTTCTTTCACCAAGCTAAATTAGCTTACTGACTGACTCCATAGTTATATCATCTTCAATTGGGGAGGGGGGAAAACAAGAAAAGGAGAAAATATATTTGCCTGCCATGATTCCAACTTAATTGTGGCAGAGGAACAGGGGGGAGGGCCCACTTCAATTGCCCTGTGGTATCAGTTTTATAAACGATCAGCTCTACCAAACTGGACCCTCCCTCTCCTTTAGCAATTTAGACTCTAAATAAGAGTGAGAAAGGGGGGAGCTTTTACTTGTATTAGTTCAAGATAGATACATCACAATACACTACACTACAGCAATAAGTAAAGCATCCGGCTACACATCATTACGAGCATACAACTAAATTTGATACCACACCCACTTCTCAAGACATATATAGGACATAATTAGAAGCCAAGCACATATATGCTCAGCTATATGGACGAGATTCATTATATAACGATGTAGCTCACTATAAATGAGAGTTAAGCTTTTGGAAAACAGTTTGACTTGATTATGCGTACATACATGCATATGAAGGAGTGCAGTGCCACCCGGTTATGACCATCATTAGAAATTACAAATACCTGCCCCTGCCTCCAAATCTCATCAATATTTCTGCTAAAACTCACAAAAACTCACTTGGGCAATTTCTTAGCTTCCTAAAACAGTATTTTAGGTCAATTATAACTCCTAACCACTTCCAATGTGCCTTGAATCCTATGCAAAGGTAGTAATAAAAAATATAAATTTGTCTTCAAGAAACATTGCATCTACTTTTTCCACACACATAACTTGCACAAACTAGCTCCATTTATTATAATTTTAGTAGCGAAAGACTCCAAATATTCAAATGCATTACAGCAACTGATTCGCAGTTAAAACAAGTAAAAAGATCATTAATACAATAAACAAGCTCGTGTGTTTGCAATACTATTGAGCCAAGCTGAGCACCAGTAGCAACTGCATATTTTCACTAGCAATGTTGTTTTCTGAGTATTGAGACTTATGACAATATACTCAACAAATAAAACAAGCTAAGCCATTATGGTCCGTATTAGGCTTATGTGTAGGGCTACCCAACGACTGCTCATCTCCACATAACACAAGCTTTATGTCCACACACCTGGCTTCATTAGTATAAGTAGATTCCAGAAATGTTCCCCTCGATGCAGTGAGGGGAACGGGGAGTCCTGCTCTCAAGAATCAGATCCTTTCCCTTTGCCTTTCTAGATATCTGGCTGGAAGATATTTGAGAACAAGACTTCTGGCGGAAGCCTTTCACCTTCTTGAGCTTAGCACTAAACATGACTGGTTAGTTATGGAGTTATCCTGTGGAGTTTCTTGAAGGAAATTGCTCGACTTAGGGGGTTTAATATGTTGATGACCTTTTACCTATTTGGGTTGTTTTGTGATGGCTTAGTTTTGAATTTGGAATGGAGTCTTTTGGTAGTAAAATTATGATGAACAAACATATTCCATGCAAGGTATGTGTGGCAAAAAGTGGATAGACATCTAATGCTATATAGGTACACTGGTACAGGATAAAAATAAATTTTTACAGTTTTTAACGAAATTTGGTTTACTAACTTCACTAAAATTTAAAGTATGCTCGAAGTGTTTATTTGCTCTAAATCAGTTGAAGTAGTTTATAATACTAAGAAGCTGCCAAAGTGAGTTTAGTTAAAAAGGGGGACAAAACCATAAAGTAGAAGTAGGTGTAAAAAAACTTGTGGTTTCCTCTTTATAGCTCCATTGATTTTGCAAACTTCATTTGATATATAGCTCAAAAGGTAGGTCTCTCTGTGTGCTCTCTTTTGACATTTTCATAGCTATAACTGTACCCAAATTACTGGAGATAAAGTGGAGGTACCTCAAAACCTGATTGCCTGATTTTTTCCAGATTGTCCAAGTGCTAGAGACCACAAGTGGCTAGAGGAAGCCCTGCTATAGACAACGGTTTGTTTCATTGGGTGCTAAAACTTGAGTATGTGGTCAAGCGTGTGGTTGGAAAATGAATTCGCATGCTTGACAACATACTCCATTTTAGCGCCTAATGTTGTCTAGAGGAGGGCTTCCTCTAGCCACTGGTGGTAAATCTCTAACACTTGTCATCTAGAGAAAGCTGTGTTCCACTCAGGTTTTGAGGTACCCCCACCTTAGCTCCATTTACTTGGGTATAGTTATAGCAATAAAAGATATTTTTATATCAAAAGAGAGCACACAGAGAGACCTATCGTTTGAGCTCTATATTAAGTCCATACCATGAAGCTTACAGAATCTATGGAGCTGTAAAGTGGTAACCACGAGTTTTTAAACACCTACAAGGCTAGAGCATCTAGTCGAAATATTGAGTGAGTACAATTTGAAGTTGATTATTGAGAAGGTGATTTTAATACTACTCTATGGTTTTGTTGCCCCTGGATAGTTTGTTTTTTCTCTATCATTTAAAATAGGTCCAATAAAGGGAGTGCCACCAAATTCCCCAATATATTGTATTATATATATATATATACAGTACATAAAAAGGACTTCACCACTTCTTAGAAATCTTATGGCTGCTAATAGCTGATCATGTTATGCATATTTCTCTAGGCACTATATTGAGTAAGAAAATTGATCACCTAAGGTCTCTGTAGGAATTATGCACTTCAGACAAATGCACTGCAAATAAATGTACTGCAGGGAGATACACTGCAGAGGAATTGCAGAGGAATAAATTGTAGACAGCTGCTCTGCCTTCCATTTCACCACAGCCAGCATAAATAGCATAGATTCCTTCATTACAGTAAAAAAATGTCCTGATGTATGCACCTAGGACATAATCTCTGCAAGTATTGTATCTACTGACGTCAACGAATTTGCAAGACATTTCCTTATTCGGCTCACTTCATTTGAGGAATTTCACAGGTAGTCACATACAGTACCTCATAAGTCCATCACTTTACTTGCCAGCATTTTTTTTTAAAGCGTTGCCAAATCTGCCACCAAAACGAAGAACATTACCACAATTGGGCCCAGCGAACGCTACTCATTGAATGGAACTAGACCAATCACAAACAAGCTCAGCTGAAGTTGCTGCCCAATAGTCAGCCAAGTTGTTGGCAGCAGATCAGACTTCATTAGGGAACAATCATGTCTGTCTGTGTGTGTGTATCTGTTTTTGTTCTTTGGGCTACTGTTTACAAATGTACCGAGTCACTAAATTTATCATCTATGAATTCTCTATTGTGAATGACATAATAGCAATGCAGATTTAGACTGATGTGAGCCAATGCTGGCCTGGCTGGCCCATCATGTCGACCTACCATCTAGAGCCATGCTCCGCCTATATGTTTAAGATTATACCTGTATAAGGAGCCAAGAAAAGGTCTGGAAGGCCAATGCTATAGAGCCAGCTAAACTAGGGCTAAGATTTCTCAACTTTCAATATTCATTCCTAAATTATGATAATAATGCTTTAAAACATTCAAAATTGAATGGCCCTTCCCCCCTCTCCAAATTGATTTTTGCGTTTTCCCCAAACAAACCAAAAGCCACAATATCCTAGTTTAGAATGCTATTTTGGGGTCAAAAAGCTTTTAGTTGGGCTTTTCCCCCTCC
This sequence comes from Cladorhizidae sp. MBARI D1340-BT2, assembly GCA_028752905.1. Taxonomy (NCBI): domain Eukaryota; kingdom Metazoa; phylum Porifera; class Demospongiae; order Poecilosclerida; family Cladorhizidae; species Cladorhizidae sp. MBARI D1340-BT2. The sequence goes on along the minus strand of JAQNBH010000004.1, from coordinate 17,542,690 downwards.
ATTTTATCTCCTCAAATAAATGGTTAACTTCTCGGGTCCCAAGGAAAGATTTTTGTGTTTTTGATTTTAAAAAACTTGGAAGACTCCACAATAGACTACAGGGTGCTTATAGCACACGTTATCAACATTGCACACTGCATCTACTACTTACTACTGGGCCTGGTGCTGTGGAACTACCAGACCCTGTCGTAACAGAGAACCGGGAACCAAGCATGAAGGTCACATTATTGCTAATTAGCGCATATTAACAGTCCAATTATTATGGTGTTGATCTCACATCCTCACCGCCTTTTACTGCAATTCCAGGCCATCACCAAAATTAATAGAGAACTCTGCCAGGATAATTATCACCTTCAAACAGTTACCACAGTGATTTAATCTATCCATCATAGAAAACCTGGCCTTGCCACACAAGTCATATAGAAGGTATTGCTTCCATAATTGGATGCCTTTTATGCAAAATCTTATTGTAGCATTATGAATGAGTCAGCACACTGGCTCTACAGTTGATAGGTACAGCCAGACTAACCACACTGGCTATTGAGTCTGAACAACATATTTGATACACTGCCAAAATAAGGCTTAGGAATCCAAAAAAGTGAGATGAAAGGAGACCACCCGCAGGTCCTCGACAAGTCACTGAAGCTCAGTCAAATTAGTGTTCTGGAAACAGCATCCTAGTTTGGTGAAATCAAGCTAAATTTAAGAAGTGTGAGTACAGAATGATATGACACATGAGTGGAGCTTTTATGGCACACAGTGAATTCCACATACAACTGGTAATAGGCACTACTCACACTCATTAGCGTGTCATTAGACCGTGAAAGGGAACAGCGATTGGAGTCACTCACCTTTCACTATAACCATGACTACACTTTACAAATAGCATTCAGGAAACCCCGTCACGAGCCAAACAAGATATTTAAAGCAGCCTTCAAAACAAGAGAAGTGTACTATGACCAAAAACTGGACCAACAATTGAATAAATTATGCAGTAGCTGCTGGTGAAGTGACACCATTAGGTAAGATCTCTCCCTCTATTAAGGAGAACTTGAAGTGAGCAAACTGAGTTAATAGAACAGAGACCCAAATAGATTACACATATACAAAACTTATAATTTGCCCTTAGATGTTATGCAGACACTTAGTCGCTCGCTAGCCAGTCACTTAGACTTGGTGTGAAACACAAAGCTATGATCCAAGTTTGAGTACAGACCCTGTAACTAGATATGCTGGCAAAACTTTATAAGGGAGGGGCTGGTGGGAGGAGGAGAAGGGAAGGGAGGGGCTAGTGGGAGGAGGAGAAGGGGAGGGAGGGAGCTGCCATTCAGCCGCCCACACAAAGCTTTACTTCCTCCTAATTGGTGGTGGTTGTTATTACTTAAGACACTTGATTAAGTGGAAGCCAAGTAACTGTAGCTTGCAATTTGAACCGGCTTAAATGGATTCATTGTTTACTGACCAGGTCTTAATGGATTCATTGTTTACTGGCCTGCTCTAGATTGAATTCCCATTCCCAATGCTAATATTCTTAGCAGCTGCCAACAATGGGTTTTGACAACCACTTTTGGCTAAGGAACCACCTAATTAATCAACTTACAGTAGCAGCGCACCAGACACAGCCTGGGTTTGCAGTGATGCAGTCTGCACAGGTTAGCTGAGAATTGCACAAGCTTCTCAGGTTCACTGCCTGACTGAATGCAACTATTGAGGGAAAGAAATATGCTATAATGCATTTTGACTCATACATCAAACTGACTACAATATTATTTTAGCCGTTATCCATCTCGTTTGCAGTAGTAAATTTTAGATTTGAAGGGCGTTAAGAACTGCTAACCACATGAATTGCCACACCATGTCGACCTCGGTGGATAAACGGATAGCTAGCTCTCGGTCTTACGACAGAAGTGTAAGACGGGTTACTTACCTTCCACTAAAACCGCCCCAAGCAGAAGTACGCTCAACCTCCCCATCTCGCCGGCAAGTGAAGTCAGCTATATCAACGAATGCTGCTAAAGAAATCGGCTGCTTGAGAGAACTCAGACCGTCCTAGCAGTATTTAACACTACCACCGTTTGGACTGTGGGAGAATGTTTCCTAATTAGTCCTTGAGATGCTTTTACGTAACCGCTTTGGATCCGCGTTGGAATTGAAAATTCGGTCTTGAAGTTCTAAGAATTTCCAATTCCACGTACGTGCTCGCGTTACGCAGCGCTCGCGCCGACTCGCATATTACGGTGGGTCGGCGAAAGCGCTGCGCTGGTAACGCTAACAGTAGCGATGACAACTAGGACTCGGGCTAGATCTAGGGTTAGGCCATATAAGTAGGGCTAAGATATAGGTAGACTAGGGCTACAGATAGAACCCCCCTACCCCGGAACCCTACCACAAGGACTAGACCCAGCAGTGTGCTATACGAGACTGGAGGACACAGTCTTGACAGACCGGATGGGAGTAGCTTTAGACTTATTCCTAGCATTAACCCCCTAGCCTGTAGCCCTTAAGTCGTGATGCGTTCTTAGTGGGTGCCAGCTCACTTCCTCGAAAGCGGCTCAGCAGCTTTGGTCTGCCACCCTCAAAGGGGTATCCACACCAACGGCATTCACCTCATGTCTTGGATAGGGAATAGAACGAGGCAAGTGAAAGACGAGGGCTAAGGTAGAATAAAATCTAGGACAAGGATTATTTTTACTAGAGCCAAAATTGTCCTGGTGACAAAATTTTCCTGACAGATTTCTATCAAGATAGCTTGTAAATCGATAGCTGTGGTAAAAGTGACCATAGTTAAATTTCCCACTCAACTTCACTATGGCAAGACCTTGATTTAGTGTCTGTTAAATCTAAAGTAGTGTAATGATTGTCTTCTGTCCCTGCTGTGACAGTGCAAGAGCAAGTCAAGTAATCACAGGAACTAGTGTAGCAGTGTAGCTATTAGGCAGTTACATACATGAGCAAAGCAGGTAGACTTGCCCTTTGTCCACTGGCATACCAAGGCTTCATTCTGGAGTTTGGTGCACGTTCTGGATTTGGTTTGGTTTTTTATCGGATTACAAAATTCTGTTTGCCAATGTTTGTTATATTACAGGTACTGATGATGATATTAGATTCCTCACATTCCTGTGTACAATATGTTAACATCCATTTTTTTTTTTATCATTTTTGCAATGATCACAATACAGTACATCTATTACACAAAATAAATATAATGGGACTGTAATTTTTTTAACTGGGTTAAAAATAGCATGCCAGTTGATCTATATACTTACAAGTCAAGTTCAGACAATATATATATATATACAAAAGCAGGATTTCTTCAGAAGGGAGGTAAATTTCTCCTTGGAGAAAAGCAGGTAAGATAACTTGGTGTAGTATATGATAATATCTGGTATGTAATTTTATAACTGGTGTTCACTGTGAACTCTTAACATTTTCCCTCTCTGATGGTTATTTACCATCAAGTTGGTTGAAAAATGTAACAGAAATGTACAGTATTGTGGTGGTTGATACTAAGAGTAAACTACTAGTCTTCCTGTCGAGAGTCCTGCTTAGTTCATTTCCGGACACAAGTCTGACTTGTAACCTCCACAGATGATTTCCTACCTTTACTCTCCACTATCCTTCGATAAGTATTCATCTCTTCAAGCCAACAGAAACACATGGTTCATAGTTTTAATCAAAACAAGGATCATAATTATTTAGGTGGGTGCTCTACAATATTATGTGTAGGTTGTTGGTCCTGGCTACTTTTAGATACTGATGCCCCAATGAGTGCACTGGATATCAGGAATTGCCATTCACCTATATAATTATATTTGTTTGACCCACATTTCAAAATAGCTGACCCAAAGGTTGGAAGAGCTAATATCAAGCTCAAACTCATTATATATAATTATAACAAAATTAGAGTTTCTTTGTTAAAATTTCCAAGAAAACCGGAATACATGTAATTTCTATCATATAAGTTGACTTGTGGCAATGTTATCAAATATAGAGAATCAATTTTGTTCTGTTTTCGGTTATTTTTTTAAATCCTTATGAAGTAAATGCTCGATCAGGTCACAATGCTCTTGGAACAGTATTGAACTGCATGAAATGTGCCAGTTCTTGGGAGATATATAAAATCATCTTACTTTAACTCTTCTCGTCACCAAGTGTCTTTATCAATCCAGATTCTTTAAGGCAATGAATAGGATCAGCTTTGTATTGTTTACACAATGCTACATAATGCACAAGTTTCTCCGGAATGGAAGGGAATTCAAGCAGTCATCCTCATGCCTCATTTCCCATACCTATTGTGTAACTTACTGCATACCAGTGTTGTGTCTGCCACCATGACACATTCAGGTAGTGAGATGAAAGGCAGTCTTATTATTGCAAAATAATTCACACATATTTTTTTTCTTTATCTCCTTATGTTGGATGGATGCTGTAATTTTGGATAATCCATCAGGCACATGTGGAATATTATAATCAAACTAAATTGTCGTAAAATTCTCTTTCATTACAATGACTGTTCCAAATAGCTCTTTGTGTTAATCATGATTTGCCACAAGTCGGAACTCTGATGTTGCTCTAAACTCACACTTGCATGCACAGTCTTCTGCAATGCTAGAGTGAGAGAGACCTCAGAAATCCGATGACTCGTTATATATAAATGACACGGGAAGGCAGCAATGAAAACTGACACTGATGACAATTGATGAATTTCATGGAAGGTTGTGGGGGAGGAGGGGGCAGAGGGGAGTATGCCTTGATCTGGGATATCTTCAATCGAAATTCAGCTCCCTCCTCTCCAACAATTAAAAAAATCACGATGCACTCAGTCCAAAATTTTATTAAAATCTAGAAATAAAAATAAGTGGGGGGTGGAATACCTCCCTCTTTGCCATTCTAGGGTTTGAATGAACTTCAGAGGGAAAAAATGTTGCACACAAATTTTCTCTCCAGATATTTATTTTTCTTGACAGAATACCTCTACTGGGATGGCTAGTCCTACTGTTCATGCGAATGCAATCATCAGGGATAATGAGCAGCATGTGAGCATATATGAGGTGGGGCAGGCAAGTGGGGTGATGCAAGTCTATGGATGGGCGTTAATGAATGAGTGTGGTAATTCAAATGCTCTTGAGGAGAAACTTGTTCTTGTGCCTACACTTTGAAAGGAATTCCGATCGCTTGTTCAATGATGATTGGCTGTCGGAGTAGATAATGTGGAGTTTTTCAGCAATGCACAAATTGCAACATTTATATTCAATATATAGCTCTGCCTTAATACAGCATTGAGCACTATTTGTAGCCTTCATCAGCAAACTACCTTCTAAGTATATATATATATATATATATATGTAAATGTATATATATATATATAAAATATGAACATATATTATATTCAAACCCTAGAATGGCAAAGAGGGAGGTATGGGTGAGTGGTCCTCTCTTCCACCCCCCACTTATTTTTATTTCTAGATTTTAATAAAATTTTGGACTGAGTTCATCGTGATTTTTTTAATTGTTGGAGAGGAGGGAGCTGAATTTTACTTACTCATGTCATTTTTATGTTACTGTTGAATTAACTGACTACAAAGATTCATTGAAGGAATGATCGGACCATTTTTTCTTCCCTCCCCCCCCTTCTTCTGTTTTTCTGTTTTTATTTCTTGGCAGAACCTTGTATACCACGTAGAAATCTCTGTGTGTCTCAAGACATAAATAATAGTAATAGTGGGAGTAGTAGTAAGAGGAGTAATATAATAATTATTATTATTAATAATAATAATAATAATAACAACAACAACAACAACAATAATAATAATAATAAAAACAACAACAACAACAACAACAACAATAATAATAATAATAATAATAATAATAATAATAATAATAATAATAATAATAATAATAATAATAATAATAATAATAATAATAATAATAATAATAATAATAAATAATAATAATAATAATAATAATAATAATAATAATAATAATAATAATAATAATAATAATAATAATAATAATAATAATAATAATAATAATAATAATAATAATAATAATAATAATAATAATAATAATAATAATAATAATAATAATAATAATAATAATAATAATAATAATAATAATAATAATAATGATGATGATGATGATGATGATGATGATGATGATGATGATAATAACAACAACAACAACAACAACAACAATAATAATAATAATAATAATAATAATAATAATAATAATAATAATAATAATAATAATAATAATAATAATAATAATAATAATAATAATAATAATAATAATAATAATAATAATAATAATAATAATAATAATAATAATAATAATAATAATAATAATAATAATAATAATAATAATAATAATAATAATAATAATAATAATAATAATAATAATAATAATAATAATAATAATAATAATAATAATAATAATAATAATAATAATAATAATAATAATAATAATAATAATAATAATAATAATAATAATAATAATAATAATAATAATAATAATAATAATAATAATAATAATAATAATAATAATAACTAGGCACTTGTGCCTAGGCTATTAACTTATAATAATAATAATAATAATATAATAATATAATAATAATAATATATAGTACTTATTAAACTAAAATATATATATATATATATAATGTTATATATTTGTATTTATGTATATTATGTATATTATATTATATTAAATATAATAATAATAATAATAATAATAATAATAATAATAATAATAATAATAATAATAATAATAATAATAATAATAATAATAATAATAATTAATAATAATAATAATAATAATAATAATAATAATAATAATAATAATAATAATAATAATAATAATAATAATAATAATAATAATAATAATAATAATAATAATAATAATAATAATAATAATAATAATAATAATAATAATAATAATAATAATAATAATAATAATAATAATAACAACAACAACAACAACAACAATAATAATAACAACAATAATAACAACAATAACAATAATAACAATAATAACAATAATAACAACAATAATAATAACAATAATAATAACAATAATAACAATAATAATAACAATAATAATAACAATAATAATAACAATAATAATAACAATAATAATAACAATAATAATAACAATAATAATAATAATAATAATAATAATAATAATAATAATAATAATAATAATAATAATAATAATAATAATAATAATAATAATAATAATAATAATAATAATAATAATAATAATAATAATAATAATAATAATAATAATAATAATAATAATAATAATAATAATAATAATAATAATAATAATAATAATAATAATAATAATAATAATAATAATAATAATAATAATAATAATAATAATAATAATAATCTAAGGGATTTGGGGCAGCGTCTCTTTCAAGCGACTGGAGAGAAGAACTCCCTTCACCACCTCCTGCAGAGGCTTTCTGTTGTGGTGCAGAGAGGTAACGCAGTTTCGGTTGCAGGGACCACAGATCACTTGAATTTGGACTCTGATGACATTTTCTTTTAATTACAATAATAATAATAATAAATAAAAATTAATAATAATATAAAATAATAATAATAATAATAATAATAATAATAATAATAATAATAATAATAATAATAATAATAATAATAATAATAATAATAATAATAATAATAATAATAATAATAATAATAATAATAATAATAATAATAATAATAATAATAATAGTAATAATAATAATAATAATTATTATTATTATTATTATTATTATTATTATTATTATTATTATTATTATTATTATTATTATTATTATTATTATTATTATTATTAATCAATTAATTAATTAATTAATTAAGAATTAAAAAATGATATATACACAAATAATAATAATAAACAAATATGTATATATATTATAATCAAATCTATAGAGTGGATGAAAGTACAGGTGACAGAAATGCCATTTGAAGTACTCCAAACAGATGTACATACATGTAGTAATATTTGAAGGGAAAAGATATGAAGTGATTTTGATGGGTGACTTTAATGCAAGGATAGGTTAGGGAGAGGAAACACATCCTAACAGCAATGATAGAATTCTCCTGAACTTATAGAAGTGGTGGTTATCTTGAAGAGTTTAAAGAGGGGAAAAGCTCCAGGACCAGATGGAGTACTCAATGAGATGATGATACATGGTAGAAGTATTAGTAGATTTGCTTAACATGATGCTGAGTAAAGTAAATTGGAAAATGGAGGTATATAGGTAGAGGTAGAATAGTGTGGGTGATGTTATCAATGCCAAAACCAGAGAATCAGCTCAGTTGGGAGTGGTATTAGGGTCTAGCCAGAGATTGGCAGGAGTGGCATTGCTGGGGGACTTGGCATGGAGGAAGTAGAGGATGGAGAAGTAAATGGTAGGAGGTGGAAGAGAAAGGGAGGGTAGACTAGTAAAAGTTGTGGCAGACAAGCTAGGAATGGTTGGAGGGATAGGATGGTGGGAAGAATATATACTGTTGAGGAGGAAGAACAATCTGGAGGATAAGCTAGAGTCACTGAGGCAATGGAAGGTGAAGATAAAGAAGAGAAATGTATGTGATTGGGAGGAGGAGGTTGAGAGTTAGAGGAGCTTGAAGTGGTATAGGTTGGCACAAGGTGATGGAGCAGAAAGGTATACAAGGTCATAGCAGGGATGTGAGGGAGTGAGTTTGATGTTTTGGTTGGGGGCAGTATCAGCAGATCTATTGCGGGACAAGAAGTGATGTAGGCTGCATAGTGATCACAGCTGCATGTTGTGTGACAAAAGGAAAGTGGAAGACATGGGGCATTTTCTAATAACTTGAGATGAAATGGGAATGGATTGGAAACCATAATGGATGGAATTGAGGGATAGACATGAAAGGGTAGGCACTGAGGAGAAGGTGGCATTGTTTTATTTACATCTGAACTTGGTAGATGAAAGACCAAATATATTTTGGTCCATATAACTCTCCCTACCTGATTGTAGTCTAAAAGGGTATATTGTTATGTCATTCCAGTCAATCCAATATAGATTTATTGACTCTCTCGATAATCACCTCACTTGATGTTTCAGCAAGATACTCTACCCTTCACCAGGAATAATGAGAGCATCTAGCCCAAACGTTAAGTGAGTAAATTTAAGTTGGTTATAAAGAAAGACATTGCATCAGTTCAATCACAATAAAGTTATTTTTTGGTTGTTGTTCTTTTTATAGATTTTTACCTGTTTATTAATTATTGTTGTTGCACAGTTCAACATTGTTGCTAGCCAACCACAGCAGCAACCAACTGAGTAGACATGGACCACTGCTATTATTTTTCACTACACAATTCTGCCCATACCACATCTTGTGTGTTTTGTTATTAAGAGTCAATCAGAAGAGTTGCACAGGAGATCTTCAAATCCTTCAAGGATTTGGAATGCCAGGAGAACTCCAGAATTAACAAAACATTATTATAGCAGATGTTATTCTATACCAAGTTTATCACCACTATACTGTTCTGGAGGGGCTTAACTCTTTTTGTTTGATTGAACAGTAAATCAACCATTCAGTGCAGATTCAGCTTCACAGCAGAGCAGAGCTCGAGTTATGTGAAGGACACATTCTGATTAAAATCGTAGCTCACAATCCAGTAACCAAGTTGTGGACATGCATTGGAAGATTTGGAGTCCTTGATATTATTTCTTGTTGTTGTACACAAGTTATGTGTGGGACAAATACACTTTTTTAAGACAATATTGGACCACAACCTAGGATATAATTTAAATGGTAAAGGGTCATCTAATGGACATGGGTTTGGTTGTTCTTTTAATTAGTTTCTTCGTTTGTTTGTTTTGTTGTTCTGTTGAGCAGTAGAGGACAATACCAAGTCAGCAATCTCCAGGGCTTTTACACACTTATATAACTTGTTTAATATATTCTACACATCAACACATACTGGCCGTGTATCACAACACTGCCCATTACATACAAAAAAATCGACAACTTTCTCTTAAATTTTAACCACTCCACATTTGGGCTAGCCTTCATTAAAATAGTTATGTTTGTTCAGATACACTCTGGAGAATTCCATCAACCAAACATGTTTTGGTATACAGAGAATCGTTTAAAGCCTTCTTAGGACTTCGTAACAGCTATATATTCTGGACCAAGAAGTACACAAACCTAACAGCAGAAGTGAGCGATAGTCCCATTGCACTTGCTCACAGTGCAGCCTAGTGTGGGTGAGTTTGACTGCTTCATCGACAAACCCACTGATGATCCTGTAATGGACAGGTACCCACTGATGATCCTGTAATGGACAGGTATCAGAGTCTTGTGGAGCTCAAACTCCATGAACTGATCTATTTTATGCAAGTTATGCGAGGTAGAAAAATCCACTCAATATTAATAATTCAACTCCATTTTTTTCTTCGTTTGCTAAATATCAGCAATGACTTATCCAATACGAGACGACAGCTTAGTCATTTGTGCTCTATTGACAAGCATCCTGAGGGAATCTTTGCATGGTGGAAGTAGGCGCATGTCCACTTACGGCAGTGTTCCTGTTTTTGTTAGAACCTACATCTCTTATCAACTTAGTATATACATATATTAGAGGCCTCTTTCCTGTTACTAACCCCACAGAGAAAGAAAAAATTCTGTTGGAGTTCCCGTGATATATTGAGACACATCTCTGTCTGTCTGAAGATCTTACACTTGTTGGGGAGTAAGTAAATGGTTACCAATGTGTAGACAATGAAGGATAATCCCTCTCTCTGTGCTTCTTCCTGTCTAAATAAAGTTTTTCAATCTCTTTTGACATGGTTTCCTGACTAAAAGTATTGGAACATATTTGCACTGGCTGTATATTACATATAGTGGTGAGGTACTGCTTGTTCTCTCCACACTTGGCAGGAATGAGGGCAGAGGACAGGCTGGACAGCTTTTCTTAACCCAACTTTATATGAATTTAAATATTGTCTAGTTTCAGGTGCCCTCTTCATTTTTGGTAAACTGTGTTGACCGCAAGTTTTTGTGTAAAGTGTATATCCTCCCCACAGACACACCAGACCAGTACCAAATGAAATACAACTACGCTGGCAAAGGGTTTTAATGTACTATCAAGCACGGTCACAACATTTGCACAGCTCATGAGAATGACATTAGTTGGTAACGAGAGAAGGCTAATAGATGTGCAGAGTGTGATGAGATATAGAGGTGGCTGGTTGCTGCTTCTGAAGATCCTCAGGCAACAGCAAAATTCCTTGACATTTTCCTTGTTTTTGAAAGAGTTCCGATTGAGGATCATGCACTTGAGAGGTTTGATCAATTCACATATATACCACGAGGTTCAGACACAAATGGTATCAGTATACTGCAGCGTGGGGAATTTCTAGAAAGGCTCAGAACAAATCAGTAATGCTGCTGTCAGACATGAGTGGTTCTTACAGAGATTTCCTAAAAGATTCATGCGAAGTTATACGAGAGCCTTCTTCTAAACTCAGAGATTCCCGATAATGCATGTCAAGAGAGAAAATGACCAACTCCCACCTGGTATCAGAAGATCAAGTTATTTAGTGGATGGACATGCCTGCGTTATATATAGAGCAAACAAAAAACAAGAACAAAAAACTGGAATTGAAGAGGATCGAGCATAACTACCACCAGAGTTTGAGAAGTACAAGGCAAGGGAAGAACTTGTGAGCATAACTCAGAGTGAGCAACTGAAGTTGATTAAAAAGATGAGATGCTTTTTAATATGAAATATGAAATCAAAAAGGCTCACCAATTTTGAATTTGGTGGCCCACATTTGCTTTCATACATCAATTAGCTAAGTGTTTACAGACATATACAGCAAGGTTAATTTTGTATGCAATCCAGGTACTATGTAGCATATTGTGGCATAATAACAAACAATTTCTTTTCTTCAGAAAAACAAATATTGAAAGTACAGATAACAATCTGGCCAATTACTTTTTCCTTCCAACAAACGTGCTTCCTTATCAAAGACTCTTTATTGGGTCAATCAACTTTTAGGAGTGGTGCCTGTGTCTTGAAAATCTTTACAACCCTCTCTGGGGTTGTCTCATAGCCAAGCATCTTTCATGGCACTGGCCAGCTGTTTACTTCTTTGAAAAGGGGGCTGGTAACTCGTTATGCTCATGGAATTTCTTCAAATAGGAAAAGTGTGGTTCGGTGAAGCGGTCTTCATTACCTTTTTTCCAATGAGTCATTGTTCTCGTCTGGAGGAGAACTAGCACTCTTTATGAGAATCTCTCACTTTTTATGAGAATCTGTTATCTGTTCCACGATAGGAATGGGACACAGTAAACTTGCAATGCCAATAGCACAGCAAAAAAAAAACATAGTGGGGAGGGGATACTCTATGCAATGCTAGATATCACTGTTGGCATACAATCTACTTATAATTATAGAAACATGAATACAAGTATAATTTGTAGCTTGTATTGGAGAACAATGTCCCACTGGTATAGAGCAAGTGTATAATTACATTCATACATGGGCACAATTACTGATGGTGCTCCTAGTACATACACAGGTTTTACTTCACGAGGCCGACACTTCTTGTGTGAATGATACAATTTGTATGCACTCATAATATTATAATATACCAGCCCCCTGCATTCTGGTGTCATGTAGTCATCTGTTGACCTCACTTAGGGTTTGCCATACTCCTGTAGCGTGTCTAGTTAAGTACATAGTAGATTCAAGGGGGAGTGAAGAATGATGTCAGATTTGGTTGCAATGACGATGCTAAAGGAGAATTGGGGGGAGGGGGTGCCAGGTTCAAGGTCCCTCAATGTTGTTAGTGCACCATCATCTAGTTGATATTTGAGTCAAAAGACTGCTCTCTCTACCTGAACATTGACTTCACAACTCCTTCTGAGGGATCCTGATGTATCTTGCAATAGGCTTGAACCAAGTATTGTTAGCCGAGTCAAACCCTTTAATGAAGGGGCATGTCACCCCCTTTAGTGAAAGGGGCGGGTCCCCTCTTTGTCTCCAGTAAACACTTAAGCTGTTAATTTGTTAACAATCAATTTGCACTCAATGAACTCTCAGTTGACATAATAACATTAAAATCACCTTCTCAAATCATCAGTGCCATCCCAAACATAAATATTTTCCTCACAACTAAACATCTAGGTATATAGTCCAGCACAAAGAACGCTGGGGTGGAAGTTATGACCATTTGAACATTTCCTCACCTTTTCAAGTTAAACAAAAGTGGCCCATCCAAGCTAACAGAGGTCAGGTATCAGCTGTGCAAGCTGCTGAGTGATTCATAGCCCACCCTAGAAAGTATAATCTTTATTGCACGGACCAAAAATAACTACACTAGCTACATGGGCCATAGCATGCTAGTTTGCAGGTTCAAGCAACACTGCAATACACTACACATGCATATATACACAGGTCAAGGTGGCGATGTGCAAACATTTGCACTGCCCTAAACATCCCCACTGTCTGTGTAATGCCATCAGGATGCAACATTGAAACAAGACATCCTCTATGATTCAATGTTTGGAAGCATATATACACTTCGTCTAACAAGCTCGCCCAGGACAGAATATTTCAAAAATATTAATAAATTCACTGCATTATTTATTATCACCTTCATTATTATTATTATTATTATTATTATTATTATTATTATTATTATTATTATTATTATTATTATTATTATTACTATTATTATTATTATTACTATATTATTCTTACATGTACTACTACAGTATTCCACAACCCTAGAAAGGTCCCCAAGATCAAGGCTGTCATCGTTGTTATTAGTTTTAATAACTATCAAGTGTGTGTAAGTAGAGAGCATAACAGAACAAATTGTATTTGACAGTAATATATATAGAACAAGATTCCTCTATAGAATAGTGTTGTAATCTGGAGAAGAGAAGTTTCTACTAGAAGTAAGTTGTACGTCACAAATTAAAAAAAAAATACACCTCATTATTCACGTCCATAGGCTATATTTTCATACTTCATCTCAGGGCTTTGATAGAGAGGATTTTGATTCTGTAAAAAATGACAGTCAATTTATGATCATCCATTCTAACATCAATTAATGGGAAACGTGTGAATATAATGTGTACGTATGTGTGTGCTTGTATGTGTGTGCTTGTGTGTGTGTGTGTGTGTGTGATATTCCACTCCTTCAATGTAAATAAAGTACAGCATGTTGATCGATGGATACTATGTTTTGTGCGCATGCATGAGTGACCAATCAAAACCTGCAAAGAAAGTACAGCAACCCATACTGTTGGCATGGTGATGATAGCCATAGAGCCAGCCTGATGAAGGTAGTTCTGAGTTGCTTGGGAAAGGCTCACTAGACCTTCATTAATCTCATCAGTTCAACACACAAATGAATTCCACATACCTTGGAGAAGTCTGCGTCTTTAGCTTCAGACTCCCACTTCTTGACTTCAATGTAGTCCTGCACAACAAAAACACACATGAAGTTAACGGGATTGGCACACACACTCTGGACTTGAACATAGCTAGAATAGGGATTACTGAAACCTCGTGCAAGTGTCTAACTCACCAAGATGAGGAAGATGATTTTGATGAGGATGAGCAGAGCGATGCCGATGACGAGCAGACACCCCAGGATGATAGGAGCCAGAGACCAGATAGGAATACCAAGACCACTAGCAGGCGCAGACGTGCAGTCTAGAGGACAGAGGATTGTCAACAAACATATACGTAGTCATTCAACAATAAGTAGCAACTTTTTCACTGCCTTCAATATATACTTCAATCCAAGGTCCAAACTTTCCCCATTGTGTTTGAATAACGTTCAATCTAATAATGTGACTTTAATATTGCAAAAATATTGTGTATGTGTGTGTGTGTGTGTGTGCAGAGGGGAGGGGAGGGAATCGAAATGAGTATTTCCCCCCTCATCAGAACAAGTCAGAGTGTCTAGTTGCTTCAAAGCTTCAGCTCCCAAAAGCTCCTTTAGTTTACATACTTCCACTACCTTCCAAGACTTGATTGATGGTATAGGCCAGCCACAAATACTAAAAATACGTATTGGAGCTTCTCAGAGGTTACAGTCAGTCCACTGGATTTGTCCCAGAGCAAAGTCAAATGTTAAGCCAGAAAACCTCAGTCATTATTTTTAGGGTTGACATGCCATGAAGGATCTCTGAGTCCATGCACTGCGCCAGAGGAAATGATTGAATATCTGCCTGTACGGTGCCTTACGTGGACATCACACCTACTATAATTATATACAATAATGGGCTGGGGAAAGGAAGAGGATACAAACCAAAACACACAAAAAAAATTGAGCAAGAAGAGACATAGTCGTGACCGATGCTTTACTAAATAATAGAGGCGATGAGGCCTGAACCAGTATATACATGTAGGTGCTTAAACAAGAAGTAGGTGCTTAATATGCATGCTTGCTTCACCCTTTACCTTCTCTTCAATTTTTACTCTCTCAGCGTTTCGACTAGATGTTCTAGCCTTCATCAGGAATAATGAGATACATTACGACTAGCGTGAGCCTGTTATATACCGGTAGCTAGCTATTCACCATGTGATATAAACCACACCCTGGCCCACCGGCCAGCACGTGAATCGGGCTACAAATTTTATATTATATATTTTAAAAAAATTATAAAAATAATAATAATAAATAAACAACTAATATGTATATGCGTAATAATAATAATAACAACAACAACAATACCAATAATAATATAAACAAAAAAATATTAAAATTAAAGTAAATAAATAAATAAATAAAGACATGTTTGATATTAAAACATCAACAAATAACTGAATACAGAAAAAATATTATCGTGGTCGTGGCTTCAAGTTCAGACTCTTGAGAGTGGCCCCTCAGCAGCCAGGCAGGTCCATTCCATAATTTCTACTAAACCGCTCACACTATGATGTTCGGCTGATGTGTGCAATACCTCCTTCACTAGCAGTTATTCCTTTTTATTCTGGAGATAAACATTTTAGTTGGTATAAGAATCAGCTCCATTTTAACGTAAGGGGAAAAAAGAAAAAAGAAAAAAAAGCTACACATTGCTATGTAACTATATACTGTGTCTACAACAAAACATGCTATCCATCCATGAGCTACTTCTTTCTAAGATGAGAGGATTCAGGGCAATTCCAGGTAAGCACAGGTGTCTGTGCAGCTTTCCTCTGAAGAAAGGCTTTCAGAAAAAGCAGCATTCATGTCAGTAGTTGTAATCATAGCCATTAAAAATTAAAAAAAAAATTTTTTTAAAGGTGAAGTAATGACAATTTTATGGAGAACAGTCTAGTGGACATGTTCTACTGGACATGTGCAAACAAATCCTGAGTTTAGCATCTACTGTTCATATACAGACATGACTGCATATTGTGCACAATGTCCACCTTCACCCTCAGCAAACTCTTAATTAATACAGTGCAGATACAATGACTTTCTCGATAATCACATTCACTCGACGTTTCGACAAGATGCTCTAGCCGAAATGTCGATTGAAGGCAGGTTCAGGATATCACGAGGCCGTCGTTACCTTCAGGTGGCATCACCTCGCTTCGAGCAGTTAACAATAACTGCCTGGTTGTGTCGCACACTTAGAACTCCCCCAATTACGAAACACCACCCATTAATTAAGGAGCTTTTAATCTCTAAATGATTTGCCAGATACAGCCATTCACTAAGAAGGTTCCTCACTGCCTCTATCAACCTTGCCACATTCATCTCTTCCTTTTGTTTTAAATAAAGCACACCAACATGTGCCAACTGATGCCTCGCGACCAGGACGAAAATAGAAATCGAGTCTATTCCAGCAAAGCGACGTAACTTCATGTTCACACATAATATCATTTAATTGATGCATCGCGTGGCTAGTGTGAGTGGCATATAATATCATTAATTGATGCATCGCGTGGCTAGTGTGAGTGGCAATTAATATATCATTAATTGATGCATCGCGTGGCTAGTACAAGTGGCATATAATATGATTTAATTGATGCATCGCGTGGCTAGTGCGAGTGGCATATAATATCATTTAATTGATGCATCGCGTGGCTAGTGCGAGTGGCATATAATATCATTTAATTGATGCATCACGTGGCTAGTGCAAGTGGCATATAATATAATATCATTTAATTGATGCATCGTGTGGCTAGTGCAAGTGGCATATAATATCCTTTAATTGATGCATCGCGTGGCTAGTGCGAGTGGCATATAATATCATTTAATTGATGCAATGCGTGGCTAGTGCAAGTGGCATATAATATCATTTAATTGATGCATCACGTGGCTAGTGCGAGTGGCATATAATATCATTTAATTGATGCATCGCGTGGCTAGTGCGAGTGGCATATAATATCATTTAATTGATGCATCGCGTGGCTAGTGCGAGTGGCATATAATATCATTTAATTGATGCATCGCGTGGCTAGTGCGAGTGGCATATAATATCATTTAATTGATGCATCGCGTGGCTAGTGCAAGTGGCATATAATATCATTTAATTGATGCATCGCGTTGCTAGTGCGAGCGGTATATTGTGAACAGAACACTAGTGGATAAATCCATGATTTAATAGTCAATCAGCAGGTTTTTGTGCTTCTGCTTGCATAGTAATTCTATCACATGCTATATGTATACCTGGCCATGTATAGCTAATTAGACAAGACCTAAATAGTCAGAACGGAACATTGGCTTTTAGTTACGGGTGCACTATGCTTCTTAGACAAGCAGCATTGTGCCTTGTAGGACTCAGAAAGCCGGTGGGATCAGAAGCTGAGAATGGAAGATTTCGATTGGCCAGGCTAGTCTTCAGTTAGCTCCACGCGTTGCCGATGACAAGTAGGACACCTCGATTAATGACATCCACACGAGCTAAGCACTGCAGATCCTGTACCATGACCCGGTGTCCAAGTATCGTAGAGCACAGAGAGAGAGATACTCTCAAAACTATTCACGGTTAAATGTTAGAACACAATCCATGAGCAAGTTCAAAGAAGAGCGTAACTATGGGTGTGGCTTCTCCCTATCACCTGCCAATATTTCCCCTCCCACAAATCCTCTAGCTGATCACCATCTGCAAATATTCAATATTCAACAACCCTCCCTTCACGGGAAATCCCGCATGGAGACATACCTCTTAGCCTATTAGCAATCAGAGCTAAGTGCGTCGCATTGGCCAGAATGACATAATCCACGATGCAGCCGTCCGAATCCATGTAGATGCACTGCTCAGTTTGGATGGAGAATATAGCGTCAGAATCACCATTTGTGTGCCCTGCAAATGGAACACACAAATATTGACTATCATTATGATAGTAGTACACTGTATAATGTGTGAATGGACTGTGACCCCGAAATAAGGGTTGCTTAATGCTGTTATATGCAAGCATTGTATATACATGTCTGCATGGAAACAGTCGGGTATGGTGTGGCGTAGCAGATCTGAAGGAAGGGAGAATGAGGTCAACTGAACAGAAAAAGGAGGGGGAAAGGACCTTCGAGTCATACATTTCAGTAATTAACATTCCATCAGGCTTTCATACCTTATTTGGGATGGATCTACGAGCTGATTCAAGTTCCATTCTACAGGTCATTTTGAGTTCTTTGACCTGACATCTTTGATTACAATTCTGTACAACAGACCCATTATATTTCAAAGGATACAGACTACTTAAGCACATGTGCTAACAACCCAACAACCTGTTGCACTACTTCTCCCCCCCCTCCCACCCACTCCGTTCCTGCCAGACCTGAACCCCACCTCCCCCACCGTCCCCCTATCCTCTCCGTCCCTCCACGTTGCATTGACTGTGGTCGTCACAGACATTCAAGGTGGCACTGACCCAGTCGAGAATTGGCAATCATTTCAAGCTTCGCTGTAACCGCCACGCTGTTTCCGCCCGCATCGATGTCCTCACTGTCCACAAAGAGGAGAGGACGTTTGAGATTGCAGAGGCTGCATTGGTCTGGCAGCTGGCTCTCTTGTTTCACAGCTCCTCTGCATATTTCAATGCAATCAATATCCGGAGGGTAGTTGCACA
Source organism: Cladorhizidae sp. MBARI D1340-BT2 (assembly GCA_028752905.1). NCBI lineage: Eukaryota > Metazoa > Porifera > Demospongiae > Poecilosclerida > Cladorhizidae > Cladorhizidae sp. MBARI D1340-BT2. The sequence goes on along the minus strand of JAQNBH010000004.1, from coordinate 17,523,616 downwards.
CGACACTTTTCTAGAATAGGAACAAGACGTACACAATGTTTAATTCGTACATCATGAATATGCAAAAGTTACTTGTGCCTTGATACGCCCAAATACATCTCCATTTATCCAATATCATCTACGCTCTACAAAGTTTCAAGTTGTTTCTACAGCTAAGAACGATATCCTAGCCTTAACTAGCCCTACCATAGCCGCCAAGGATGCCCTAGCTACACAGCACCACCACTGCCCTAAGCATGCCTAGTCCTAGCTACACAGCACTACCACTGCCCTAAGCATGCCTAGTCCTAGCTACACAGCACTACCACTGCCCTAAGCATGCCTAGTCCTAGCTACACAGCACTACCACTGCCCTTAAGCATGCCTAGTCCTAGCTACACAGCACTACCACTGCCCTAAGCATGCCTAGTCCTAGCTACACAGCACTACCACTGCCCTAAGCATGCCTAGTCCTAGCTACACAGCACTACCACTGCCCTAAGCATGCCTAGTCCTAGCTACACAGCACTACCACTGCCCTAAGCATGCCTAGTCCTAGCTACACAGCACTACCACTGCCCTAAGCATGCCTAGTCCTAGCTACACAGCACTACCACTGCCCTTAAGCATGCCTAGTCCTAGCTACACAGCACTACCACTGCCCTAAGCATGCCTAGTCCTAGCTACACAGCACTACCACTGCCCTAAGCATGCCTAGTCCTAGCTACACAGCACCACCACTGCCCTAAGCATGCCTAGTCCTAGCTACACAGCACTACCACTGCCCTAAGCATGCCTAGTCCTAGCTACACAGCACTACCACTGCCCTAAGCATGCCTAGTCCTAGCTACACAGCACTACCACTGCCCTTAAGCATGCCTAGTCCTAGCTACACAGCACTACCACTGCCCTTAAGCATGCCTAGTCCTAGCTACACAGCACTACCACTGCTATCAAGGATGCCCTAGCCTTTTGTACCAACAACTTTGAAATTTAGACTCCAAGTCTAGTCCTAGACATACTGTACATGTACATGCATGCATGAGTATAATGTACACTAATTATTGGGATATTAATTAATGGGATCCTCCCTCCCCCCCCCCCCCCCCACTTCACTTACAAAAATAGTCCAGGGGATCAAAAGTTGAGGATTGAACTCGTTGGGGGGGCATACACCCAGAATAAAAAATAAAAATAATTTTTTTAGAGCTTCTGTGAGTACTTCACTGGTGCTGGTAAGACAAAATTAACACCCACTTAGTAGTGCATTGGCATGCACTTTTTTATGTATTGTTGCATCTTCCAGTTACTACTTTTGGGAGATGACCGGTTCCAAAAGTAGTAACTCAGAGAGTTACATCATACTTACACTGGCTGACTATATAAAGGGCTCAGATAGTTACATCATACTTACACTGGCTGACTATATAAAGAGCTCAGATAGTTACATCATACTTACACTGGCTGACTATATAAAGGGCTCAGATAGTTACATCATACTTACACTGGCTGACTATATAAAGAGCTCAGATAGTTACATCATACTTACACTGGCTGACTATATAAAGGGCTCAGATAGTTACATCATACTTACACTGGCTGACTATATAAAGAGCTCAGATAGTTACATCATACTTACACTGGCTGACTATATAAAGGGCTCAGATAGTTACATCATACTTACACTGGCTGACTATATAAAGGGCTCAGATAGTTACATCATACTTACACTGGCTGACTATATAAAGGGCTCAGATAGTTATCATACTCATCAACCTTCCTAAATGAAGTCCTGCCCAACCCACCCTCTCTATGGAACTTGGTATAGTGTAATGTGATAGACTTTTTCTCTTCTACCTCAACCTTCTCTAAACGATTTAGAGCACCTCACTCAAGCACACTATGTAGCATAGCTATTACTAAGGCTCGGGGCACACGTGCTGTGTATGTATATATGTGCATCGTGTGTATGTACATCTGGTACATGTATGTGTGATATGTGAGCGAGCACTGTATGTAGCACATGCTCTCACTTGCAATTCGCAGAATCTTCCTGCGTACTGGGGCCCACACATGCAGAAGTTACAGCTACAACTTCCCCGGTTGTTGCATATCCTTTTATCAGAATCCTGTGCATTGGAAGACAGAAACATTGCAGCATTTAGACATTGTACAAGCCACTCACTTTAGCTATAACCACTATAGAAACAACAGCCACTGTTACATACATATCACCTATATACATGTACATGTATACGCTGATAGTTAAGCTGGTATCAATATCAGCACGTACATTTGTTAAAACACCTGCTTGATTTATCTATTTGCCAAGTGTCGATCTTGACTACGTCTCGTCGGCATTTCCTTGATTTCTGGGATGGGCCAAACAGACTTTTACAAGTAGTGTCCACAAGTGACACTAGCCAGGATGCCCTCTGCAATAGCTCAAACATCTAATCCTTCTGGCTAAGCTGAGAAGTAGATTCAGCAAAAGATACGAATTAGAAAAATTATTACGTCTGCACACGATCATTGTTGAGTGGCTGCTCGGTATCAAGCGGCCATTTTTTTCCTGTCAACTGGTGCTATGTAAATATCCTGTCTGACAAACGTCAGCTTTCACAGCAGATCGAAATAAACTGTATGTTCCTGTTTTCTATCGGTAGAAATATAGACACGCACACAAAAAAAAACAGCCAGGGAGGAACCAGATAGCATTGTTTCACAGAAAAATGTTCAGAGTTCGATGTGCTCACAGAAGAAGCTTTGCCCACCGTATGAAGGGAGGAAGAAAAGAAGGGGAAAATGTGTTGAGGACAGGAATAATCTTTAAGAAGTTCACCAGTCCAAGTCCTCAGGAAGTGAAGCAGTTCTCTATGATCACCATGGCTCTCACTTGTGTTTAACATTTTATATTAACATTTTATAGCTCCATAGATTCTACAAACTTCAGGTCTCTCTGTGTGCTCTCTTTTGATACTAAAACTTTTCCATGTGTATATACAACTATACCAAGTTACTGGAGCTAGAGCTGAGTGCCTGATTTCTCTGCATAAATATCTCCAGATTGTCAAGTGCTAGAGAGCTCAAATTAGCACCAGTGGCTAGAGGAAGCCTTTACTGCATAAACAAAAAGATCAAGTGCGTGGTCTATACCAGCTTGGAAAATTATTTCGTTGAAATTCCTTAAAAATTATTTTCCAACCACGTGCTTGACCACGCACTTAAGTTTTAGCACCTAATGAAAAAAGTCATTGCATGCAGTAAGGCTTCCTCTAGCCACTGGTGCTAATTTCAGTTCTCTAGCACTTGACAATCTGGAGTATTTACAGAGAAATCAGGCACTCGGCTTTAGCTCCAGTAATTTGGGTATAGTACATATGGAATAGTACATATAGAAAATGTTTTAGTATCAAAAGAGAGCACACAGAGACTTTTGAGCCATACATCAGCTCCATAACTCGTTAGATTTTAGTAAGATAAAGAAATTATATATAATATAGCTCTTCTTCCCTCCAAATGGCAACATGAATTGGGAGACTAGTGTGCTGTACTTTGTGTACATTTAGCGTTGCTATTGTTATATATATATGTACCTACAGTACCTATGAATTGTAAATTGGTGTGCCCGGCTTTGAGTACAAACTATAAAGTGATAACTACAAGTCTTTACTACTTTATATGGTTTGTCCCCCACTTAAACTCTTCAGCTAGCCATGCGTTGATTAAATGTATGAGGTGCTAATGATTGGATGTTAGATTGGAAGTGCTGCTATAAAAGCACAGTCTACTCGACTTCTGATTGACTTCTGATTGTTATAAATTTTAACCAGAGAGAGACCCTAGTTATCAATGCACTGAGATTCTGAGTACACCTTTCCCCCCTGCCATTCTATGCCTTCACTATTAACTAACTGCATTTCAAGTTTCAACACTTTATTATCAACCATTCTTGAGTTATGATACTTTTTATCCTCCCATTTCATCGCACACCTCTGCGTGATGAATAATAATGCAGCAAGTTGAATCATTCATAATACAATAACCGTTCATGGCCAAGACTTGAAATTTGGCTAAAATATCGCTCAGTGCTATTCCGTCATTTCCGCGCTATGTGTGCAAAGGGAGGTATAAAATACTGCTCCTGTGCATGCCACGTTGTTGTTTCTCAGTCCTCAACTTTGATCGCACCTCTGTGTGATTCTAGTGCGATTCTAAAGCTACTATCATGCAGCATTCCACATGTCGTCGGAAGAAGAGACCCATCACATAAAACCGTGTAACTCATTCAATTTTTGTCCGTAGTAATTAATTTTTATATATTATTAAAGCTCTTGCATTGATCTGTGTTTTGAATAGGCCCCCGTCCCTAATTCCAGTAATTTTCTGATGAGATATAGTCCTGTCTGACAGCATAAAAATGAAATTGGGATATTGAGGGGAATAAAATAAAAAATTCAAGAAAACGATTCAAAACATGCATCTGTGATCACTCTAATATCACCATAAATGGCAAGTGTTGAAGACCTGTGGTTGGGTCACAGGAGTGTTTATAAAAAATTTAAGGACCTTTGTGGTTTTCCCACATATTTCAGCCAGTTTATTGCAACACCATTATTCTAATGTCATTGGAAAGCACCTAGAATGGGCTACATTTTGAGACCATAATCTTCGAAAATGGATTAAGCATTAAATAGTTATGATATTTTTTTTACATTTGTTTAATTAAAATACCCACAAATTAGTATACTTTCCCCCTTAACCTTAACTACAGATTCAACTTCAGACTCGAGGGAAGAAACCAAATGAGGGAAGGGCAGGAACATAGATGGTGGCAGCATTCAGTTGAGGTAGAGATAAGATAACTTGAAGCCTGGAGTAAGCCAAATCACATCTGGAGACAGAATTAACGTTTTATCCTTCCTACAGGTGGGTTGATGGGTATGAAACGTCGCAATAAGAAATCAGCGTACGTCTTTTATCTCGTAGATTAACTCTTCGCTTGAGAAAGGCATAAAGCAAAGACCGACCCCCAACAGTACCTGCAAACCACTTGTTGGACTATGATGATTGTAACATGGGATCTGTTCAGGGTTCTGTACCACTTAGGCTGTCCCCAATAGGTGTCAGCATACGCTACAAGAAGTAACATGCTGAGAACTCCATTTGATCTTTGTCGCAGTACATCAGCCGAACATGCAGACAAAATTCCATCAAAAGAATCCAGGGGGGAAAAGAAGAAGGGTGGGAAGGGGGGGGAGAGAAACGTTGTGAGCCAACACTGCAGTATGCAAGGCTCAGATATTTTTTAACAGAAGTTGTTCATTACAATATGAGAAGTCCATATGTAAACACTTTATGTGTGGTGCTGAGTCACTTACATCAGGATCTACGCAGGCCTCCACTACTGGTTCACACTGACAGTAGTTGATGGATTCAGAGCCTCGATATGCATTCCCCAGCGGAGACGTGTCACACCTACATGTGCCTTCACAACACCTCCCTCGGCCTGTGTGCAAGCACATACATAACTATAACATTAGCAACACAGAAACAAGTGTCTGTGTGTGTGTGTGTGTATGCTATGTGCAGTGTGTGTTTGTATGTATGTTGTGTCCTACGTACATGTACATGTATATATGCAGTATAGAACTTCATGTGTGTGTATGTGTATGTATGTTCTGTGCAGTGTGTGTTTGTATGTATATTGTGTGCCCTGTGTACATGCATATATGCAGTATATTACTTCATGTTCTGTGCATGTTATGTGCAGTGTGTGTTTGTATGTATATTGTGTGCCCTGTGTACATGCATATATGCAGTATAGAACTTCATGTGTGTGTATGTATATTTGTACAGGTAATTTACTTCTATCCTATCACATGAACCCCCCCCCCCCATCTCCAACCCCAGTCCAATATTACATTGTTCCATACCACACCTAGGGGGTAACAAATCATATACTTCCCCCTCCTCCTACAGTATGCCCCTCCCCCACCTGCACGTACACACCACTTTTTGATCACTCACCGCTACAAACTTGGCCGTCCTTTCTGCTTTCGACACAGCCAAATGTATTGCACTCGCAAGCCACTCCGGAAATGATCCCGTCAGGGTGCTGTTTGCAGACACAACCACAGTCACACACCCCGTTCTCTGGACCGGAGCAGATCTCTTGGTTGACACCAGCACGACTGGAGAGAAGCATACAGATACACAAGAGGGTGTGTGGTCTGAACAACCTCTGTTCATGTAGTCTTGTGGGGTGGCAAGTAAGGTTAGTAGGCGTGCATGCACTGTCTGTGCATTAGGAACGTGATGATCACTTGACAACTCATACATACGAGGAATAGCACTTAGTCTCATCACTACACAAGTCGATAAGTTTTTTTAATGTTTCTTAAAAAAGAGCTATCTCAGAAACGATTGCAACTGTCAGCATACTTACTCAAAACTTGAAATGAAAAGGACCAGGTTTGTCTGAGAATAGTCAAGCCTCACAAAGTTAGCCATCATTACAAAACTCCTTAATGTAATAAAAGTAATAAATAAGTCGCACTCTAAGCTTTGACCTCAACACAGTTTGATCTGGCTAAACCAAGTTCAGCGTAGTCCACTCAAGTTTATTAGTCGAGCCTTTTATCGACTCGCTTTTCGCTCACTCAGTACTCCTCAGCTCTACTGTTCCCAAAACTCGCTGCAAATTCAACAACAGTGAGCTTAATAGCTGCAGTATAGCTCAAACCTTTAGTTCCACACACACACACACACACACACACACACAAATTGAGAGCATTGAAGCTACAGCTGCAATACAAAGTCACAAGCTCCACTCGTGTCCCACCAAGTGATCGAACTTGACCACCTTCACAGGATAATCAACACATTCAGTGTATAAAGTTGCAGCCCTGAAAAGACGGAAAGGTCTAGAGCTGCCACTGCAATCTATACTCTGGCCAATACTGTAGCTGTATCCACAGTCTGATCCTGCCAATAGTCCACTCTACGTTTTGTTTCTTGCTTGGCTCCTCCCTGGACTTGCAGCAAACCTGGTTCCATATGCAGCCACTGCTTATCATCAGCAGCTTCCATCCATACATCTACATGAAGCTGCACTCCACTCTCACCAGCATGCTCCATGGTGGCTCATCTCAAAACCAGGAGGCAAATGACAAACCTTGCCACATACTAATTGGGCAAATACTTGAGGGATTCTTACTTTATGAATCTCATTACAGAACTTCCTTCCTGTAATAAAGTGGACACTTCCTGTAGTATAACAAACCCTTCCTGGCATATACTAGACAACTGCAGCTCTATTACTGAGTACAAATGTTGGTTGTGACCACTGTGGAAGACATTATCAGTGCAGTGCATGAGGGTTGATACGCTAAGAGCTTTGCAGCATTTTATAATTAAATCATTAACTACAAGGGTGAGGGAGGACCTAACACAGCTAATCTTGAAGGCCTGTGGGCTACAGCTAACCTTGAAGGCCTGTAAGCTATGTACAGCTAACCTTGAAGGCCTGTAAGCTATGTATAGCTAACCTTGAAGGTCTATAAGCTACAGCTAACCTTGAAGGCTTGTGAGCTACAGCTAACCTTGAAGGCCTGTAAGCTACAGCTAACCTTGAAGGCCTGTGAGCTACAGCTAACCTTGAAGGTTTGTGAGCTACAGCTAACCTTGAAGGTTTGTGAGCTACAGCTAACCTTGAAGGCCTGTGAGCTACAGCTAACCTTGAAGGCCTGTGAGCTACAGCTAACCTTGAAGGCCTGTAAGCTACAGCTAACCTTGAAGGTTTGTGAGCTACAGCTAACCTTGAAGGCCTGTAAGCTACAGCTAACCTTGAAGGTTTGTGAGCTACAGCTAACCTTGAAGGTTTGTGAGCTACAGCTAACCTTGAAGGCCTGTAAGCTACAGCTAACCTTGAAGGCCTGTAAGCTACAGCTAACCTTGAAGGTTTGTGAGCTACAGCTAACCTTGAAGGTTTGTGAGCTACAGCTAACCTTGAAGGTTTGTGAGCTACAGCTAACCTTGAAGGTCTGTAAGCTACAGCTAACCTTGAAGGCCTGTGGGCTACAGCTAACCTTGAAGGCTTGTGAGCTACAGCTAACCTTGAAGGCTTGTGAGCTATAGCTAATTTCTAACCTTGAAGGCCTGTAAGTTGCAGCTAACCTTGAAGGCCTGTGAGCTGCAGTGAGCGGCTGATTACTAAGCTGATAATGACAAGGCACTGGAAAATTTAGTACCATTAATTTGTTTTATAATGCGGTTATGTGTGGAGAAATAATTAACTAGAATCCCAAAAGATTAATTGAATGGTCTTTACGTGTTTTTTCCCTTCATGTCTGGTGGTTCAATAAGGAGCGCTGTTCAATATCGGCTGTAACCACCATTCATGTCGGAGAGAAGTTCCAAGGTCAGCTTTAACTGAGATACATCTTATTGTATGCACATGTGTGTACACATATTATATGTGCATGTGTGCGCATTGAGTTTTAGGAATCTGACATTTTGAATTTTAGTCGCACGCTTGGAAATTAAACTGCATGGTTGGTGAGTGTATATACTGTATACATACACACACACATATGCATACAATTATTTAAATATTTACATACACAAGTTGTGTATGTATGCATGCACGTGCCAGTTCCAGGGGAGAGTTCTACTCATGCCAAACAATCTCACACATGCTTGCAAGAGTACAGGTAGCAGTATTAATTCAGACACTACATGTAATAATGTTATAATCTTACGGGCAATCAAAAGTGGTTCGATCTCCGATATATTGATTACATGACGAGCCGCACCTGAGAGTGAATCAACGGAGAAATGTATCTGATTAATACATTGGATTACACCTAGCATAACATTGGTATCATGATCTTGAATGGTAAAGGGTGACTGGTTGCAGCAGTATACTTATGCACTGCCCTTATTTCACTGGTAGATCCAACTATCACTTGTTAACACTTTAGGAATGCTTTATTAAAGATCTGACAATTTTTTTGTTTAATTAAAAATGTTATTGTATTCCTTACCTAAGTGGATCACATTTACACACTCCACACTCCATAACTCCAGAGTTATTGCACAACTTTGGATCGCGTTTCTGCAAGCACAACACACACACAATACAACAGCATCACAGCTAAATTTCGTAGACATGGTTGTTGAGGCTGCGTTGATGTGGTATATACTGTAGTGGCCAAGTACAGAGAGAGTTTGAACAAGCTAGAGTATTGAGTAACATTGCATGGCTCAGAGGCAGCTTGGAAGGATTACGACGGGCATGTGCCAAAGCTTGGTTGCAGCCTACACTTCCTGTAGTAGCAGAAGTAGTAGCAATAGTAGTAGTAGCAATAGTATTAGTATTACTAGTAGTAGTAGTATGGTACGGTCAATGAGGCAATTCATGTCTGCAAAAGAATGGCATCGTGCCTAGTAGTGAAATGGGGTCAGCCTTATAGCTCCACCATGTCTTGGTTCCACTGCCGGATAACCTTGTCCTTTTTTAGATCAGCCATTCGGTGCCTCTGGGGTGCACGTTCCAATACTGAATACGCCCAAAGTTCCAACTCTCCAATAGACCTCCCGACCTCAGAGTCACAAATACCAAAAGACTACAAGCTACCTACGGACACATGTACCACCATTCTATCTTTTCCTAGAATGTACTATGCATACATACATACATAGTTTCGACAATATTTTCTTTGCTGCACTTGCAACTGAGAGCAGCTGCTGACAGATAAGGATATGGACATGTATGCATTACTTGGTTCATCAACAGGCTCTAGCTTTTTTCTTTTTCTCCACTGGCCACTCAATGCCTGCCTAGCATTCATTACTAGAAGTGTAGTAGTTACAGTATAGCAGTAGTATTTAGTACTGTACTAGTAGTGCAGTAGTAATAGCATAGTGCATGGTTAGTGATGATATACAGTACAGCAGCAGTATACTAGCAGTACAGCAGCAGTATACTAGCAGTACAGCAGCAGTATACTAGCAGTACAGTAGCAGTATACTAGCAGTACAGTAGCAGTTGAACTTACTCCCTCCTTGGCACATTCACAGTCGCAGATGGCTTCATAGAAGATATCAAATGTACCGAATGCTGGAGCAGTTATAGTCTTTCTACAGACAAAACAAATACAACCTCACAACTTCACACAGTACACTTCAAAACACACCCAAAACAACAACAGAACAATGGCATCATTATGTGTGTGTGGGGTGTGTGGGGGGTGGGGGGATGGGGAGCAGAAGCACCTCGCAAGTGCTCGCTCTACCTCATCTCGGCTATATTGTCGCACACACAACCTGTGAAGTCTTGTATCTAACGGACCGGCACAGAGACAAACATCCCACACTCACGAGAGACGACAGCTCAAAAGCCACACAACAGCAACAAATGTAAGACCAATAGGGGAAGCTATCCTGTTGAAAATGTAGCTAGCTAAATAGCATGCCGAAAGGTAGAGCTGCAAATATGCAGCCATGAATTACCATTCTATTTCTAACATGCAGCAGTAGGCAACCCGCCTAGAGCCCTACAGAAACAGGATATTCATGCATATATATATATATATATATTACATTCTTTAGCTCTAATGTAGTTAACTTCAGCAATTTTCTTAATTAAGCACTTCATTAATGTATATTCATTAAAGAAATAGTTCCATTATACGCTCAACATAAAGCCTTAGACAACCCGTGCAAGGTGATCTCCACCTCCTCTCTCACTGCATGTGACGTACACCCACCATGGAATGGAACGATTACAACAGTTCAGGATATCAAAAATCACTTCCGTACTTTCTTATCCTTCCATCCTTGAAACCTTCACAGGTCAACAGTGTCATGGTCAAGTCGAAAGTAACGGAGACTTCAAGTGGAACTTTGTTGCACCCCATCATAGTTGGCGTTGAGCTGAAGAACACAAAAGAATGGGAATTTTATAGTGGGCACCTGGCAGCCATAATAATGAGCATGTTCATGAACCCTTCACTCATTCTCCGGGAGCACCTGGCAGCCATAATAATGGAGCATGTTCATGAACCCTTCACTCATTCTCAAGACATCCACTGCATGTAGTTGCATGGGGAAAAAATATGTTCTCCCCCCTCCCTTCTCTCTCTGCTTTTGTTAGAGAGGTAGAGGGGGGGGAAGGGGGGCTGGATTTGGGGTTTGCCCCCTCCCACCTCTAACCTAATATTGAATTAAAAGACATCAGCACCGCCTATTAACAAGATCCGCACCCCCTATAGTTTTACAAATCTGATCCCCCCCCCCCCCCCCCCCCCCTCCTCCTCATAAAACCTTAATTAACATGAACATTGATTGAACCCGGTGACATCAAGTACATGTTTTTTTTTAAAGGGTACAAAAAAACATTTTTTGTAGGACACTTCTAAAATGGGATCTATACCTCAAGATAGTTAAACCGTGCCATGCAACGCAAAGCATTATTATTACCTCTATTACATACGCACGACTTAGAACGTTCAATTTTTTTTGGACATTTCATTGCCACCATCACAGGAGCTGCAAAATGATTAACCCCCTCAGTCGAGCAGGCCAGACTTGGAAGAGAAAAAGAAGGGGAAAGAAAGGAAAAGATTAATCTAATTATAGCCAATTATGGCCACTCCTACTCGGGGACATTTGGTTCAAGATCATGATGACTCTGCACAAAGTGAACAGCTCCGGTCCCTAACAGCGCTCTCTCTGTCAGGTCAGGTTATCACAAGGTCCAGCATGGAGTCTATGAAAATTATTATCAGGAAAATGAAGACTAGATGCGATAGAGGGAAGACGAGTGGAGAGTTGGCCGACATTAAAATGGAAGACACTGGAGGTAGCGCACAAGATTAAACAGAAGACAATGGGGGTAGGGCTAGGGCTGGCTAGGCTCGACATCAAACGGAAGATGACTGGAGACTAGTCTCGACATTAACAGAAGACAACTGGAACTGGAGACTAGGCTCGACATCAAACGGAAGACGACTGGAGGGTTGGCATGACATTAAATGGACGAAGACTAGAGACTAGGCACAACATTAAATGGAAGACGATAGGAGACTAGGCTCACCTGTATATACATATTTTATATTGTGCGTGAATGGGGCATCGTCGAATCCTAACCTCATGATGGACACTACGTGTGATCATTGAACTACATGTACCACAGACTAGCGTAAATGTTGATAGGCTCTTTGGGTTAGGAGCAGGCTCACGGAAGACATGCACTCAGTCGCCGTGCGAGAACCACTCCCGTGCATCAGGTCAAACAGAGAGGCTTAGCTACACATCACTCTATGGTTAGGTTCTGACGGAGGTCCAGTCTAGATTAAGTTGCGATACTAAGATGGCATGACTATGCTAGTGATACTAATGTTAATAGTAGTAGTAGTAGTAGTAGTAGTAGTAGTAGTAGTAGTAGTAGTAGTAGTAATAATATAGTAGTAATAATACAGTAATAATTATGCATGTTGATTATAAAAAAGTGAAGGATTTCAAAAGTTTGTCATTTTTATATTTTTAACCCACAGCCTTTATCTCTTCAGGTTTGGGTGGTTGGGATTGTGTGCACTTGACATACATGTACGTACATGTGAACTACAACCAGTTCACAGCTCACACTTGACATACATGTACGTACATGTGAACTACAACCAGTTCACAGCTCACACTTGACATACGTACGTATATGTGAACTACAACAAGTTCACAGCTCACACTTGACATACGTACGTATATGTGAACTACAACAAGTTCACAGCTCACACTTGACATACATGTACGTACATGTGAACTACAACAAGTTCACAGCTCACACTTGACATGTACGTACATGTGAACTACAACAAGTTCACAGCTCACACTTGACATACGTACGTATATGTGAACTACAACAAGTTCACAGCTCACACTTGACATACATGTACGTACATGTGAACTACAACAAGTTCACAGCTCACACTTGACATACATGTACGTACATGTGAACTACAACAAGTTCACAGCTCACACTTGACATACGTACGTATATGTGAACTACAACAAGTTCACAGCTCACACTTGACATACGTACGTATATGTGAACTACAACAAGTTCACAGCTCACACTTGACATACGTACGTACATGTGAACTACAACAAGTTCACAGCTCACACTTGACATACGTACGTACATGTGAACTACAACAAGTTCACAGCTCACACTTTCACATATCTACATTGTTTTGTTGTTTACTTCATTTCTATTAGTAATTATTACCTTTATTTCATTTTTCCACGTCCAGTTCACAAGTAATTCACGTGCTGGACGTGTGTGCCTGGTTTGTATCACTTGGTAAATAGCTAGCTACTGGTACATAACAAGCTCATGCATGTCTTAGCATCTCATTATTACTGATGAAGGCTAGAGCATGTGGTCGAAACGTCAAGAGAATAAAATACAAGTTCATTATTGAGAAGGTTATTGTAAAGACGTCTATATTCAGCAAGGCTATATGAGTGGATCATCTCTCAGAATAAATGTGGAATCATGACACTATTTGAAGCACTGTAATAATCATATTTGGTACAGTTGTATGTGGTCTGTCTGCTCCCATTTTTTATGGGGCATGCAGCAGCAATATCAAGGGCTTATACAGCAGGACTAGGGGTAACTCGACCCACTCCCTCCCCAGAGTCAAAGACTGGATCCTGGAGTTGGTCTCAGAGGTCATTGAAATGCTCTATGTATAAACCAAAACCAATCTTTCAATCTTCTTCGCTTGAGTACTGCAAGCATAGCAAGCAAAACAAAAAGCCCTCTGCAGGAGCCATTAATTTAACGACAACAACCCAGAGCCCTATTCCCACATAATAGTAGTAGTAGTAGTAGTAGTGGTAGTAATAGTAGTAGTAGTAACATGATGTAGTAGTAGTAGTTGTTGTTGTAGTAGTAGTTAGTAGAGTAGTAGTAGTATAGTAGTAGTAACAATAATAATGTAGTAGTAGTAGTAGTAGTAGTAGTAGTAGTAGTAGTAGTAGTAGTAGTAGCATAGTAGCATAGTAATAATAAATCTCACCCATTTGGGCAGGTTGCTACAAGTTCAACTTGAAGTGAGTCGCTGCTGCTGATCTCTAGGCCCACATCTTGGATTAGGTTCTAGACCAATAAACACATAGCAAACAACAACAACAGCGATGATAACAACAATAGCAGTGATAATAACAACAATATCAGCGATAATAACAACAGTAGCAGCGATAATAACAACAATAGCAGCGATAATAACAACAATAGCAGCGATGATAACAACAATAGCAGCGATAATAACAACAATATCAGCGATAATAACAACAATAGCTGCAATAATAACAACAATAGCAGCAATAATAACAACAATAGCAGCGATGATAACATGGTAAAAAATAATCATGGCCGTGGGAAATGCAAGCGTGCAAGTTGCCTACCAGGAGAATGCTTTGTACCCGTACATACACGCATGCATTTCACACTCACACAGTCAACAAGACACAGTCAACAAGACAACAACAATAATAAAACAAAAATGGCACGTGAGCCCAATTAATTCACTTTCCTCTACACACTAACAACCTCACAACTTGAAGACACAATTTCCTCTACAAAGTCTAACCCGATATTCCGTGTTGATCAAATCCAAGATTGTTCTCTCAGCAATAGTCCTGTTTCCTGCCACCATAAAGGATGACACTGATGATCGCCGAGAATTGGAATTGAGAAAAAGTGAGAGACTCTATATGCACATAGAAAAGTTAGGCAAATGAAGGGCATAGGACCCATGAATGGGACAAAATGACCAAGTTCTAGACCCAACCACTTCATCCCATAACCTACATGCAGGTGATTATAGTGTCAAAGAGTAGTCAAAAAAGATGTCAAACGACATGAGGGCTAGTTAGGTATAGGGTTAAGTGGTCCAGGGTTAGGTGGGTCCAGGGTTAGGTGAATATAGGGTTAAGTGGGTCCATGGTTAGGTGAGTATAGGGTTAAGTTGGTCCAGAGTTAGGTGAGTTTAGGGTTAAGTGGGTCCAGGGTTAAGTGGGTCCAGGGTTGGTGAGTATAGGGTTAAGTGGGTCCAGGGTTAGGTGAGTATAGGGTTAAGGGGGCACTGTACGTCAGCACCACCAAAGTATTATAATTTACCATAACTTTTATTGTATACACTCTATGCAGGTAATTTTATTCCATTTGTGTTCCTTATGCTATGTTGAATGTTTCTGCAGACATATTTTCTCGGAAGATACATCAAGATCCCTAAACAAAGTTGACCTAACTTGCAGAAAAGTTCATAACTGCCCTAATTATCAAGATCCGTCCCAGATTTGGTCAGCCGATAGAGGAGGCTCTAATCTGTGCAATGCATGAACAGATTATCAATAAACTTCGTGGTTTTTTAGTGGCAGGCCACCGCTTTTGCAACCGGAAAACACCAGGGAAAATCCCAAACCTCACCACTTCAAATCACCATAACTTGCCAACACTTGCCAACACTTACAGTAATTAAAAATTTATTTCATCCGTTGCACAGATAATTAGAAGAGCTATCCAGTGATATTAAAATTAAAAAATTGTGAAGTGTAGGAAAGTTATGAGCTTTAAAAAAAATATTTTTAATGAGAAAAATATAGTCCAAGTTAGGGCAATGAAATATTTGGGTTTACAATGAAATATCATTCAAGATGTGTTCTCTTTGTAGTTTCCTGATCTGTTACATGGACAAAAACCAATATAACTTTGAAATGGAGCATCCAATGCCTCTCAAACTTTGCAAATGGCTAGAGAATAGATACAAGAACAGTTTGAAAGAAAAAGAAGAAAAGGAAGGGGAAAAAGTCATGTACAGTCCCCCCTTAAGTGGTCCAGGGTTAGGTGAGTATAGGGTTAAGTGGTCCAGGGTTAGGTGAGTATAGGGCTAAGTGGTCCAGGGTTAGGTGAGTATAGGGTTAAGTGGTCCAGGGTTAGGTGAGTATAGGGTTAAGTGGTCCAGGGTTAGGTGAGTATAGGGTTAAGTGGGTCCAGGGTTAGGTGAGTATAGGGTTAAGTGGTCCAGGGTTAGGTGAGTATAGGGTTAAGTGGTCCAGGGTTAGGTGAGTATAGGGTTAAGTGGATCTAAGGTTAGGTGGGTCTAGGGCTAGGTGGGTATAAGGTTAAGTTGGTATAGGGTTAAGTGGCTACAGAGTTAGGTGAGTCAAGGGTACATGTAGTTACAGTACATGCCGAAAAAACATGCCGGTTGCGTTGCATGCACCATTAAAAATGCATACCGTGAACGAAAATAAATGCACACTGTAAATGCTGTGAGCGTTTTTCAAGTCTCCTCTTCCTTCCAGAGCCTTCACTGTTACCACCTGAAGTATTGCAATCTAGTTTAAGCCTCCTGTTCCGTATTTCAGTCGAGCATCAGGAAACGGTGCAGTCGAGTTCATCTCCTACCTGAAGCATTTACAGTCGAGCGTAAGTCTCCAAACCTCTTTCTAAATGCAGATAGCAGCTAGAGGTGCGGTGACCTACGCTCGGTAGTAGAACGAAAGGTGATTCAGGTAGAAGAGAGATGCCTAACTGGACTACTGTGCTCTCACTGAGACCAATGCTCAACTCGAGTAGGAACAGGGGACTTGCACTACTTCAGGTGGGAAGATCGAAGGTTCAGGAACTAAGAAAAGACATTCCTAGCCCTCCTATGCGAAACAGTATGGATGAGCATCAGAAGCTTCGTTTTTTTTGTTAGTATATTTTTTATAAAATAATTGCTGTTCTCTTTATTTTGTTTTCTACATGGATAACTGTTCAATTATATGATTAAAAATGTTGTTTCAATTCAATTGTGTTTCTTGCTGTACGAAAGATTCCTCTGAATTGAGATTTTTTCTTTTTTTTTAATGGTAATAGTCCCATTTTTGAGTGACCACCTTGAAATCAATGGGGTCTTTATGACGCTAGACTCAAGTACATACGATGTACACACAGACTGACTCACATCATAGGTAGCCTTTTGGGAAAGAGTCCCTTCACTGATAGCAAAGATCGTGGTCACATCAAATTTCCGGATGAGATCCAAAATCTGCCCAACTGAAGGATAGTCCTGTGAGACATATATGAGGGGAAAAAATACCCAGCGTGTGCGAATACATTGGCTCAAACAGAATTTCCTGCTGGCCCTATCCACCGCAGTTATGTACTCGGATGTGGCCAAGAACGCCATAGCTTATCTGCTAGAGATCAATACTGTCTCATTTCTCCACCCCCACTCTGAGCACCTAGAGAAACCACTAGTGCCAGGTGATATGATGCAGGGCAATATTCTGCTAATATATGGTAAGACTATACTTGAGCAGACGATAGGTGGGTAATAGCATGGCTAATGACAACTGGACATAGTGACATCTAGTGGCATGAAGAAGGTTTGTAAAAAGGAAGAGAACAGTTTGAGAACTTACATACTCCCGGAATTTAACAAGTTCCATGAACCCTGAAATTGGGTTGGTCTCCAGAAGACATTGTCCATTGTAGGGCTTCAGAATCCCACCAAACTGTGTGTGTGCATGTATGTGTGTGTATGTATGTGTACATACGTGTGCATGTGTTGTGCATGTGTGTGTGTGTGTATATGTGTGTGTGCATGCGTGTGTGTGTGAATCAATGAAGTAAAGACACACGTTCTGCTTAATTAACCCTCTCACTGTCACAGCCGCCATACGGCACCACGGCTTTGAAATAATAAAAATAAATCTAAGAATTTGTCAATAGGCAATAATTTTTATATCAAAAGATAGCTGAATTCAAACTCTATTTACACGACAATTTTTATGGTGGTTGGACGGAGGAAAGTTGATGAAATTATATTTAAAACACGAACGATTTTCAGTCGGACGATATCAACCATGGAGAAGAGACTGTCAATAGCTGAAATTATTTCCCAAATGACTAGGGCAGCTTGGGACATCTCTGATGATGAATCAATTGACGAAGAATGTGAAGGCATCCATTCCTACCTCGGAGAAAGTCGTGTGCAATGCAAATACTGCAAGGTTCACCTTTGCATTATGGAGGATCGGAATTGTTTCCATGCTTTCCACAACTTGGTTGACTTTTGCCACAGACACTGATTTCACCTCAAACCCCACCCAAAATTTCTTTCGATTACATTATGTCAAACAATTATATCAAATGTTTACTGAATGTTGTATTGACAAAGTTCTTGTTGATAAATAAGGACATTTTTGTGGTTGATTTGTGAGGACCTTATTATGGGTTGGCATAACTTTGGTATAGTAATGTATATTCCTAGTTTCTTAGAAGCAAAAGAAAGGATATGGATAGAGCTATCTTATGAGCCATATATCGAGTCCATAACATGAACTATGGAGAAGTTATGGCACTCCTAATCATGACCATTGTTTGCATAATTATATTCATATTATGTGGTCATTTTGTGGTCACACCTTTTGACCACAACTACTAAAACAATCATGCTATCACATGACCAAATGGTAAATGGTTCAGCTAAATATTTGATTTGATATTAATTTTTTAATGTGGTTGTGTTAAATTAATAATTCTCCACAATGCTGACAGTGAGAGGGTTAAATGTTGTGAGGTATCAGTGCATTAATTAAGGGTACTTGCCACAGATGCGTGCAACATTTAGAGGTACATGTACTATGAAGCTCTGGAAATCCATCTTCCAGATGTAGTCCTGGTCCGGACGCAGGCTGCTATGGTGTCACATTATAACATGCTAGACCTCCTTGGGCCGACTATCTCGCTAGAACTGAGGAGAACTGCATACTGCTGGAGATCCTAGGCTCCAGAGGCACCAACAGTGATTACTAGCAAGATAACCTTTCCTATGGCTGGAGATCCTAGGCTCCAGAGGCACCAACAGTGATCATAGCGAGGTAACCTTTCCAATGCCCAAAACTCCACCCAATCTCTGCTCAATTTGTCCCTGTACAAATCTCATGGCTGCATACAAATTCTGAGGCCCAGAGATTTATTCAGAGCACTGGGCTACATATAACCAGAGCACTGACTACATAATAACCAGAGCACTGACCACATATAACTAGAGCACTGGGCCACATATAACCTGAGCACAGGGCCACATATAATCAGAACACTGATCACATAACCAGAGCACTGACTACATAATAACCAGAGCACTGACCACATATAACTAGAGCACTGGGCCAAATATAACCAGAGCACTCCACATATATTTCCCGAGTAGCGCACTGGATATCCAGATGACTGGGCCACAAGCAGTGAAGAACACACACTAATAACCATTCTCTTACCCGACCCTCTCCAGAGAAGTGGTACTCCTCGTCTGTCATGAACAGGACCACTCGAGCACCAACACCGCCAACACGCTCACGCCAGCCAATCTTTTCCTCGCATGCAATAACCTGCACAACACCACACATACATACACCATCACATCTCACACGCTCCACCAAACTCACACCACATACACGCACAATCTAAGTCGTACACCAACAAAATACACACACTCAGAACCACATGTGTGCCACACACCACGCTTAGGAAAACACACTGCGCCATGGACACTTACCTGAGCTAAACCTTCCAGTCCATTCTCCGGAGTGTCAACATTTGTTGTCAAGTTCACAGTCGAGATCAGGTTCTGCGTAGGTGCACATTGAGTGCACAACATACAATGTGAGGGAAGACATGAGCATATATTATACATTTGCACCAGCAGTTTTCTGTCAGTTAAAGAGTAGAAACAGTTTCATAATATTAAAAAGGAAGCTAATGTGCCCATTTTGACAAGAATGAGCCATTTCAGATAGTTTTTACTTAAAACACTCAAAAACGTCCCAATTGGAGCAAAAAAGAGCTTCTGGGGGTTAAAAGGGGGAGAATTTAGAGTGTACATTTCGTTCTGGTGTTCAAACACTACAATGCTAATGATGATGATGATAATAATAATGTGAGTAATAAACTAGCAAGTGCCCGCAGAAACTCTGCTCTGCCTGCGAGATGTTCAGATGTTTTGTGTTGTGGTTGAAAGATGATTATCTGTTCTCTTACATTGATTAACAGATGTTTTAGGTGTTGAGGGGGTCCTTCTGTGCACAATCTACCATTGTGCTGTACTCTCATTCTTGGTGCCATAATTATAATACATAATAAACATCAAGCTAGAAGGGTTAACATATATGTAGGTATTAAATACTTCGATGAAGAATGTTTTGGGTGACAGTTATTCCTTGCCTGACCCTTGATGCTAAATGTAGCCCTCAGTACTCTCCTACTAACAGTCAGCATTTGCTGCTCTCTCTACGATCTCTGACAGTGCAACCTCCAGTTCTCTCCACCTACAGGTTTATGCTGCTCTCTCCTCATCCCTTGCACTGGCAGTGCAGCCCTCAGTTCTGTCCTTCTACTGGTATTGGATGTCTTCTCTCATCCCTTGCACTCACTAACATTTTTGCTCCATGAAGTGCTCTGATAATCCTCAGTTTCGTGCGGGATCAGTTAGTGAACTCTCCACTCCCCTTGTCTTCCCCAGTCAACTTTTCTTGCAGTTTCTCGCGCAGATTCACTTGCTGCATCCCTTCTCCTTCTCTGTCTCTCTTCTGCAGCTCTCCTGCTCTGCCATACCCTGCAACAGTTCTAGTTCTAATCATGACACTAAACCGTTTTCCAGGATTCCCATAGACATCACGATTTTTTTATTATTTATCTGCGCAATGTGAATAACCACCACACACTAACGGACAAACTGACGAGGCATATTATTAAATAAATAGTAGCAAACATTATACTTATTAATAGTAAGAACAACAACACTAATATGTGACAGGATATGAAAAAAGAGCCCTATCATGCGAACTTTTTTTACGTTATCCGTTATCAGCATGAGGGTAACAATCGGTAATCTAGAACTGGTCCAAAGTAAGTGCCCTGAAATGAGAAGAAATGCTTCGGAAGGTTCTACTGAGCACTTTACATGAATCTCTGAGTCACATGTGTTGATGACACCACTGTTCAATTAGCGCTAGAGTTCGAGAAAGTGGGCGCTTAAATCTACGTTTTAAAATTAAGTTGCTATGGCAACCAAAGGGGAACACTGGAGTGCCCATATTTTCATTCAGTGAACAGGTAGGCTTCCTGTAGCTTCTTTTTAGTAGCCTTCATCTAACTGCATATTTGGGTGGAAGAAAGCGTTTCTAGAACTTTTCAGGAAGGTAGTAGATCCAAGATGCCTCTCGGGTACTTTTTGTGTGTGGAAATTTCATGATCCATAACTCTAGTAGCTGTTTTCAATTTAATAGGTTTTTGCTCGATAGGGGCAGATCCTGTCAAATATGATAATGATTCTGATTGGCACGCGAAGCTAGCCCTCGGTGTGGAGTTGAATCGAAAACTTGGTGTTGCCGCACATGACATAAGTATTATGTACGTAGAGTAAGAGTGTGATAGTGGTATGTATCTATCTATGCACCTTACATTCGCCCACCTTAATTAAATAAAGCAGGCTAACGAAACCAGGAATGGTCACCATAGCGAAGAAATAGATTGAAAAAAAGGCAACGGATATGAAGTTAGAAAAAAATTGAAGCTAGAAAAAAATGAAAATGGCTGCACAGGCAAGTGGAAAAGTCTGCAAGGCTAATCGCTGAAGGAAAGGACGAAGAGTTTCAGTCTTACCTGGCAACTCAATTCATCAGCAACTCCAGCTGTGGTGGTGCAGTCCCACCTAGAATATTCATCAGCAACTCCAGCTGTGGTGGTCCTCCTAGAATATTCCTCAGCAACTCCAGCTGTGGTGGTGCAGTCCCACCTCCTAGAATATTCATCAGCAACTCCAGCTGTGGTGGTCCTCCTAGAATATTCATCAGCAACTCCAGCTGTGTGGTGGTGCAGTCCCACCTCCTAGAATATTCATCAGCAACTCCAGCTGTGGTGGTCCTCCTAGAATATTCATCATCAACTCCAGCTGTGTGGTGGTGCAGTCCCACCTCCTAGAATATTCATCAGCAACTCCAGCTGTGTGGTGGTGCAGTCCTACCTAGAATAGTCCCACCTAGAATATTCCTGCTCTCGCTAGTCTATGCCTCTCTCTGTCTAGAATCTGGATGTTTCTTCGTCACGTGGTGATGCTGTTCTTCTCTCTCTTTCCCGCTCCCTGCTAGATATGCCAGTACATGTGCTTACATTTTCATCTGGATCAGCCCTTCTCCGTCTTTATCTCTCTGCTGCTGTAGCTCTCTATCTTGCACTTGTGGCATTTCGCAAGTTAATGACAGTTGTTACGCATTGCTGGCATGCTCAGAGGTGCGACACACATAGAGTCTTTAATGCAAATAGCATCTTCATTGTTCTTTAACACGATAATCAGATCACTAATAAAAGGCTAATTGTGAAAGCACTTCCTAAAAGTTCATGAGGTGCTCTTATTAGAATATACTAATGCTGATTATAAAAACACAACAATTTAAAAAAAATTATCATTATCATCATCGTTACTAAATTTGCTCATTCAAAGATTCAACAAGATCCTCTAGCCTTCATCACAAATAATGAGAGGCTAAGACTCTTGTGATAATTGTGCACCAGGTGATGTGAACCAGATGACCAGATGTGGCAGCAATGAGGGAGAGAAAAAAGGAAATTATTCTTATATTTATTATTTATCTCTTTCCACGTCCAGTCACATGCATCGCACATGTGCCATGATGCGGTTCACAGCACGTGCTACGCAGCTAACTACCATTATCACGCAAGTCTTCGCAGGCCATCGTTCATGATGAGGGCTAGAGCATCTAGTCGAAACGCTGAGGAGAAAATTCAAGTTTATTATTGAGCAAGTCTATATATTCTACTGTGACTTTGTCGAGAGATTACTGTTATCGTCATTATTATATATTACTACATACTATATTATTATGCAAACACACACATACAACACAAACCAAAACTCACAGAAAACTGCACACTGTCGTCAGTCAAGTTAACAATATGCCTATAGGCAAAAGACTCGCAATAATTGGGAGGACACATCGAAAGGTCGAGAGGTTCCTGTGCATACGGAAGGATTATTTTATCATTGAAGGCTCCAAATCCTAGACGGATGTTATCTGTGATGCTCCTGATTTCAGAAGCTGTAAGTGTAAAAAGAAAATAATAATAATAATAATAATATTAAAGTGAAATAAATGTGAAGTCAAGATCATCACTATATACTAATAGCCACCACAGATGCCTGAATATAGTTGATATAGGGTCATGTAATCTGTGATAACCGCGTCATTAATTATACCACGTGAGGTGCAGTTATTTTCTCAACTCACCTCGTTCTGTATGAGAGAGGAAAAAAAGCACCTGAAGATTGGACTAGAGGTTGAAGAGTTCGACTATCATTTGCCCTAAGGCTAGGCAGTGTTTTGGCTTCAAGATACTGATTATGAAAACGATCTAGTATGCCACGCTTTAGTGGCTGTTTGGAGTAGGTGTTCCTCGACCACAAAGACTATCTTAGATGTTGAGGCCTACGATTGACTTTTGTGACACTCCTTCTCCTATAAAAGCATACACAGATGGAGTGTAGAAGCTTTACCTGAGCTTAAGGAAGCTCCTAGATGGTGGATGACGCCAAGCTCTAGCAATGAAGGTAAGAAAAGGCCACTATATCAGGATTAATCATGTATGCGAATAATTTTCAATATGTAGCTAGCTTGTTACATAGAGTTATAGGGCTTAGGCAAGGTAGAATGGTAGGCATCCCCATTTCCTAGAAGTCCAATACCGCCATATAAAACCAGCGCGGTCTTCACCTAAAAGTGCTACTGAAGCCAACTGGCGTTAACTATAGTTCAAAGCCTTCATGTGCATGACGCCAATTGGCGTCATCGCAATATCATATGAATTAATATGAATTAACCTGAATAGTGGTTATTGTAATGGGTTTGCACATTAAAAAAATCTCTCATTTAAATCATATTGACTAGTGAGAATTCCACTGGCCTCAACAGATGTTCTAAGCTGCAATATTATTTGGCGAGTGAAGGTGGGCGTGGCAAGTGACCTGTTATTGCTACAGACACTGACACATACTTAACACTTCACACGGTTGCTATGTATGTCTCTACCTATCCAAATATGTAAAGTAACAGCGTCTGTCTGTCTGTCTGTTATGCATGGCCAAACGAAAGGTCAGGTCCGGATGAGACCTCGCTTGTGGAATTGCATGGATGTGTTTGTGTAAACTCTGGTCTGGGTTAAGACTGGAAGCCACCATCACAAGGCATGGTACTTCATCTTGCCGGCCATTTTGTTTAGGAATATGGTACATTATACGACAAGCAACACAACACCACAACATTAGATACATACATCACAACATTAGATACATACATCACAACACTAGATACATACATCACAACATTAGATACATACATCACAACATTAGATACATACATCACAACACTAGATACATACATCACAACATTAGATACATACATCACAACATTAGATACATACATCACAACATTAGATACATACATCACAACACTAGATACATACATCACAACACTAGATACATACATCACAACATTAGATACATACATCACAACATTAGATACATACATCACAACATTAGATACATACATCACAACATTAGATACATACATCACAACATTAGATACATACATCACAACATTAGATACATACAGCACAACATTAGATACATACATCACAACATTAGATACATACATCACAACATTAGATACATACATCACAATATTAGATATATACATCACAACACTAGATACATACAGCACAACATTAGATACATACATCACAACACTAGATACATACATCACAACATTAGTTACATACATCACAACATTAGATACATACATCACAACATTAGATACATACATCACAACATTAGATACATACATCACAACACTAGATACATACATCACAACACTAGATACATACTTCACAACACTAGATACATACATCACAACATTAGATACATACATCACAAATTAGATACATACATCACAACATTAGATACATACATCACAACATTAGATACATACATCACAACATTAGATACATACATCACAACATTAGATACAAACATCACAACATTAGATAATACATCACAACATTAGATACATACATCTCATTAGATACATACATCACAACATTAGATACAAACATCACAACATTAGATAATACATCACAACATTAGATACATACATCACAACATTAGATACATACATCACAACACTAGATACATACATCACAACATTAGATACATACATCACAACATTAGATACATACATCACAACATTCGATACATACATCACAACATTCGATACATACATCACAACATTAGATACATACATCACAACATTAGATGCATACATAACAACATTAGATACATAAATTATAGTCAATTGGGGTGAAAAAAACCAGCCCCTCCCACCCCCCACCAGTCACATTTTTTTAACATATTTGATCTTCCATACGTTCGCTAGGTTTTGTAGAATATTTATACCCAGTGGAGTTAAATTTACACTTATATTATTTATACACCGAAGAAAAAGCTGAAACAACTACATGAAAAGTAAATTTCAAGTTTTTTTCAATTGTTAGTAATTTTGTTCTCTCGCACTAAGTTTTCGCTGCACCACCTTGCTTTTTTTGTTTAAATACTCCTAAGGAAGTAGTGTCTCTGCCATCTAAGGGAAAGTTAAATCAGACCATTAATATTCTAGAGCTAATATTCTAGAGCCAAGCATGTTTTTTATCACCCCACTCATTTTAGCTACTGGGGGGTCAATAAAAACAGTTTTTATTGACCCCATGTGCGTTTTTCACTACGTTTATGATTATATGTGAAGTCACTTGCTTTATGCCTAGCTGTATGCATTTGATTGGTCAGAATGAATGGACAGAGCTGGGCACATAAAAATTAGTTAGTCCTGATTGTTCACTTTTGATGTTTGTGTTGCTGGTGTTTGGAAATAATAAGACTTCACTAAATATATCTCTGGGATTCTCAGGCAAGATAGCTGGGTGAGGATTGTGAGGTTGAGTTAGGTCTAAGATAGTGTGTGGTACTAGAAGAGTCTAACAATATATATTTGCCTTGTAATAAATGCCTTTTTTCTTTTCTTACACGTGTAACTGACTGCGCTACAGATTGAGATCATCATTAGGGACAGCCTAGCTTCTTTAGAAGTATGCTTCGTACCTACTGTATGTTGCAAGGCCTAAGCTGTGGACAGAGGCTTCTGTTAGTAAGGCTATTGGAGAAGTGGAAGCAGGAGCATCTGCCAAGGCTACAGCTAAGAAATACCATCTACCAGTCTCCATGCTCTGCAAACGATGTCTAGTTGAAAAGGGTGGAGTGGTTTTGGGCAAAAGAGGCGGTGTTACCAGGATACCACTGCAAACAGAAGAGAAGCTGGCAAGTTACATTCGTCGCATGGCTGAGTGTGGCTTTGGCCCAATGCTGGAAGAACTCCGTTAAATTGTGCATGATTATTTAGTAGCCAATCACATGAATGGCCTCTTTCAGGATAATAAGCCTGGATATGACTGGACCAAGAACTTCATGAAGAGTCACAATCTCAGTCTCAAAAAAGCAGGCTTGATGCAAATAGCGAGGAAGAATGTCACATCAGACCCATTTGTCATCTATGGGTTCTATGACTTACTGGAAGCTGAATTGGACTGTCTGGGAATAAGAGACAAACCTGAAACTATCTGGAACTGGATGAGAGTGGATTCCCGACTGATCCATCTCGATGGAAAACTATTGGGCCAGTAGGAAGCAAGACTGTGAGAGTATCTTGTGGTGCAAATCGCGAAAACACTACTACAGTGTTGGCAGTGTGTTGCGCAGATGGCTCGGCATTGGATCCTCTCATCATCTTCAAAAGAAAGAATGTCATGACTAATTAGCATGGAGAAGATTCACTCCCAAACACTTACTATGCTGTAAGTGAGAATGGATGGATGACAACAAGCATTTTCTATGACAAATTCTGTGAAGTGACCAAAGACACTCGTCCTCTCCTATTAATATTTGATGGTCACCTCACACACACCTCTGCTGCTATTGTTGAACTGGCAGAGAGTGAGAACATCTCAATCCTCAAGCTACCAGCCCACTGCACTGACACACTGCAACCTTTGGATGCTTCCACCATCTCAAGAGCTACTACGAAGAATACCTCACACGTAGAGTCCATCAAACAGGTACACGGGAGCCTCTCCGCAAAGCATCTTTTGTGAACCTTCTCTGCAGGATTTGGCATAAAGGTTTGAGCACAAGTAATGTAACTGCTGGCTTTTGAGCCACTGGTATCTTCCCTGCTGATAGGATGAAGTACAAAATGTCACGATTAGGTAAGTTGAAAGTGGCCACATATAACAAGTGGGTGTCAGCTGGCAAACCAAGGGAGGAAGGTGGTGACCCAGTTCTATACCCCCTAACAAGCACAACTGATAACACGGCGTCAGCTTCATCAAGTGTGCCTTCAGTCTCACATGCGGCAGCATCCCCCAGCATACCTCTTGGTTCACCTCCCCCTGCTACATCATGTTTAGAGCCGACACAATCCTATGAAACTACTGAGAACAAGAAGATCACGACAAAGCTAATGAAGACACTTCAACAGTATGCTCCAGCAGGGACCAAGTACGTTTTCAATGTTGTGCCAGTGGAAGATGAGACCACATTTGAGACTGATCAGATCTCGAGGACATCCCAGCAGTGCCGCATCACAACCAGCAAAGAGACAACGTGTTAGTATGCATGGTGCCCTCCTTGCTACTAAAGACTTGAAGAGATAGGTGGATAAAAAGGAAAAAACAGCAAAGAAGAAGCTGCAACTTTCACCTGTTGCTAGGCAGCAACAATAGTAGTGGTGATGAGGAGGAGCTCTCTGGTTGATGAAGACAATTATAAAGCACAATGAACTTAAAGAGAAGAAGAGTTTCCAAAGATCTGCCACTGTCAAAGTTGGTGAGTTCTATGCTGTACGTTATTTACAACTGATGAAATATTATTGGGGACAAGTTCAGCTCCTCTTCAGTGATGATGTAGACAGTGAGGAGGATACAAAGGCCGAAATCAAATATATGAAACCGGTTCAGCTGTCTGCAAATCCAAAGGACATACGATGGGACTGGCCAAACATTGCTGATGTTGATATAGTGGAGATCTCCCGCTTCATAGCTGGTCCATCATTACCATCCCTGGAAGCAAAATCAAGGGGCCGTGGAACATTCTGCTTTGCGGATGATACCCTTGCCATGAGTAGAATTGAAAAGTATTACACCCAATATATGTAAATAGATACATACATAAAGAAGAGGAAACTATATTTACGAATGTGGAGCATCAACCAAGACACATAAATGTGTGTATTTCACTGTCATTTTAGTTGTTTAGTTTTTCTAGGCATATTTTTTTTCACCCCTTTGGCTGGGGTGAAAAGAAATTCACATTTTTGCATGTTAACAAAAAAGTAAGAGGTATTTTCAAGCAAACCAGTTGTTAAACTATTGCATGGGGTACTTGTGAAAAGTTAGGTATATTGTTTGGGATTTCAAGCATGTACGCTAGGCTGTAGGTCAAAGTTTAGGTAAATTGTTTTTTTTCACCCCAAGTGACTATACATCACAACATTAGATACATACATCACAACATTAGATACATACATCACAACATTAGATACATTCATCACAACATTAGATACATTCATCACGACATTAGATACATACATCACAACATTAGATACATACATCACAACATTAGATACATACATCACAACATTAGATACATACATCACAACACTAGATACATACATCACAACACTAGATACATACATCACAACATTAGATACATACATCACAACATTAGATACATACATCACAACATTAGATACATACATCACAACATTAGATACATACATCACAACATTAGATACATACATCACAACATTAGATACATACATCACAACATTAGATACATACATCACAACATGAGATACATACATCACAACATTAGATACATTCATCACAACATTAGATACATACATCACAACATTGGATACATAACCAAGGCAATTCGTTAACGAGGGGGCTTCTGGCCGTACTCTATTTGAAGGGGGAAAATACAGTCTCTGAAATGGTGAGACTTACAGAAGTCAGCCACGAAACTTCACCCACGGAAGCATCATTACCAAAAATGGCACAGCGCTGGCGGGCACTGTTAGCCATGTTGTTTAGGGGTATCCTGTGCATGTGTTTTCAACCTCCCAAGGACAGCTCATGTATCATGCAACACCGCTGTTAGCACTACACCTATGCAATAAAGTTTGCACAATGCAAGCAGTTTGCCAGTGAGGCTGCTTCCAGCCCTCCTCTGTCAGAAAAACACGTTAGTAACAGAAACGGCGAAATTGGTAGAGGAGAGCGTTGTCATCCATGGCACTAATTAGCAATTTTGCTGGAATTGTGAATACAAAACCAAAAAAAAGCCACAAAAATGAGCTTCTCTGGCCAAAAAGGGCTCCGATGGCAAAGGAAAGTGGAGGACTTCATGACCAGCATATCCAAGCCAACACACCCGGGAGAGAAATGCCACGAAAATAGTAACATTCACTTGTGTTGAGATACTTTGTCCTTTCCCAGGAAATGCCAGGTTACCTCTGCTAGTAGTATAATTATGTTAAATGAAATTTAATCTCACATGTGACTGTCCCATATATACGAAGCATGTTTAATTTATGTTCTGTATATTATATTGAATTGACTTGTCACAGAAACAAGAATTTACCAATGTAGATGACAGTCATTCTTTACCTAACATGTATGTATTAATATATATAATGAAGATCAATATTATGTATATACGCTAGTGTTGGTTGTTTTTTTTTAGAAATCTGTATCAGCTAAGGCTATTCCAGGGCTAGGTCTAATGGTAGGGTACTCTAGGGCAAGGCATAAACCTGTAGGAATATTATACTGCTAGAGCAACTATCACTAAGGTTATTCCAGGGCTAGGTCTAATGGTAGGGTACTCTAGGGCAAGGCATAAACCTGTAGGAATAATATACTGCTAGAGCAACTATCACTATGGTTATTCCAGGGCTAGGTCTAATGGTAGGGTACTCTAGGGCAAGGCACAAACCTGTAGGAATATTATACTGCTAGAGCAACTATCACTATGGCTATTCCAGGGCTAGGTCTAATGGTAGGGTACTCTAGGGCAAGGCACAAACCTGTAGGAATATTATACTGCTAGAGCAACTATCACTATGGTTATTCCAGGGCTAGGTCTAATGGTAGGGTACTCTAGGGCAAGGCACAAACCTGTAGGAATATTATACTGCTAGAGCAACTATCACTATGGTTATTCCAGGGCTAGGTCTAATGTTGCATGTAGGGTACTCTAGGGCAAGGCACTAACCTGTAGGAGTAATCTACAGCTAGAGCAACTATCCTATGGCTATTCGAGGGCTAGGGGGATTCTAAGACTAGGGATATCTCAGGAATCGTTCCAGGAAATGGTTGAGACGCATACACACACACCACCCTGATGTCTTACCTATGTTGCTGGCTACGGTCTTGATAGTAGACAACTCCTCATCCATAGAGGAAGACAAGTCAATTAGGATGTACAAATCCAGGGGCAGGTTCCTCTGAGGAGTCACACGCACTTGAAAGGTTTGAGGAACACCTAAACGAGGGAAGGGGGAGGGTTTAGAATAAATGAAAATGAAATTTGAGCATAAAGATCGTTTAATGCAGTCATTGGTTAATTTACACCCTCAGACTTCATCATTTGTTATTTCACACACACACACACACAGACACACACACCCAACAGATGTACGCGCACACACACAGGAATTTAGTGACTTACAGTATAAAGCCTGCTAGTATAGAATAAGCAGGGGGGGGCTCTGGCCATATGTACCAGCCACAAGCAAGGGGGTGCTAGCCATCCCAGCAACAGGCAGAGGGGAGGAGCCTGTGCACCAAGTGAATCTTGCTGAGTTTAGAGCTTAAAACTCTTTTAAAGTCATCAGCATCAGCAATACTCTATTTGTCATTGTTGCTGCTTGTAGCGAGGGGAACAATTTAAGCCCAAGGAGAGTGCCTGCAACAGTTGCCAGCTCTTGGGTGTTCACCTCGCTCCAGCAGCCAAGTTAGGCAATGCTACCTTGGCAGTCCTCCTAGTGGAAGAAGTCAATGGTGAGGCCCGACCTTCTTTATGACATGGCTCTGCGCTGAATTGTCAGTCATTATGGCTCGATCACTTCCCAAGAATGTTATTAGGAAAAATAATCGATGAAAAATCCAGCTAATCTTGCATTTAATTTTTAGCGAAGTTAACTCTTGAGTATGCCAAAGATACTTCCATCCATGAGAATTAGGAGAATTAACATTGACGATTTTTCATAACTCTTGCATAACCCAAAATATAATACCTGTACGACATTCTTACTACTTTCAAGCTCACACGAGTCTCAGAATCTCATTATTACTGACGAAGGCTAGCGCATCTAGCTGAAATGTCGTGAGAGTAAATTTCAAGTTGATTGAGAATGTCATTCTTATTTGTTTCAACTGAAAATTCGTTGAGAGGTGACATTCTGCTATTATTCATCATTATTATTATTATTACTACAAACTGTGACAGCTTTAAGCAAGTATACATCTATACTACAGACAGATGGGATGTCCATGTGCGACACACTCCGGGATCTGCTCTGCAACAGTCTAACCCTCCACCATCCCATCTGGCTAGACCGGTACACATGCAATGATCCCTACCTAATAAGAAATTGGTTACATCTGCACATGGACATTGCTTGATGAGTAGCTGGTCAGAGTTTAGCGGTCATTTTTTGCCATTGTAGCATTTGCACACAATAATAACAACAATTTTAAAAAATAGATAAATTAAGCAAAAAATAAACAAACAAAAAGGAAAAATGGACAAATTGAATAAATATAAACAAACAAACAAACAAACAAATAAATTAATTAATTAATAAATAAATAATAGTCCACACCAAATTGTTTTTTAACTTTTGAACTACTTATATAACTAATTATATTGATCTCTCTATTGATCTCTCAACAAACTCTCAATGACATAACAAAATTATAATGATCTCAATAATAAACTGGAATTTTACTCTCTCGACATTTCTACTAGATGCTCTATCTTGCCTTCATCAGGAATAATGAGATGTGTGTGAGAGAGAGAGAGAGTCCTGGTGTGTGTGTGTGTGTGAGAGAGAGAGTCCTGGTGTGTGTGTGGAGAGAGAGAGAGTCCTGGTGTGTGTGTGTGTGTGTGAGAGAGTCTCTGCTAAGATTTGAATGAGCTTGTTATATACCGGTAGCTAGCTATTCATCACGTGCTATAAACCACACACTGGTGCACGCATCCAGCACGTGAACCAGGTATGAAACAGTTGATAATAATAGAAATGAAATAAACACAATATCAATTAAAAACAATATTAAAATAATAAATAAATATTGAATTAAAAATAAATTAAAAATAATAATAATAAAATTAAAATTAAATAAAAATGTATTATAATTATAATTTATAATAATAATAATAATAATAATAATAATAATAATAATAATAATAATAATAATAATAATAATAATAATAATAATAATAATAATAATAATAATAATAATAATAATAATAATAATAATAATAATAATAATAATAATAATAATAATAATAATAATAATAATAATAATAATAATAATAATAATAATAATAATAATAATAATAATAATAATAATAAATAAAATACTACTACTAATAAAATAAAATACTAAGAAATAACTGACTACAGAAAAAAATGTGTGCTCATGGCTTCAAGTTCAGGCTCTTGAGAGTGTCTACCAAACAGTCAGACAACTATTCCACAATCTTGATGCTTTGGTGCTCTAGGCTAATGTGCTAGGCTAATGTGCAATGCCTCCTTCACTAGCAGTTCCTTCACTAGCAGTTCCTTCTGTCTTCTGGTCTGGTCAAAGATGGTAGCTTTCTCCCACAAAATAGGTTGTCCATTATCCCATGCATGTTCAGCAATTGCAGATTTCTCTTTAGCACACCTTTTACAGGCATCTTGATGTTCTTTCATTCCGGTCTCCCGTCTTCTGGTGGTCTCCCCTATGTATACTACTTCCCATAGCTGCTAGAGATGCGGTACATAATGCACGAGTGCATACTAGCTGGTAATTCATCCTTCACTCTGCTCAGTTGTGCCCTCAGGTTCTTCCTGATCTGATAATGACTACGATGTTGAACTTCCTGCAGACCCTCCTTATTCTTCACTCATCCCTGCTACATAAGGCATTACTACCATATGTTTCCTTCCTCTTCAGGCCCCTAATTACCTTTATAGGTGTACTTATCTTCCTTTCTACATTTACATGTATGTACAGAGGAAAGGTTGATGAAGGCTTGCGGATAACCATTCTCTATAACACAATGTTCTTCCTTCCCTAATGTCCTCCTCCATCACTCCTCTCCCAGCTCTTCACCACTCCTCTTATGACATGAATAGGATGATGTGATCCATTATCAAGGTACCATTTTAGTGGGTGTGGGTTTTCTGTAAATGACAATCCAGAAAGGGCAACATTAACACTTTCATTGTTTTGTATGGATAAGACTTCTGGCATCTATCATAAGTCAGCAAGTGTGTTGGTTGCCTATCATAAACAAGTGTGTTGGTTGCCTATCATAAGTCAACAAGTGTGTTGGTCACCTATGATAAGTCAGCAAGTGTGTTGGTTGCCTATCATAAACAAGTGTGTTGGTTGCCTATCATAAGTCAACAAGTGTGTTGGTTGCCTATCATAAGTGAACAAGTGTGTTGGTTGCCTATCATAAGTCAACAAGTGTGTTGGTTGCCTATCATAAGTCAACAAGTGTGTTGGTTGCCTATCATAAGTCAACAAGTGTGTTGGTTGCCCATCATAAGTCAACAAGTGTGTTGGTTGCCTATCATAAGTCAACAAGTGTGTTGGTTGCCTATCATAAGTCAACAAGTGTGTTGGTTGCCTATCATAAGTCAACAAGTGTGTTGGTTGCCCATCATAAGTCAACAAGTGTGTTGGTTGCCTATCATAAGTCAACAAGTGTGTTGGTTGCCTATCATAAGTCAACAAGTGTGTTGGTTGCCTATCATAAGTCAACAAGTGTGTTGGTTGCCTATCATAAGTCAACAAGTGTGTTGGTTGCCTATCACACATGTAAGTCAACAAGTGTGTTGGTTGCCTATCATAAGTCAACAAGTGTGTTGGCAAGTACAAAACTTGATAAGTCATGATTGGAAGATGGAAAAGGGATAGGTGTGTCTGTCATGATTGGAAGATGGAAAAGGGATAGGTGTGTCTCAATAGAGACTGAGTGTGCCTCCATGGCCCTCCATGGCACCCTCTATGGCACTCTATTGCATGGTGGTGTACTATACTTTGCACATGGTGAACCTACCAACTCGTAAACGCAGGGACACATTAACCACATCAATAGGGCTGCGTTCCTCCACTGCGTGCAACTGCAACGGAAGAAGAGAAATAGAGAGTAATTATCACCATTGCCACCATCATCACTACCGTCACCATCAACATCATCACTATCTCGCACTCCATTACCGCTACCTTCACCATAGCTATCATCATTTCCTTCCTTCACCATCACCATCATCACTAACTTCACCAGTGTCATCACCATTACCTTCACCATCACCATCATCACTAACTTCACCAGTGTCATCACCATTACCTTCACCATCACCATCATCACTAACTTTACCAGTGTCATCACCATTACCTTCACCATCACCATCATCACTAACTTCACCAGTGTCATCACCATTACCTTCACCATCACCAGTACTGATGGAATACACAAACATGGTTCTAGTCCGTATGTAAGTTTACAGTTCAACAATGGGCTATAACAAAGATATGCGGAAAACATGAAGAATTACCATCAGTGTCGTGGCTGAAGATTAGAGTGTTATATATCACCTGTGGTGATGATCACTCCAAGCTTCACCACACTCCCAGACCTGCACACCTCCAGGGCATAGCTCAGCTAGGAAGATCGCTGCTAACAGAGATGCTTCTTACAGTACAGCATGCAGGAAAACTACCTGACATGTGTCAGTTCTATCTGGTATGTAATCTGTGCGAGGCTAGTTCCTAAGCAGAGCTGGTGGTATTGCTAGTTGGTGTGTAATCTGTGCAAGGCTAGCTCCTAAGCATAGCGGGTGGTATTGCTAGACAGTGTTATGGTGTTGTATATCTGTCTCCAGGAGGTCATGAATGGCTGAAAAGAGGGGTAGCATAATGATTTCAGCCGATGACTCAATTAGTTAACCTGAACTAAGAAATATCTACTGATGACAACTCAACAGTTTTTGAGTGGTTTGTGCGAGTGGAGAATCATTAGTTCTCTATAAAGCAAAAGTGAGTTGACTAGCTCATGCTTACCTGGTAAGGTTGGCAAGCTGGAAAAATTGTCAGTCAAAATATTTGACTTACGGACATTAGCAGTATTAAAACTTGGCAGCGGTGATGGTGAAGTATAGGCATGGCTATGCAAAGATTACGCAGAGCTATGGAGATGTGGACTTGCAGATGCTGTCATGGAGGCTACCTTGGTTCGCAAGCTGGAAAATTTGTCCGTCAAAATATTTGACTTACAGACATTACCAGTATTAAAACTTGGCAGCGGTGATGGGCATGGCTATGCCAAGATTACGCAGAGCTATGGAGATGTGGACTTGCAGATGCTGTCATGGAGGCTACCTTGACCAAGACATCGGAGCTGTTCACTCCATTTTAAATGCAGAACTCGAGGGGAATGTTAAGTATGTGTTTTTATATGGCCAATATGGTCTGTGACTGCTGCCAATGCATCTAACGTCTCCATCAACATTACCAGTTATCCACTTGCAGCGCAGATCACAATCCTAGCTTAATCATCATCATGGCATCAGGAGTATTCTAGCCACTGCTTAATTCTAGCTGTACTGTCTTGGCATTAACCCTATCCACTGCCCTGGCCCTAACCCTAGCCACTGCCCTGTCCCTAACCCTAGCCACTGCCCTGGCCCTAACCCTAGCCACTACCATGGCCTAACCCTAGCCACTGCCCTGGCATTAACCCTAGCCACTGCCCTGGCATTAACCCTAGCCACTGCCCTGGCCCTAACCCTAGCCACTGCCCTGGCCTAACCCTAGCCACTGCCCTGGCCCTAACCCTGGCCACTGACCTGGCCTAACCCTAGCCACTACCCTGGCCCTAACCCTAGCCACTGCCCTGGCCTAACCCTAGCCACTGCCCTGGCCTAACCCTAGCCACTGCCATGGCCTAACCCTAGCCACTGCCCTGGCCTAACCCTAGCCACTGCCATGGCCTAACCCTAGCCACTGCCCTGGCCTAACCCTAGCCACTGCCCTGGCCTAACCCTAGCCACTGCCCTGGCCTAACCCTAGCCACTGCCCTGGCCTAACCCTAGCCACTGCCCTGGCCTAACCCTAGCCACTGCCCTGGCCCTAACCCTAGCCACTGCCCTGGCCTAACCCTAGCCACTACCCTGGCCTAACCCTAGCCTAACCTTAGCCACTACCCTGGCCTAACCCTAGGCCTAACCCTAGCCACTGCCTGGCATTAACCCCGGTCCCAAACCAAACAGAAAACCAACAATTAAAGATGACATATTGTTAGGGTTGTGACATGGAGAAGTAGGTAGTCAGGGTATCTAGCAGGAATAAAAACAAACACAGCACCTCTATGACCTCTGGTTCACTACAAATGCATTACATATAAGCACTTCCACCGGCAGATTAAGAGATATACAAAGGACGGAAAGTGCCACGCCCACCAACTCACAGGACTGGATTGGAGCATGCTGGAGGGGTTCTCCACATCAGCAGAATCACATGTGGAGGAAGATGTCAAGTTAGCCACTGCCTGGCACCTCGTCTCAGTAAAGTTCTGGAAGGGGCAGGGGGGGGGGGGGGGGGGGGGGGGGTTTGTTATATATATATAATTCTGCTATAACAGTATCTATATAAATATAAGGACAAAAGTATTTACTGCTACTAATTAGAAGCTAATAAAATAAAATCGCACTAATTGGGACAACTGTTATTTGACATTAACAGTATTTATATGGATGCAGAGGTGAGAGGAATTGAAAATTTGATACAAACCACAGACATGCTGCTTGGGTCAGCAAGTGCATAAATTCAATTCCACGCAATATGGGTGTGACAACTTTCAATTGCAATTTTTTTTTATCAGGGTCTGGTGTGGTGGGTGGCCAGCCAGAACCACGCCCATCTGGTGAGCAAGCCTAGCCCAGTAGCCTCATGCAGCCTTCAACAACTGGGTTTCTTTCAGGGGGAGCCGCGTGAAAATCCCCCCCCCCCCCCCTTCGAAATCTTAACACTACCCCATAAGGGAATAAAGATGTCCAAGCAACGGAAAAGGAGACCTACTGTCTAGTGAAGCAACTAACAGGTTTCCAATGGAATGATAGTATGATCACTAAAACATTAATACAGCTTCTACATCGTTAGATAGTTTTTCTGGGGATTCATCAGAGATGAGAGGCTACACTCTCCCAGCCAGTTTCACAATAATTATAGTCTTGATTTTCATTTCCTAAAAATAATGATAAGAAGATATCTGACACCGTGCTCAGATAAGGAAACATTGTGACTAGCATTTCAAATTAGCTACTTCTGTAGGTCGCCTTTGCTGCTTGGTGATGCAGCTAAGGTAAGTTTTTCATTCGGCATGGATGAAAAATCAAAGCGTCTGTGGTGAATTTTCCACCTCCCAACAGATTTAGCAATCCACAATAGCTAACCAGCGTAGGGACAGAATATTCTCCATGTGATGCATAATCCGGAGAAACAAATTTGGAAGCTGAGGATGACAATACATCTCGAGAGCAAAGAACTTTAGATGTTACTTGTCAGGTCATTAAGAAATAGCCTAGCTACTGTTTCCTGGAAGCATCGAATTTTTTCATCGTAACTTTGATTTCAGTAACTGCCTCAGGATCCTCACGGTCAGCCAACAGCTACAAGACCCAGTTAGTTGTAACATCGTTGAGTTTGTGCACAGTAACCTCGACCAGGCTTGATACTGCAGTCAAATCAAGCCTTTGACCTTGAAGGGTTTTGCTCAACTTAGTTACTTGAGGTAAGGCATTACCTAACATAAAGAGTTAAATGCTTGGAGAGGGCTTTACTCCACACAGCTTCCGACTCATGTGTTGTACCGTGGGTGTTGTTAAGGGCAACCACTATGGTGGTAGCTTGCTTCACTGCTTTTACACACCATTCATGTGCTAACCAGCAGGTCCTGACTATCTTCATCTTCAGCACAGCGAGTACTCGCTGAATCTCTCAGTATAACTCAAAATCTCCATAGTGTAATCAATGCTGTATTCACACGCTTAACTCCTGGGTAGAGTTAGCAGCTTGAACACGATTAAGCTGAAGCATGAGGCAGTGCACACACAGTATGTGAGGAGAATTCTTCCTTAGTTGACTCTGAACTCCACTTTTCTTTCCAGAGAAAGTTTGTGCCCCAATCAAACCCCATGCCACATGCTTGCTGAGTGGTATATTCTTCTGCTGTAGGAAGTCCATGAAGTGCTCCACTGGCACTCCCTCCCATTTCAGTCCAACGACAGAGGAGAGACACTTGTACTATGGTAATGTCGGTACACTCGTCAGCTATTCAACTGCTGAACTTTGTTCCATGAAGCCATTCAAGAAGGGATTCCTCAACCTACTGGTCAATTGCTGTCATATATTCCACTGCTTCATCTTTTGATGTCTACATATGCAGCATTTCTTGCAGCACTCTCGACGTGGTTTCTAAGATCTTCACCTCCACACCTTACAATTAAGTCAATCAATCCATCAAAGTGTAAGAAGTGCCTGCTTTCCTATTTTTCAACTTTTCTTCCTCTCCTGTATATTCTGCAGCTGTTGAATGACAGCTTCCTCCTCCTCTGCTCTGGTAGCTGCTGATTCCACTTCGCAAGACTTGATATCAGCATCGCTATGGGGAGTAGCCATGCATTCTTTCGATTGCCTTTTCCCATTTTTGAAAGGCTTCGTATCCATGCTCCTCCAGTTCTTTGGAGTGATTTCCCCCTTTTCCTCCATGTCTTACAGAAAGCCCAATGGTGGTGGTCTTCACTGTCAGGGCAATAACTCTTCCCACTTCTTGTTGTACTTCCTGATTCTCACAAGTGGATGAACCTTAGAGTGGAACTTGACAGAAGTAGCTGGAGATTGAGAGATGCATCGCTTTCTAAGAGGTGGTTACTGAGCAATCAGTCGGTGAGTTCTCTGATTCATCCCTATAGTCACTAGCACTAGCAGCAGGAGTTGGCCTTGGGTTGGAAGAGTTCTCACCAAAACATCACCGAATATCCATCAAACTACCTCCGAGGTCACCTAACTCTCGCAATCCAAGCAGGTTACCTGTAACATTTTTAAGGCTGTGTAATTGTGGCCAAACATGTGTGGAGCACCTCAGGAATATACGGTCTCGAAGCTCATGTAAGAGTTCTATCAATACGTCTTTGTCATTTTCAAAAGGGATAGTTCTATTATTGTACTCTTTAGACTCCTGTGTGGCAGGCCCCAGAAGGTGCCTAAGCACATCATCTGCTAAACTTGCCTTGGCATTTTCAATTCATCCTCATCTTTCATTCATGATTCAGTATACATTACAGCAACTGAACCAAGGGCTAATTTTAAAAAATTAATTAAATAACAATAACTAGCAAGTACCCTAAAGAGGTGTATATTAATGAACATTTTGTGTTGTTTGCAAGATGAGATGACAATTCTATCAAGAGGGCCCCACTATACCCAGACATAACCCACCATTGTGCTGTCAGCAATTCTGTGTTGTTCATCGAGTACCATAATTATAATGCCTAATAAACACTAAATATGCTGGAAGGACTTACGCAGGTATTAGATCAAAAAATACTTCGTGACGAATAATGTTTTCGGTGAAAGCTCTTCCTTGCCTGCCCCCTTGATGCTGAATGAATGCAGCCCTCAGTACTCGACTCCAACCAGTGCTTGATGTTCTTTCTTCATCCCTTAGTCTCTGGCAGGGTGGTCCTCAGTTCTCTAACCTACCAGTGTTCGCTGCTCTCTCTTCATCCCGACCTCTTTGGCCATGCAGCCCTCGATTTTCTCCTTCTACCTGTATTAGATGCCCTATCCTCATCCCTTGCACTTACCAAAATTTCTGCCTTGTGAAGTACCGTTTGTTCTCAGAAATCAGAAAGATCCTCAGTTTCTCTGTTGGTATCAGTTAGCGAACTCTCCACTCCATTTGTCTTTACCCGACAACTTTTCTTGCACTTTCACTTGCTTGCATCCCTTCTCTCTCTCTGTCTGTCTCTGCTGCAGCTCTCCTGCTTTCTGTTATACCCGGTATGAAACTCTTGTTCTACGCTGTGCTCGCAGAGTAGCCATTCTGCAGTCTTTGGGGGGGGGGGGATTAACTCTTGTTCTACGCTGTGCTCGCAGAGTAGCCATTCTGCAGTCTTTTTTTCGGGATTCTGCATTGGTGCGCATGCGAACAACCGTGACACACACACAGACGGACAGGGCGTACAACAACAAGCAAGTACCCACAGAAACTCTGCGGGATACATAAATATTTGTGTTGTGGTTGGAAGGTATTTATGCAGGGTTGTATACAGAAATTTTGCCAAGGGGGGGGCGAACTTGAGATATGGAAAAATAAGGGGGGGCCGAGAGCCTGGATGGTGCGGAAAGGGGACGTGCACCCTGGGCTTCCGCGTGGAGTACGAAAGTGTTTTACCCACAGGTATTTTTGCAGTACTAACTGTATATATAGCTGCTACTTATGATGGCATGCACTTTTTCTAAAATCTTTAGTACAACATTCCATCTTAAATATTTGCTGAAGTTGCATGCTACGGCAATCAGCATATATAGATTAGATATAGTCACTTGTCACTCGTATAATGGAGGTGGGCTTTTGTGAAATCGAATTATGTTGCATTCCATGCATTTTCTTACAAAATCATGGACAACAGGTTTCATACACAATTTTTCTCTAGTTCTCTAGGGGGGGGGGGGGGGGGGGGGGTGGAAATGGTTGGTCACTTGGTGCCCTAATTTTTGTTAATATTTTCTTAACATGTTCATAAGTCGTAAAAGGGGGGTCTGGGGGGAAGATCCCCCCATATTTTTTTTTGCTTTTACAATGTCTGAGGATAGCTATTTTGACTGACTACCAATGGCATTATGCTATACCGAACTATGGCTAGACTGTATATATTTCTCATGATATTGTAGCTGCTTGGAAAAAGGAGAGCATGTGTCATGACACGATGACATCACACACCACTACGTGCTCTCCTTTGTAGGTTTGTCACTTCTTTTGTTTCTCCTTCTTTCCCACTCCCTCTCTCTCAGTATTTTTAACTCAGTCCATTATGTCATGGTCTTCAAGTCTAATCTTAGACATGATGTCATCACACGCCACCACGTGTTCTCCTTTGTAGGTTTGTCACTTCTTCAGTTCCCTCCTTCTTTCCCACTCTCTCTCAGTATTTTTAACTCAGTCCATTATGTCATGGTCTTAAAGTCATCACACACCACCACGTGTTCTCCTTTGTAGGTTTGTCACTTCTTCGGTTCCCTCCTTCTTTCCCACTCTCTCTCAGTATTTTTAACTCAGTCCATTATGTCATGGTCTTAAAGTCTCTATAAAAGAAACCTTACTAGCTGATTTCTCTTCATATTAATATGGATATTCGCTCATACTTTGCAAGTACTTCTCAAGCCTCTTCTCATGCTAATAGCAGCGATAGCGAAGATAGCAGAACAGATAGCTCTGAGCATGTCGAGGCATCTAGTCCTAGCCTTAGTCCTCCACCTTCAAAGAAAAGCAAGCAAAACAAACACCGCTCTTCTGTATCCACGAAGAGAAAATACTCTAAGAGCTGGGAGAAAGATTTCAGTTGGCTCTATTATGACGAGGATAGCGATGGTGCCTTTTGCAAGGTTTGCAAGCAATCTGGTCTGCAGCGTACTGGAGGAGTGTGGGTCACACAACCTTGCAGAAATTGGAAGAAAGCTGTTGAAAAAATGAAAGCTCATGCGAGAAGTGACTTCCATATCCATGCAACTCAAGCTCTTTTTGCAGCTAAAGGAG
The DNA here is from genome assembly GCA_028752905.1 of Cladorhizidae sp. MBARI D1340-BT2. Taxonomy (NCBI): domain Eukaryota; kingdom Metazoa; phylum Porifera; class Demospongiae; order Poecilosclerida; family Cladorhizidae; species Cladorhizidae sp. MBARI D1340-BT2. The sequence goes on along the minus strand of JAQNBH010000004.1, from coordinate 17,481,293 downwards.
CAGCCAAAGGTGGAACAGTTGTACAGCAACTCCAGAATGTTTTAGCTCGCAAAAGAGCTCAGAACAGAGCTGCAGTGAAGTGCCTGATCCTACTCACTCATTTTCTTACGAAAGAACAAGTTGCACATTCGACAAAATTTGAGAAGCTGGTTGACGTGGTGGTTCGATGTGGCAGCCAACATTTGAAGCAATTCTTAGAAACTGCACCAAGAAATGCTGTGTACACATCAAGATTGGCTGTGGTTGAATTCATCGAATCATTGGGGACATGGGTGGAGGAATCGATTCTGAAGCGACTTCAAAAGGCACCTATGTACAGCCTCATGGCAGATGAGTGCACAGATGTCACCAACGTAGAAGAATTGTCTGTGTTTTGCCGCTGGGAGGAAGATGGTGTACCAGTAGAGTGCTTTCTGGAGCTTATTCCATTGAAGAAGGCTGATGCAGAGACCATCTATTCTAATCTCATCGATTGTTTAAAGAAGAAAGGTCTACAAGTCGGAAGAATAGTTGGATTGGGATTTGATGGAGCTGCAACTTTTTCTGGACGAAAGACCGGGGTTCAGGCACGTATCAAGAAACATACTCCTCACGCTCTGTTTATACACTGCCACTGTCACTTACTGCAGTTGGCTTGTGTGCAAGCTGCCAATAAAACTCCTGGAATTGCTCATGTTTACAGAACATTGACTACTCTTTGGAAGCATTTTCGCAATTCCCCCAAGCGAGCAGAGTGTCTGAAGGAGGTACAGCACGTTCTTGAACTTCCAGAAATGAAAGTGATCAAGCCATCTGACACACGCTGGCTGGCACATGAAAGGTGTGTCAAAGCTGTCAAAGCAAGTTATTCTGCAATTGTAATCACCATTGGGAACATCTACGAGACGTCCCACGAGCCAGAAGCTCTTGGAATCCATGGTGCCCTCTGCAAATTGTCTACGATTGCAGCTATATATTTGCTTGATTTCACTCTACCACAAGTAGCCAAGCTCAGCAAAGCACTTCAGGCAGAGCAGCTTGACCTCTCGTTGATATCATTCCTTGTTGATGCTACTGTTAAATCCTTGGATGATGCAGTTTTGCCTGGAGCGAACTGGGTGTTGGAGCTTCTTGAAAACGTTGAAGACTTGAAGTCATCTACAAAGGTGTCTATTGACGCTGATAAAATACTTTCGTTCCAGAATGTTGTTGGTAAGCCTTTTGTTGCTGATTTAAAGGCCAACATAACAAGCCGATTTTCTTCATCCAACGCTGTTGTATCAGCATTGTCTATATTCGATCCACGGAAAGTTCCAAAACCAGATTCAGTATCTTTTCCCACTTATGGAGACACGTCTGTTGAGAAACTGATTGCTCACTACGGAGAAGATAGAGATGCAGAAACATTGGATGGAGAAGAAACAGTGAAGACAGCCATGATTTCCACTGAAATACTTACAGAGTGGAAAACATTCCGCCAGCTGTTAGTCAAGCAACCACGGGATACTACTGCATCACAGCTGAAAGAACTTGTTTCAAACGACATGCTCAAGGCCATGTTTCCCAATTTGCACAAGATTGCCTCCATCTGCTTATCGATTCCAGTTTCTACTGCTTCTGTGGAGAGAAGCTTCTCACAGATGAAGATGATCAAGACTCGTTTGCGTAATTCTCTAAGTGACTGCAGCCTTTCTCACCTTATGAGGATTGCTATAGAGGCACCAGAAGTACTCTCTGAGAGCGACCTTGAAGAGATTGTGGACGTATGGCAGAGAAAACCAAGAAGAACCTCAGTTTGACATTCCTATCATTTGAACCTGATATCATAAGCTTATTACACCTTTCTTGTATTACACCTTTCTTGACATTATTTTAAAAAATATCTCTAATTTCAAGGGGGGGGGCGAGAATGATACAAGGGGGGGCGAATGCCCCCCCCCCCCGCCCCCCCCTAAATACACCCCTGATTTATGTCATTATTAGGTGAGCATGGTTTAGGATTGTAAAATGTTGACAGATCTCACAATTCTTTCAAGAAGACCCTTCTGTACATAATCTACCATTATGCCATAGTCCATGTATTCAGTGTTGTTTGTGGATTTATTTAGTACCATAATTATAATACCTAATAAACATCAAATATGCCAGGATAAAAAATAAGAGTTACACATGTATTGCTTGCTCAACCCTGATTCTGAATGTATCCCTCAGTATTCCCCACCTACTAATGTTTGCTACTCTCTCTTCATCCTTTACAATCTCTGACAGTGCAGCCTTCACTTCTCTCCACCTACTAATGTTTGCTACTCTCTCTTCATCCTTTACAATCTCTGACAGTGCAGCCTTCACTTCTGTCCACCTACTAATGTTTGCTACTCTCTCTTCATCCTTTACAAACTCTGACAGTGCAGCCTTCACTTCTCTCCACCTACTAATGTTTGCTACTCTCTCTTCATCCTTTACAAACTCTGACAGTGCAGCCTTCACTTCTGTCCACCTACTAATGTTTGCTACTCTCTCTTCATCCTTTACAAACTCTGACAGTGCAGCCTTCACTTCTCTCCACCTACTAATGTTTGCTGCTTTCTCTTCATCCTTTACAATCTCTGACAGTGCAGCCTTCACTTCTCTCCACCTACTAATGTTTGCTGCTCTCTCTTCATCCTTTACAATCTCTGACAGTGCAGCCTTCACTTCTGTCCACCTACTAATGTTTGCTGCTCTGTCTTCATCCTTTACAATCTCTGACAGTGCAGCCTTCACTTCTCTCCATCTACTAATGTTTGCTGCTCTCTCTTCATCCTTTACAATCTCTGACAGTGCAGCCTTCACTTCTGTCCACCTACTAATTTTTGCTGCTCTCTCTTCATCCTTTACAATCTCTGACAGTGCAGCCTTCACTTCTCTCCACCTACTAATGTTTGCTGCTCTCTCTTCATCCTTTACAATCTCTGACAGTGCAGCCTTCACTTCTGTCCACCTACTAATGTTTGCTGCTCTCTCTTCATCCTTTACAATCTCTGATAGTGCAGCCTTCACTTCTCTCCACCTACTAATGTTTGCTGCTCTCTCTTCATCCTTTACAATCTCTGACAGTGCAGCCTTCACTTCTGTCCACCTACTAATGTTTGCTGCTCTGTCTTCATCCTTTACAATCTCTGATAGTGCAGCCTTCACTTCTCTCCACCTACTAATGTTTGCTGCTCTCTCTTCATCCTTTACAATCTCTGACAGTGCAGCCTTCACTTCTCTCCACCTACTAATGTTTGCTGCTCTCTCCTCATCCCTTGCACTTCTGGCAGTGCAGCCCTCAGTTCTTTCCTTCTAGTGGTAATGGATGATCTCTCCTCATCCCTTGCACTCTCAAAAAAATTCTGCTCTGTGAAGTGTCATTTGTTCTGGGATAGATCCTCAGTTTCTCTGTTGGTATCATCTCTCCACTCCCTTTGTCTTTCCCAGTCAACATTTCTTGCAGTGCCTCACGCAGTCTCACTTGCTGCATCCCTTCTCTCTCTCCATCTACTGCAGCTCTCCTGATTTCTGTTACACACTGTATAGTTGTTGTCCAGTGCTGTGAAACTCGCAGAGTAGCCATTCTGTACTTTCTTCGGGATTCTATATTGGGTCGCATGCAAATAATCGTAACGCAAATGTTTTCTAAGATTCCCTATAGTCAAGAAGATGGACTACTTTTTAATCTGCGCATTCGTGTAACCGTGACACACTAATGGACAGACAGACAAGGTGATTTATTATAACTATCAATAATATAATGTAATACACATATATACATGTTTTTCAGTGTAACTCTTTGTATAAATGTCTTACCACTCCTGAGCACCAAGCACAGCCACCAATGCTGATGCACTCGCCACAGGTGTTCAAGTTAGTAGCTGAGCAAAGATCCTGACAATTACCTGAGGAAGGACGACAAAGAGAAATGGTTACAACAGCACGTGCACATACTAGGAGCTGACAGTCATGCTTGCTTTATAAGCAAGCAACTCTTGCCTGTCCAAGAGAACATTATAAGCTCTCCTCAGTTGACATGATAACATTAAAATCACCTTCTCAATAATCAACTTCATATTATTCACTGGACGTTTAGACTAGATGCTCTAGTCTTCCTTATTCCTGCTGAAGACTAGATGCTCTAGTCTTCCTTATTCCTGCTGAAGACTAGAGGCTCTAGTCTTCCTTATTCCTGCTGAAGACTAGAGCATCCAGTCGAAACGTCGAGTGAATAAAATTTGAAGTTGATTATTGAGAAGGTGATTTTAAGAGAACATTATAGTCGGTGCTTCTGCAGATATGCACCAATGGACCAGGCTAGCTAGATTATCATACAGTTACAGAGCATGACGGAGAGAGACGAGAGAGTCATACGTGGCATCACGCCTACCAGGAGAGGCAATGACTCACGACCAGCGGACATGGACCTGACTCGCAAATCAAATTGCTAGAAGGGAGTGTCTAACAATGAAGAGTTTAACAACGAGTGTGCTTTAAAGATAAGCTTTTAGGCAGACATGCTCTTGTTTCAGGCTTCACTTCTCACCATCACAGGTGTACTAACCATTCCTCATGGGATGAAGTTATGGGGACACACACTAGACCAACACCACACTGGGCTGAGGCAGGTTGGAGTAGGTCGACAATAACTCTATGGGGACACACACTAGACCAACACCACACTGGGCTGAGGCAGGTTGAAGTAGGTCGACAATAGCGCTGTGGGGACACACACTGGACCAACACCACACTGGGCTGAGGCAGGTTGAAGTAGGTCGACAATAACTCTATGGGGACACACACTGGACCAACACCACACAGGGTTGAGGCAGGTTGAAGTAGGTCGACAATAGCTCTATGGAGACACACACTGGACCAACACCATAACAGGTTGAGGCAGGTTGAAGTAGGTCGACAATAACTCTACGGTAACACACACTGGACCAACATCACACTGGGTTCAGCTAATTTCAATCGTAAAAAAAAAAGGGATATGAGAATTCTGGGAATAACATGCAAAGCTTTATCTGCTAAAGCATCTAAAGGTGTGTCTGCTACTCCAGCCAGAATAGGTTGTCAGCTCACAATGTGTTGGTCTGCCAAAATTAGACAACAATTATTGCCAGTCAGAATAGAAAGGACACAAGTGTGTGCCCATGTAAAACACATAGACTACCCTTTACCATTTAAATATCATGTAAAGGCTCACCCAATTGGTTGCAGTCGTTGCAGTCGATACAAGTAATAAATATGATATTAAGTTGTAAAGCGTCATCAAATTGGCTGTGGGGTCTACATGGGTCCACCTTTCCGTTTTTGACTAGTCAATAATGTTTTCTTTTGATGAAAACATTTTTGTTCTTGTCCTAGTGAAGCCATTCAATTGATATATCTAGGGGACTGGTCAATTGCTCAAGCTAGGTAATTAGCCTTTCCCGCTTGATGTCTATCTCGCCAATTTGCTCTGGTGATGGAAAGATGGATGGACTATGCTTTCAAACCGGCAAGCACTTAGCTAGACACTTCATTATAGGGGAAGAGAGAGAGCTCAGTTAGCATGATGTCTTTATCCACCTAGCACATTGCTCCCAAGCAGACAAGCACAGCAACCAAGCAGAGTGCTCCAAGCTGCTGACTAGACAGGAAAACAAAAACTATTATGGCTTTTTATCCTGGCTCCATTGTTAGTGAGACACACAAACATGGTAGTCTTACCTACACCCATGCTGCTCTGGTCATTTAGTTCTGTAATAGTGTCCTCTTAAGAAGAAGACCAAGTTCACACCTACTAACTATAGCTACTGCAACTGCATACTATGTGCAGGCTTGGTGCATATAGCACTGTAATAAGGGAAGGGGTCTAGCAGCATACTATATGGCTATACACCTGCCAGGCTTCCTTCTAGAGTTTATGGGCAGACATGTAGACCATAAGTCATTTTCATGGGCACTGCAAACTACACCCAAGGAGAGAGGCAAAAAAAAAAGTGCAAGCTCGCTCCTGGCATCAGCCTACAATGTATCTAAATAGTGCTGCTCAGCTTTCCTGCTCGCTCCTGTGTCCACACGTTGCTGGCACTGTGCAGACATTTCCCTTCTTGCATGCTCAGTCTAGACGCTTGCTGTTGGTTGCAGTGCTCACCCCCTCCCTCACTGCTATACAAACACCAGCAATACCCACTCCAGTTAGCAAGAGTCTATATACATGTATAGGTACACACAGCAAGGTGAGATGATGGCACCACATGGGCTGTGCTGATGACTTCTGTCAGTGGCCGCACAGAATTACCTTTCCAAAACACACACTAACTTTAGTCATGTATCGCATATACACACACACACACATGACACACACACACACACACACACACATCGAAGGTATTAAGTTGGCTGAACTCAAGCAGAAAGGCCCACCTATGATCAAACACAACCCAAGATTCTTGGCCATGTGGCCATAACATTACTGCAGCAGCAACCAGACTCCCAAAACCCAAAACCCAGACCATATGAGGTGAACACAACAGACACAGAGCCCAAGTGCCCATAGACCACCACACACAGACAAACGCAATGCACACACACACACACCTACATACATCACTGCCGCAGATTGGTGGATGGAAAGCACCAAACTTGAGTTTTGAAGAAAAACACAATACTATAGCTCAGGGTTTCATT